>JAQPPZ010000719.1:6600000-6927500 GCA_028583015.1 Wollemia nobilis | reverse complement strand
AACTTATAGGGGTGCATATTTAGCCACATCACAATACATGTATTAATAAGCTTAAACCATAAGAAACTAAATAAATCACCTAACAGACCAACCAATTGTTGTTCTCAATTAAAATTAATTGTATCTACTTGAGAGAAAATTCCATAACCATAAAATAAAGTGCATAGAATCCATATTATATAATTAAATCTAAGTCATTCAACCGGTTTCATAATAGAAATAATCAAACATTCATACATACATGAGATAACACAAAGGCTAGACAACAATCCACTTGTATTTATTAAATAGGAAAATGCTTTTACATGTAAGCTGTAAAGATTTAAGAGTCAACCATTTGAATGCCTCACATATTACTATATATAGTTTTTTATAGTGGATTATATTTCTAATGATCATGATGTTTGATCAAGGGATGTTGTTATGTCAAGGTAGTGGCCAGGTTGTATGTTTCCTTTTGCCATTGTGTAATCTATAACCAAATAATCATGCTATGTGGGAGTGGACTTTGTTAACTACATCTGGTCCTTTGATTCATTTGAGACATTTGAAAATTCTATTGCTTCATGATGTCTATTTGTATAGGCACCTGAGAGTAGTGGGTCATTAACTCGTGTAACCTAAATCTTGACGTTGACCACTCCCAGAATCCTAAATGACTATCCATTGTCTATAAAATGAATGTAAGGATTTATTTTTTGGTCATATGCCACATATTTAGATAATTTTTATACTTGGATTCATGGATTTTCTCCTCTTGGAAGATTCTGCATACCTTGATGAAGAATAAAATTTTGATAATGATGGGTTTTTGGAACGCATCTAGAGTCTGGTAGCATCCTACTTTTTCTCCAAGCCTCAACACTTAGCTATTTTATTAAAACTTTTAACTTTCCTCCATGGTGGGTTTTTGGGACCTGTATGGAGTCTGGTAGCAACCTCCTTTTCTACCAAGCACCTTTTCTCTTCCCTCCATGGCAGGTTTTCAGGACCAGTCTGGAGTTTGATATCATCCCACTTTTCTACCAAGCACCTTTTCTCTTCCCTCCATGGCAGGTTTTTGGGACCCATCTATAGTCTAGTAGCATCCCAATTTTATACCAAGCATCTTTTCTATACCCTCTGTGGTGAGTTTTTGGTACTCGTTCAGAGTTCGATAGCATTTTGCTTTTCTAAAAAGTATCTTTTTTTCTCTTTGCTGGGTTTTTGGGACCCATTTGAAGTTTTGTAGCATCCCACTTTTCTACCAAGCCTCAAAACTTAGTTGTTTTCTCAAAAAAAATAACTTTATCCTTTACCTAAATGTAAAAACAGGTGGGTATGAGGAAAATTATCCACATTCTTGGTGACTCAGGGGATTTTTACTTACTAAAAAAATAGAGGACCCAAATGATGTTTTTAAATTTGATAAAATAAATAGTTATCTATACAAGTAATATGAAATATATGAACCCATACCATGCACAAAAAGGGGGTAAAATAAGCTTGGTAGGATGACCAAAGGAAAGATAGATACAACATGACTACAAAAAAGACTACCATCAAAAAAAGGGTGACATGGAGGCTCTATACATATGCATGCTAGGAAAGGGGAAGGGCATAGTGAGTTAGACCAATAAGTAACATGTGCAAAAAGGATGTAAATAAAAACTAACTCATTAATAAAACTTAGGAAAAGCTAGGGGAGGAAAAACTAAAATAAAATTACAGTGAGGGGACTTCCATCATTGCTTGCAATAAAATCCTAGAATCAAAATTCTTATAATTAATATAGCAAGAAGAAAAGAGGGAGATAATGAAGGAGAATAGATAAGTGGTATGGGAAACCCCCACAAAGTTGAACCTCCATGAGAAAATTCTACTCCAACTACTAACCAGTTCTGGTCCAAGAAAATTCCATGAGCAAATTATACTCTCCTCTTGAGTACTTATCACCCTTCTAGCCATATTCTCTCTAAATAACCCTTTTTTGATGATACCTTGATAAGCACTCCTTTATATAGTATGAGTCTAGGGACCTTATCCATGTCATCTAGCTACTGCACTCGAGCACTATGTGTGAGTTGGATACTCTTGAAAGTGATGTTTGGATTACATCATGTTGTCAGGTGAAGTGCCATATGACACCCTACTATCCTTTTGTTACTAGTGTTGATGTTAGTCCTAAGATTTATCCCCTGGGGTCATCCTCATATCAGGAGTATAATACAAGTGTAGGAAAGCAAGAACTATTAATAGTACACTAATGGGACTTACTGTACAAAATATGTTTTACACTTATTGCTACCCTCTTCATTTTATGGTGCCCTATTTGGTTCTTCTTGTTAATGGACCTATGCTTTTAAACCAGCTACTAATGACTCAACCTGATGAACATACCCCTGAGGGAATGGGATCTGAAACCTTTGGCATACTTTATTCCAAGTTTATACAGGAGAAACGAGGATGCCTTTGAGCTAAACAATAATTTTTTTTAACCTGTAGTGATCCTTATAGGGAGGGTAATTGTATTTCTTAGCCACCTCCTCTGATTTGGAAAGAAGGTCAAAGATTCTATGGAATAATATGAACACCTGGTAAACCACCACAAGTTTATCCAATATTTCAATCTTGATCTCATCCTTTACTTGAGCTTCAAGCCATTATTTGAGTTCCTTCTCTGTATAAATATATTTTTTGTTATCCAAAATCTTGGGAAGCCAAGGGATTTAACTTCCCCATTAATATTATCCATTTTCTTTGACTCTTTTTTTAGGATAGCAAGAACTTCTTCTCCCTCATATTATAGATCTATCACATGGAATAGTTGGAGTACAAGGGATATGTATTATTTAATATCCTTTTTTGAATATTTTTCCAGTTGAGGATCCCTTTCTCTAATCATCCTTCTTATTTTTGTTTCCTATGGTTCCTTGCACATCATATACCTTTTTTTATTCTCCAGTTTGGCTCTTACTTCTTTGGTTATTGTGATGGTTTCTTTTAAATTTTATAAGAAATGAGGGAGGGTTTGTAGAGTTACACCTTTTATCTTCTCCCAATAGTGAGACCTGATCTACTTGACCCAATATTTAGAGATCATGTGTGTGGACCAAAAATTTTGCACCGCTTTCCTTTAGGCTAATGGAATTGTGCCTCAAATGGGGATGGAAAATCAAGGGTCTACACCTCGATGTGAGGGGCACTTGGTGTCATGCCTCCTTTGGTGATTGTCATTAAATTAGGTGGGTTCACCAATAAATATTTAAATATTATTCCTAAGTCTAGACAAAGTGTATGTTTTGATGTGTTCTTTTGATTTGCATACACCTAGGTTTATGAAAAAATGTAACTAAGACTAAATTATATGTAATTTAGTTTTCTTTGCAATAACACTCAATCAAATAATTGATCTAAACTAATTACAATACAATTTGATTCTATTTTTTTATACTATTATAGTAATTTTAAAATGAAACAGGTATTAACTAATAGAAAGTAAAAAAATAAAATAAAATAGATCAAACAGAAGGCATACCTAGACTGCATGGTTGAGCAAAACAATTTTGTGGTCTACAAGTGAATTTGCAATTTGTCTGGATATCAGTGAGTGGAAAGCAAATTTGTTGCCCTGAGCACAAATTTGTGAGAGACCTACAACTCATAATATAAAATACTAAAAATTTTAGTTAGCATTTTGGGATATTTTAAGCCACTATAAATATTTCTTAGAGATGCAACAGTCAGATTTCCTAGGTATCTTTAACAAACATTGCATAAGAGATAGATATCATAAACTATTTGCAAATAAATAAACAATTGAGATAAGATGATAAAATCATGCAAAAACTAGAATGCAACTGAAATGCAAAATGATCAATATATGATATGGGTTGGAACAAATGGTTTTAGAAGAATATTTTTTCCCCCAAGCCTATGGATCTACGAATTCACTTTTAGACAAATTTATAGCCTACAAGCAGATTCATGATCTATCCACAAATTCGTAAGTGTGCAGAAGTATGGATTTTCCAAAGATGATATAGGAAGTGCTAAGGATGATCAAATAACCTACTTATAGATGATGATATTGTATATCTATATGCAAATGATGCCTATATGGATAGAAATAATGGATCTATATGTAAACGAATGAAATATCTAAAATGTAGATGGAATAGTACAAGGAATATGAGAATAACAGAGTGTTACTGAATGCAAGATTATTTGTATTTAATACGTAGATGAAATCATATATCTAGAAGAAAATATTTCTCCCACATCTATGTCTACATGAATTCGCTTCCTATGCATGAATTCACATCCTAGTGATGAAGTCATGGCTAGCACGCAAATTTATTGAGTATGCAAAAAATGTAAAATACATAGCAAGAAATGCATTAAAAATGTCAAGAAAATCACAATATAAATTACTTGTAGTTATAAACACAACAACATTGATCATTGGGTGTTGTAATGGTGACAATAGCAATATGGATCTAGTCAGTAGCAAGTCAAGTTCCACTGGTGATCTCCAAGAAGCAAGAAAACCTATTTTAATCACTCCACCTACAAAAAAGTGTCATATCTACAATTCTCTCAGCTAGAATACTATTGCTCTCCTATTTTTCAAAATATCTTCAACTCATAATTAGCCTAATTTTTGTAGGTAAATTGTTATTTTGAAGACTTCAATCGATGCAAGATCAATTAGGGTTTCTAGGATTTAAGGTAAGAAATCAGAGTGGTTAGTCATATTGGGAAAATTGCCAATCTAGGTGAATTTGTGGCCTAATATTCTAGGTCATGAATTTGTATAAAATCCACAGTTGGCCAGATTTAGGCTAGGTCAAAGCAGACATTCAAGAAAAAATGCAGGTGGCCTATTTTCACGAATTCGTGATCTAAAATTATGGGTTGCAAAATTGCAAAAATATAGGAAAATATACAATGGAATTTGGTATGTACAAAAAGGAAGGTGGGGTTGATGAGGGGGTGACTTCGTGTGTTAGAGGGAAGGAATTATGACCTAGGGTCAAATTTCCTCATCTACATTTTGTCCCCTCTTATGAGCAATAAATGCATCAAATAAATATGTAGACACTAAGGTGAAAGTGACCGAAAGCTAACATGGATGAAAAGGATGAACGCTTTTAGATGGAATATTAGTGTGAAAAACTTGTTAAAGATTGTTTTAGGCATGTAAATCAAGGCAAGAAAATTAAAAATGTTAATTTTATTTTTTCGAGTAGGTTGCTCCCTCAAGTTTTATGAGGATTGTGACATTCTTCATGAAACTCAAAATTGTGGATGGGGAATACAAATTGCAAAAAATTAAATTTGGGGGGTAAAAATATGGTTGAGGCTAAAAACCCTAATTCATTTTTACTACATGATTGGCTGATTTTGAGCTCTAGGGAAAATGGGGCTTCCAACGCGCTAAGCAGAGTATGTGCGAATGAGCAGTGTTGGGACTGAAGCAAGGATCAAGGTAAGTTAGATTTTATCTTTTTTCTTTAATTTCATGCTTTATTTGCTATTTTTTGGAATTTTATTTAATATTTTTGACATAATTTTTGCACACAGTCGTTGTGATGAATTCATGACCTATAAGGAACAACGAACTCATGGATTCCTAGCTTGCAAAATTGTTGAAACCCTATGAATTCACATAAACCTATGAATTTGTTCTTGTACTTGGTTATTTTCAAATTTTTGCTCTACATTTGATGATTTTGATGATTGATGAACTGATGATGTGTAATTTTTGTTATTTTTTTTGCATTAAGGTACTCTCAAGAATCAAGAATGGTGACTCAAGGATTTTTAGGACAGGGTGAGGGAGCTCACTAATGGAGAGAGAGAGATGTGTTTGGGTAGGTGGGGCTTCTCCATGTGGTGAAGAGGCCCAAGGTGAAGGCATACACAACTTTACTGATAGCATTGGCAAAGAGATGGTACCCAAAATCATCAATATTTTGGTTACCTACATGTGATATGATTGTTACCATAGAGGATATATGGTGGATCCTTCAGATTCTTGTTAGAGGGATGATAGTATATCAGTTTGTAGCATAGGATCGAGCCTTGGGGTAGCTAACTGGGGATCTAACTTTCCAAGTCAATCAAAGTAGGATCAATATAGAGTATATGATAGTGATATTGGGGATATTTACACTAACAATTATCCTAAGAAGAATAGTTATTGGATTATTAGCCTATCACATGAGTAGATAGCATCTACCATGGGGCTTGGCTAGGGTTGTATTTGAGATGTGGGATACACGGAGGTGGTTCTCTTAGGATCCTTTTGTGTTATGCCACTTGTATAGGATATTGTACAATATTGTGTACAAGCAGAGCAACTACATTATTGTCACTATGCTACTCCAAGTATAGATTTGGGAGCATATAGCAGTGAGGAGGCCTCATGGGTTAGCTTGGGGAGAGCTAGATGTGGGGTGACCAGTTGTATTTTTATGGGCCCTTATGGGGGAAAGTTGTAGTGCACAATCTGGTGGGCTAGATGTAATGAGACAGGTGATAGATAACTTGCTACCTTATTATATCATGTGGAGACCCTAGAGGTTGCTTCCATATTGGGATGAGGATGGGTTAGAGCTAGCATAGGTTAGACAAATACATTGGATACAATCAAAGAAGGGAGATATGGAGTTATACCACTTTTATTAGGTACAATGGTAGTTTAGGTTGCAGCAAGGGATACCAATAGTGAGAGATATCTAATATCAGTGGGTGACTAGGGATTCTCTGGTTGTGGGAGATGATGTCGATATCACGTAGTTTAGAGAGCTAGAGGAGTATTACCCACTATTGGTAAGCCCTAAGGTGGATGATGTAAGGATTAAGTATGGATACAAGCAGTGGTATGAGGGTATTAGATCTTAAAGGATCACTACAATATAAATGGTAGGGGATCAATGGATAGTTTTGGTAGCACGAGCAGTTGCTCATTAGAGGGAGGCACAGGAAGTTACACCTAGACCCAGACCAACAGAGGTACCTAGGTAAATATGGATAGAGTTTTGTAGACCTAAATTTAGGAGAGACATCCCTTGATAGGAGGATGTCCCTCGATAGGAGGATGTGCCACAATAGGAGGATGTGTTGTAGTAGTCACAGGGTGATGTGGATATGAGTGAGGTGGGTGGCAGAGGAGATGGTGGGGATCATCAGTGGGTTGCAGAATTAGAGGTGTAGGTGGCAATTTAGGATAAGAAACTAGTGACTTAGGTAGAGAATCTAGTGGTGCAGGCCACCTAGATAGCTACTTAGGCTTCATACATTCAGTATTTGGAGACCCATATATCATAGGCATAGGTTTAGTTACAACACCAGGTGAGGGTTGCACCATATTCAAGTAGGCCAACACATTCGAGCAATAGTAGTCTAGTGTGTCATTGGTAGGATGAGCTAGCAAGAGCTTATCAGTGAAAGGTATTCTCTTAGGGTATATACTACCAGGTAGTTCCAGAGGATGAGAGGGTGCCTTTACCAACAAATATGGCTCTGATTCAGAGTCAAAATAGTGCACAATCCAATTCATAAACAATGACTCAATCCATAAACATACCTCCACTAAGGCCATCGAGGGATACGGGTGAGGTTCAAGGTTCTAGGGGGTGATGCTCTAGATTTTCTCCTTTTGTGGTATACTTCCTTAGTGATTGAGTATGCCAATTTTTGGATTGTGGCATACCATTCGACTTATACAAATGTATATTTTTATCATGATATAATACCATACTACATTTTGTATTTTGATTTGTGTTATGCTTTGACATGAATGTTTTTGTTGTTTTTGATATTTTATGAATGATTATTGTAAATGGCCTAAATAGATGTGTATTAGAATGCTTATAATTATGTTTGATGATTTCTAATGCATATCTATCATGCTTGTCAAAATATGATCCACTAAAATGAAATGTGATTTGATGAATTGTGATGGATATTATAAGGATGATGCATTGGGTGGAATATCCTTACAATTATGAGCTTTTAGAAATAACCCTCGAGGATGTATGCTTGCATAAGACCTAAATGGAGGTTGCTCCTTGCTTGTGGTCATAAAGCAAATCTTGTATGAGGGGTATTGTTATGCTGACTTCATGGTTATATGACCCAAAATATGATTTAATGGGATGGTCAAAATGACATTGTGATGGATGGTGAATACCCTTAAAATTAATTTTGATTGAAAATTAAGGGTGTGAAGAATGATGTAGATGACTTAGCATGAATAATACAATTTGTCTTATGTAGGGGACTTTTTCTAGGCATGATGCTCCTAGTATGAAAATAAGAGAAAATATAAGTACGTATTATCTCATACCATCATTACAAAGTCTTTATGCAACTATATGATCAAATAATGGATATGTAAGGTATGCAAAATGTGTAAACCCTAACAAACTATTATGCAATATGACTCAACAATCATAGAAATTCTTATATACAATAAATATGAATATGAAATGCAACACTAATTATTTATGTGGTGATAAATGCTTGTAAAATGGTCATACATACCCATAAATAAATCATGACATTGGCTAATCATGCTCATGGAAAATATTAGATCTTTCTTGAAGTGAGGTCATATTGTATCAAGAACTAGTGTATGATTTGTGAATTCTATTCCTATATTGATCTTGAATGTGATGAAAATATTTCAAGAACCAATGTGTGTGGTTGTAAAATTAATTTACCAATATTAAGTAAGGTATTGACACATGTAAATTAAGAACCAATGTGTGTGCAAGTGAATTCATTGACCAACCTTGAGTAAGGTAAGAGTAAAACCAATCATAGAGAGAACCAAGAAGCTAGCTTATCCTTATGTGTGTTCAAGTCTCCTCTAGAGAGACATATCATCCTACATGATTATAGTCCAATATTGAGGTCTCCAAGCTTTGGGGAATCGGATTCTCAACCACTCGAATCGAGTCCTGATGAGAATTTTACCCTATCCTTACTACCCTTATTATTATTGTATTTGTGAAAAGAGTTAGAGCTTTGGGGAATCGGATTCTCAACCACTCGAACCGAGTCCTGATGAGAATTTTACCCTATCCTTACTACCCACTTTATTATTGTTTTTGTGAAAAGAGTTAGAGCTTTGGGGAATCGGATTCTCAACCACTCGAATCGAGTCTTGATGAGAATTTTACCCTATCCTTACTACCCGCTCTTTTCATTTTTGTGAATTTTTTATAAATAATGTATATATATTTTTATTTTTATTGTTGGACTATATGCATAATGGGACAAGCAAGAATAATTGTTCGCTTCAAGGTTCTATCCAATCATGGCATCATCTTCCCAAACACAAGATTTTATTAATAAAAGTGATAAGTGCTTGGTTCAAAAGTGGCATGGTCAAGTCCCAAAACTCAAAAATTTTCCTTAGTGAAAAAGTGCGCTTTGGTTCAAGAAAGATTTTTAATCAATATCAAGGATCAAGATTTTATTAAAATATGAATCATGTGATTTGGTTCAAGATGGGGTCTTAATCACTTGAGAAAATCAAGATAAACTATGAACATGTCAACACTTGTCTAGAAAAGAATGATGGATAAGTATGACTATATGACGCAAGCAATTGGACTAATCAAAATGCAAGGTTTAAACTAAGATTGTAGAATGCCTAATGCAAACTATAAGATGTATGATGATGATGATGCAATGCAATCTGAAACTAGGAAATGATCTATGTACAAAATGAGTTTACATGAAGTGTTTTATGTATAAAATGATGATTTGTGTAAGATATATACAAGATGTTTTATGTACAATTATGCAAGATGAATCATGCATAATATTTCTTTAGGTGTGTAATATTCATTGGCTCTTTAAGTTCTTTTCCTTCTAGCGTAGCTAAACGATATGCACCTGACCCAAACTTGGTCGTCACAACGAAAGGTCCTAGCCAATTGGGCTTAAATTTGCCTTTAAGGTCTCTTCGAGCATTGGTGTTCTTTTGATTTTCTTTGAGAACTAAATCACCAACCTCGAAGGACCGATTGTGAACTTTATTCGAATATGACCTTTTAAGCTTTTCTTGGTAAGTGCAAAGGTGCTCTAAAGCGTTGATGTGCTTTTCATCAAGAACTTTTAATTGACTTAAGCATCTAGCACGATACTCATCTCCTACTTCGGCATCTTGAAGCAGAATCCCTAAAGAAGATACTTAAGGCTTAAAGGGGAATACAGCTTCTACACCATAGACGAAAAGAAAAGGAGAATCACCCGTAGGGGTTCGTACACTAATTTTGTATGCCCATAAGGTTGGATACAATTGAATGTGCCAATCTCGACCTGATTTATTAACCAATATTTTTAGGATTTTGATTAACGTTTTGTTAGATGCTTCCGCTTGGTCATTGCCTTGAGGATAGTAAGGAGTAGACCATTTATGCTGGATCTTATACTTTGTGCACAATTTATGGATGTCCTTGTTCTTGAAACAAGTTCCATTGTCCAAAACGAGGGTCGAAGGGATTCCAAATCTACATATGATTTGATTAAAAATAAATTTAGAGACTTGAACCCCTGTACAAGAAGCTAATGGCATAGCTTCGACCCACTTTGTAAAGTACTCAGTTGTTGTGATTATGAACTTGTATCCATTGGAGGAGATGGGATTGACCTTCCCTATGATGTCTAGGCCCCACATGAAAAAGGGCCAAGGAGAGGAGATAGCATGAAGCTCTTGAGAAGGAGCATGAACGAGGTTGGCATGGCATTGGCACTTGTCACATTTGCGAATAAAATCATTGGCATCCTTTTCCATGGAGGGCCAATAATAGCCCATTCGAAGGAGCTTTTTAGAAATAGTGTTGCCACTGAAGTGACCTCCACATGAACCTTCATGGACTTTGCTAAGAGCGAGCTTGGACTCTTCAACATTTAAACACCTTAAAAGAATCCCTTTGAAAGAGCGTCGATATAAGGTGTTTCCTAGGATAACAAATTGGGCGGCTCTTTTGCATAAGATTCGATGCTCATTTTGGTCCAAACCCTCAGGGATTGAGCCATTTTGAAGGAAGTGTTGAATATCCGTGTACCATGGCTCTAGTTGCATATCTCCAATTGCAAAGACATCTAGGGGTGTGAGACTGGACTCTAGCAAAGTAAGCTCTCGGAGTTGTCGAATGATGATGGTGGCATGATCATCCTCCAACTCCAAGGGAATTAACGAATTTTGTTGCCACCATAGCATCCACAGAATGGTTTCTAGAATGCGGAATGGCCTCAATGGTCACCTTTTTGAACAAGGAGATTAGTTTTAGAACATACTCCTTATAGGGATGAAGCTTTTCATCATAAGTTTGGTACACTTCATTAATTTGGTTTACCACCAGTTGAGAGTCCCCAAAGATAGACAAGACCTTAATTCATAATGCCAAGGTTGTACGCAATCCAAGGATTAAAGCTTCATACTCTATTGTATTATTGGTGCAAGCAAATTGTAATTTGAATGATAAAGGGATCAATTGCTTTTGAGGTGACACCAATATGATGCCTACACCAGCACCACTCATGCAATGGGCTCTATCAAAGAATAAAGACCAAGAGTTGAGATGATCGACTTATAGGTTTAGACACTCATCTGGAAATTCCACTATTAAAGGATGAGTGTATTGGAGAGGAGTGGCAGCTTTTTTATCAGCTATAACCTATCCCTTAATGGACCTTTGGTTGATGAATGTCAAGTCGAATTCACATAGGGCAAGAACCCATTTTGTTGCTCATCCTGATAAGTAAGGTCAACTCATCAAATAACATAGTAGATCAAATTTGGTGACAACGAGTGTGCTTTGACTAAGAATATAATGGTAGAGCTTTTGCATAGAGAATACTACTACAAGGTAAATTTTCTCCAAGGGGGTGTAGCGAGTTTCATAACTCACTAATGTTCTACTGATGTAGTAGATTGCTCGCTCTCTTTTTTCATCATCATGTTGGGTGAGCAATGCCCCTAATGCATGCACTGTAGAAAATATGTATAAAATAAAAGGTTGGTTTGGGTTTGGTGGAACAAGCAAAGGTGGTGTTATAAGATAGTGCTTCAATGTGTCAAAGACATTTTGGCACTCTTCATACCAACAAAATGGGGTCCCTTTCATAAGTAACTTAAGAAAGGGTTTATATCTATCAACTAATTGGGTAATGAAACAACAAATATATTGGAGTTTGTCTTGTAATATTTGCAGCTCAGTTATATTATTTGGTGGTGGTATATCTATAATAGTCATGATCTTAGTGGGGTCTATTTCTATTCCCTATATTAACACAATAAATCCTAATAATTTTCTAGATTTGACTCCAAATACACATTTGTTAGGATTTAAACAAACCTTATATTCATGAAGTCTATCGAAAACCCATCTTAGATCATGAATGTGATCTTCTTCCTTGATAGAACACTCGATAATATCATCTACATAGTCTTGCATAACATCATGCATCATGTCATGAAATACATAAGTTATGGCTCTTTGATAAGTTGCACCCACATTTTTCAAACCAAAAGGCATTACTTTCCAATAGAAAGTGCCCCATGGTGTAATGAAAGTGGTTTTAGGCTGATCTTCAAGTGCAATGTAAATCTAGTTGTATCCAAAAAATCCATCCATGAGGGATAAAATCTTGCTATTAGTTGTAAAATCAACTATTTGATCCATATTAAGAAGAGGGAAATCATCTTTAGGGCATGTTGCATTAATATCTCTAAAATCTATGTATACTCTTATTTTTTTGGCTTCCTTCTTCACCATAGGAATGACATTAGATATCCAATTAGAATAATTAGACTTGAACAAAACTAATATCTAAGATCCTTTGAAGCTTTTCTTTAACCAAAAGGGTAACTTTAGGGTGCATTTTCTTGAGCTTTTGTTTTACAGGTTTTGCATCAAGATGAACCACTAGGTGATGCATAACCACATATGGATCTAGACCTAGCATGTCCATGTAATTCCATGCATATATATCTATATATTCTATAAGAAAATTTGTGAACTTAATTTTCTACTCTTTTATCAAAGTAGCTCATATTCTGACCATGTGAATATTGGCTTCAGTACCAAGATTGATCTTTATAGTTTCTTCAATTGCCATTTGAGATTTTCTCTCAAAATTAGGAGTATGTGAAACACCCATTTGTCTTAGGTCTTTCTTGCATGTTCATCTTGTGAACTAGAGGCTTCAATGTGCACTATGTCACAAAGGACATCCTCTTCAGTATACTCTTTAGGTCAATTAAATTTAGATAAACCAATGAAAGCATACTATAGCAAATATTTGAGAGAGAAGGAGGTCCCTCATCTTCTTCTATCCATTCTAATTGTTGACAACTCTTTAGATATTTAACATAGGTGATCAAACAGTTGCCATCATCAAAGGGTAAGGGTTGTTTTTTTGAGAGGATGTAGCCTAGAACACACCATGCCAACCAAATGTCAACATCAAGCAACTCACATATACCATTTTCTAAATGACCTAAGCCTTTACCTTTGTAGCCCATACTATACATGATTTGCTTAGGAATCAGGAACTCATCTGATGAGTAGCAATGGGTAAAATGGTTTTCTTCAGGATTTAAGTTTTTACCAAAAATAGTCTCATCTATCATGTACCCAATAAAAATAAAGACACAATAACCTAAGTTGTAAACATCTCCTTTATCACGAGGTAATCCCATGGTTCAAGGAGATGTTGGGAGCTTAGTCAAGATGAGAGAATATTGTATGGAAAAATATTTGTGATTATATTATAAGGATAATATTGGCAAATTGGGTATGGGCTTGTCCATAAGGGAATATGATGTGGATGGATTATTGATGAGCAAGGTGCAACCAAAGTATTGTCATTGTTGTCAACACAGTTAGGTTGATCAGTTGATGCAATGGATAGGAGTTCATTGATGAGCAAGGTGCAGCCAAAGTGCAATAAACAGGAGTTCATTGTTGAGAAAATAGTTCATTGATGAGCAAGGTGCAGCCAAAGTGCAATAAATAGGAGTTCATTGTTGAGCAAGGTGTAGCCAAAGTAATTGTCATTGTTGTCAAGATAGAAAGAGGATCGGTTGATGCAATGGACAGGAGTGTAGAGGTCATTAGATGGATCGGTTGATGAAGTGAACAAGAGTTCAGGTTAGTCAGAGCATGCACAGTGAATTTCCAAGAAGACAAAAGTGGCCCAGATTCAAAGGCTCAAAGAAAAAGACAAGTAAGAAAACTATCGCGATATCGCGACATGTTGAGCAAGCATGAGAAACTGTCATGATATCGTGGCATGTTTGAGGAGAGAAAAAGCGTAGGAAAAACTGTCACAATTTCGCAACATGTTGGCAGAGAAAAAGCCAAGTAAGAAAACTGTCACGATTTCGTGACATGTTCGAAGAAGAAGCGCATGCAAGGAAAACTGTCACGATTTCACGACATGTTCGAAGAGAGAGAAAGCGCAAGGAAAACTATCACGATTTCGCGACATGTTGGAAGCAATGAAGGCCAGTAGAAAAACTGTCACGATTTCGCGACATGTTGGAAGAGAGAGAAAGCGCAAGATAAACTATCGCGATTTCGTGACATGTTGGAAGCAAAGAAGGCAAGTAAGAAAACTGTCACGATTTCGTGACATGTTCGAAGAAGAAGCGCATGCAGGGAAAACTGTCACGATTTCGTGACATGTTCGAAGAGAGAGAAAGCACAAGGAAAATTGTCACGATTTCACGACATGTTGGAAGCAACAAAGGCCAGTAGAAAAACTGTCATGATTTCACGACATGTTGGAAGAGAGAGAAAGTGCAAGAAAAACTGTCACGATTTCGCGACATGTTGGAAGAAAAGAAGGCAAGTAAGAAAACTGTCATGATTTCATGACATGTTTGAAGAAGAAGCGCATGCAAAGAAAACTGTCATGATTTCGCGACATGTTTGGAGAGAAGGCGCAGGAAAAGAAAACTGTCACGATTTCATGACATGTTTGGAGAGAAGGCGCAAGCAAAGAAAACTGTCATGATTTCATGACATGTTTGAGGAGAAGGAGCTTGCAAAGAAAAGTGTCACGATTTCATGACAATTTGCAAGAAGGATAGTACGGATGAAAATGTGTCACGATTTCGTGACATGTTTGAGAGAAAGAGCTTGCAAGGAAAAGTGTCACGATTTCGCGACAATTTGCAAGAGGAAGCGCTAAGGAGAAAAAGTGTCACGATTTCGTGACATGTCGGGTTTTCGCGATCCGATGAGAAGAAAAGCGCTAAGGAGGAAAAGTGTCACGATTTCGCGACATAATGCAGGAGAGAGAGTCCGATAGAAAAAGGTGTCACGATTTCGTGACATGCTTCATTTTCGTGGTCCAAAGCGAAGAGAAAGAGGAGAGAGAAAAAGGTGTCACGATTTCGCGACATGTATTTTTGGAGGCCAAAGCAAAGAGAAAGTGCAAGGAGAAAAAGTGTAGCGATATCGCTACATGTTGTATTATCGCGGGCCGAAGCAAAGGTAAAGTGCAAGGAACAAAAGTGTAGCGATATCGCTACATGTTGGGTTTTCACGACCTGAAGAGATAAGAAGAGCTAAGGAGAAAAGATGTCGCGATATCGCGACATGTCGCATTTTTGTGACAACAACAGAGAGGAAGACTCTGAAGGATGAAGTGTCGCGATTTCATGATAGAAGCAAAACGAAAGAGCATGGAAGCAGAAGCATCGCGATTTCATGACAAATTCAAGGAGGAAGAGCTCAAAGGCGAAAGCGTCGCGATTTCACGACATGTTCTATTTTTGCGAGGCCAAAGACAGAAAAAGCACAAGGTAGCGAAAGTGTCACGATTTCGTGACATGTTCTATTTTCGCAGGCCAAAGACAGAAAAGGCATAAAGAAAAAGTGTCACGATTTCACGACATGTCATGTTTTCGCGGGTGCATGCCAAGAAGAGGACTAGGAGGCAGAAAATGTCACGATATCATGACATGTCATGTTTTCATGGTCAAACGCCAAGGAAAAGTCAAAGGGGCAGAAATGTCATGATATCGTGACATGTTGTTTGCGTGACTTAGAGCTAAAAGGAGAACCCAGCCGAAGTAAAGTTAACTGAAGGAAAATGATAGTTACAGATGCATTTGCAGAGGAAATACATGCAGCCAAAATTAGAAGAGTTAACTAAGTCAGTACAATAGTTATAGGTGCAGTTCTAGATAGAAATCATGCAGTTAAATAAGAATAGTGAACTAAAGTAATTATGGCAGTTACAAGGGCAATTATAGTGACAGTAAATAGAAGTCATTACTGTAGTTACATGAGTCGTTACAAAGAAATATCATGCAGTAGTGGTTACTAAAAGTCATCAGACGAAGACCACGAGTTGGACAGAGAAACGTCTCAAAGCCCAAACAAAGAATCGTTCTATTAATAAGATTGCATGTGAGAATAAAGGAGTTGTTACTATTAATAGGCTGCATGCGCGAATATGGAAGTTAAGAATAGAAATAGAACATAGTTATAAAAGGAGATTTGCGTGAAGTAGTAAGGTTGAGCTCCATGCGGGAAGTGAAAGCAGTGTGTTGTCGAGCAGAGGAAAAGTGTTGTGAAAAAGGATGTATAGAAAGCATGGCTAAAATAGAGAAGCATATAGAGTGCAGTAGAGAGAAAGCAGTTGAAATTTGCTCAGTAGGAAAGAGTGTTGCGATATAGAGGGACAGTGTTGTGGGCTGTTACAAAGCTGGAAGAATGTTGTAAGAAGTACAGAGCTATGAGAGCTGCAAGAGTAAGCCATAAGAAAGGGTTGTAAGTGTGCAGTAAGTAAAGCTGTAAAAGAGTGTATGCTTTGTGGACAGGGAGTTGAGATTGAAAGTCAGAAATAGAATATATTGAGTCTCTAACAATTCTCCTTATGCTTCCATGAGATTGATTTGAGTTAAGTTAGACCAGTGAGGGTCTTGTAACATAGAAGGCATTTTTATGTCAATCAAGATTTAAAATAGAAGTCCAAGTTGGTGCTTGGAATCAGGGGTAGGTGCTCCTTTCTGTTGGTGCAGATAAATCAGGGGTTGGTGCTCCTTCCAGTGGGTGTTTGGTAAACTGATTGTGAAGTTGGTGCTTTGCAAAGGCTGGATTTGGATGGGAGTCCAAGCAGTCTATTTTTGAGGAGTAGCCAAAACTGGTGAACCTCGTTAAATCTTGTGTTATGTGTTGCTATCTTGTCACACTTACTGCATCTGGTTTTAAGCATTCATTAGTTCTGAATTAAGAGATGAAGATTTAAGTTTTTAATTAGCTGCACTGATTCACCCCCCCTCTCAGTGCCATTGTAAGACTAACAATTGGTATCAGAGCCAAGTTCCCAGTTTAGGCTAAATCAATCAGGGTTGATCTTGGATTAGTACACAATGGCTAAAAAGAACAGATCCTCCTTCAAAAAGGCATCCCGACCGGTTTCAGTTCTTGTAGAAGAGAAAATTGAACTAGAAAAGGTAGAAGAAGTGAACTATGAAGTATGTGATGAAAACCTAGAGATTGAAGTAGATCTAGAAGGTGAGTTGATCGCCGCTCTTGAAGAGTTGAGTATAGAAAAGAAAAAGAACAAAAGAATGTCCAAGAAGTTAGAAGAATATGGGGATGAGATTGAAGATCTCTTCCTACAAGTTCAAAAGGCCAAGAAATCAGAAGAAGCCTTGAAGACACACCTGGATGATGTATGCAGCACAAGTGAAGAGGAATCTAACAAAGTTATTGTTGATCTAAAGCTACAAGTAGAACAAGTACAAAAGGATTGAAGATATTCTCAGGTCTCAAATCAATGAGAAAGAGACTGTTTGTTGCCAACAAGAAGGAGAGATTGTTTCATTAAAGAAACAACTAGAAGAGGCCAATATAAGTCTCAAATTTGAGAAGAGCACAGAGTTGCTAGATACAATGCTAAAGCAACAAAGAAGCTCCACGGCTAAGTTTGGTCTTGGATATGAAGCTGAACAACCTTCATCCTCCAAATGTGCCAAGAAGAAGAAGCTCACGGCTGAAGGATCGAGGCAAGGAAAGTGTGAAGCTGAACAACCGTCATCTTCCAAATATGCAGAGAAGAAGAAGTTCAAGGTTGAAGCTGAATCTTCAAAAGGAAGAAAATATCAAAGAAGATCTACAGCAAAGCAACCACAACAAAAGAGGTTCTCTCACTCTCACTCTTTTAATAATAATGCTTTTAATGGCTATTGTTCTAAATGCAACTGCTATGGTCACAAGGCAATTTATTGTGGAGTCGAACAATAGATCAAAAAGTTATGCTGATAAAAACACATCTGCTTTCTTGAGTGAACACCCTGTGCAATGTTTTAAATGTAATGGCCATGGGCACATTGCAAGGTTATGTCCAAGCACTTCTGTATCTAATCTAAGGCAAAACCCTAGATTTCATCATACACAAAGAGTGCAACACAGAAAGGGGACATATCATGTGCAATGTTTTAAATGTAATGGTCATGGGCACATAGCAAGGTTTTGTCCGAGCACGTCTGTATCTAATCTAAGGCAAGACCGTAGATTTCATCAGACGCAAAAAATGCAACACAGGTAGAGAACATATCATGTGCATAAAAGAAAGGAAAATAATCAACCATCAAGGATGCACAAGAAACAACTACGCAAGAAGAATGTTCAAGTTCACGAAAAGGTGCAAAATAGGGATGTAGTTGAAAAACTCAAGCCCAAGTTCAGGAAAGTCTGGAGAAAGGCAGAAGAAAGGAAATCGTGTCTCCTTGGACTGAAGGAGGCTACTCCGCCATTGCTCTAAGCAACTCCAGGTGGCACATCCTCAAGGGGAGCAATATTAAAGTTTTATTTTAATGCTCCTATGTATTTGTCTGGGTATCTGAGGATGAAAGGCAAGTAGTCGAGAAATTGTTGTATAGTTGTCAAGTGTGTTTTTAGTTCATGTAGTTGTGTGTGGAAGTGCCGTGAAGGGTGATGATCAAATTGAGAATTGTCACTATTGGTAATATTGCTATATGTCATTGTTGTATTGTTGATGGTTCTTACTGCCACTGTCAAAAGTTAAGGATTATAACAGTTCAGATGATTTGGTTGGTTTTGTGGTACTGTGTTTGATGCTTGCACAGAGTTGGCAGTAAAATTGCAGTGTTGGTATAGTGTTGGACAAAAGTTGGTACAAGTGTGAGTCACTTGTCAATGTTGTTGACAGATGTGAAATCAACGTTTTGAATGGGAAGATTGAAGGAGAGGTTTATAATGAGCAGCCAGATGGTTTCCAACCTGGTGATGATTGGTTGAGTTGATTGATTGAGCCTTTGAAGAAGGCCTTTGGGAAATATTTGAGGACAGTGCTGGGACAGATTTCCAGATACATGATTTGGGCTTACTCCATTGAGATTGATTTGAGCAAGTTATTCTTTGCATTGGTGATTTATGTTGGTGGTTATTTTGTTCAAATACCTTTGGAAGGAAAAGGATGTCTACTAGTTTCCTTTTCATGTAGTGATTGGTTGAATGCTTCAAGGTTAATCTTGAGTTGAATGATGTTGGTTAAACCTTGTCTATAAGCATTGTTGTTAAAGCCCTAATTGGTTGAGAAAAGATATTGGTTGTGGAAAGAACATGAGTATCATTGTTATATGAGTTATTGCATGGTTGGCAATTGTTGGGTTGTGTTTCATGTTCTTGAGAAAAGCATACTACATCTATCTTATTCTTTTGAGATTGAGATTGAGTTGAGATTGAGATTGGGAGTTAAGTATAGAACATATTGAGTCTCTAACAATTCTCTTTATGCTTCTATGAGGTTGATGAATCACATTGGGTCTCTAACAATTCTCTTTGTGGGTTCATGCTAAGCAAGTTTTTCTTGATGAACTTGTGAGCTGATTTGGACAAGTTCTAGTGAAGACTTGTGAGCTGAATTGGACAGGTTCTAGTGAGGACTTGTGAGCTGATTTGGACAAGTTCTATGTGAGCTTGTTAAGCAGGTTCTGTGTGAGCCTATTGATAGAGTACAGAGAACAGAGTCTCAATGGATAGAGATCCAGCAGCCAACATAGTTGAAGATAGATCTGAGTAATGCCTATTATGCTTATCATGATGTTGTCAAACAGTGAAATGAAGTGGTCACATATTCCCAAGAATAGTCTAAGAATTGACTAGCTATCGGGATCAAATTCTCAGGGGGAGCATTTATGCATCTGTTTATCATATTGCTCATGTTTATGCTTTTTGCTAACTATAATAATTTTTGCCTGAGAATGTTGTGCATGGACTCAGGGGGAGTTTTGCAGCCACCCTTTGGTATTATTGTCAAAGGGGGAGAAGATTTACTAGGTAATTGCACACAATTACGTGTGTTGCCAACAATTCCAAAGGGGGAGATTGATGAGCAAGGTGCAACCAAAGTATTGTCATTGTTGTCAACACAATCATGTTGATCAGTTGATGCAATGGACAGGAGTTCATTGATGAGCAAGGTGTAGCAAAGTTAATAAATAGGAGTTCATTGATTGAGCAAGGTGCAGCCAAAGTATTGTCATTATTGTCAACATAGACAGAGGATCGGTTGATGCAATGGACAGAGTGCAGAGGTCATTAGATGGATCGGTTGATGAAGTGAACAAGAGTTCAGAGCAGTCAGAGCATGTATAGTGAATTTCCAAGAAGACAAAAGTGGCCTAGATTCAAAGGATCAAAGAAAAAGACAAGTAAGAAAATTGTCGCGATATCGCGACATGTTTTCTGTCATGATTTCGTGACATATCGGAGGAGAGAGAAAAAAGAAAAGCTATCGCAATTTCGTGACATGTTGGAGAGAGAAAAAGCCAAGTAAGAAAATTGTCTTGATTTCATGACATGTTTGAAGAAGAAGCACATGCAAGGAAAACTCACGATTTCATGACATGTTCGAAGAGAGAGAAAGCACAAGGAAAACTATCATGATTTCATGACATGTTGGAAGCAAAGAAGGCAAGTAAGTAAACTATCATGATTTCGTGACATGTTGGAAGCAAAGAAGGCAAGTAAGAAAACTATCATGATTTCATGACATGTTTAGAAGAAGAGGAAAAGTGATTTAATGTAAGAGAAGAAAATTTTTAATTTTGAAGAAAGAAGGCAAGTAAGAAAAACTATCACGATTTCGCGACATGTTTGAAGAAGAAGCGCATGCAAAGAAAACTATCACGATTTCATGACATGTTTGGAGAGAAGGCGCAGGCAAAGAAAACTATCATGATTTCGTGACATGTTCGGAGAGAAGGCGCAAGCAAAGAAAAGTGTCACGATTTCATGACATGTTTGAGAGAAAGAGCTTGCAAAGAAAAGTGTCACGATTTCACGACAATTTGCAAGAAGGATAGTATGGATGAAAATGTGTCACGATTTCATGACATGTTTGAGAGAAAGAGCTTGCAAGGAAAAGTGTCGCGATTTCACGACAATTTGCAAGAGGAAGCGCTAAGGAGAAAAAGTGTCACGATTTCGCGACATGTCGGGTTTTCACGATCCGATGAGAAGAAAAGCGCTAAGGAGGAAAAGTGTCACGATTTCACGACATAATGCAGGAGAGAGAGTCCGATAGAAAAAGGTGTCACGATTTCGTGACATGCTTCATTTTCATGGTCCAAAGCGAAGAGAAATAGGAGAGAGAAAAAGGTGTCACGATTTCGCGACATGTATTTTCGAAGGCCAAAGCAAAGAGAAAGTGCAAGGAGAAAAAGTGTAGCGATATCGCTACATGTTGTATTATCGTGGGCCGAAGCAAAGGTAAAGTGCAAGGAACAAAAGTGTAGCGATATCGCTACATGTTGGGTTTTCATGACCTGAAGAGAAGAGAAGAGCTAAGGAGAAAAGATGTCGCGATATCGCGACATGTCGCATTTTCGTGACAACAGCAGAGAGGAAGACTCTAAAGGATGAAGTGTCACGATTTTGTGATAGAAGCAAAATGAAAGAGCATGGAAGCAGAAGCATCACGATTTCATGACAAATTCAAGGAGGAAGAGCTCAAAGGCGAAAGCGTCATGATTTTGTGACATGTTCCATTTTCACGGGCGTGAGATAGAAAAAGCACAAGGCAGCGAAAGTGTCATGATTTCGTGACATGTTTCATTTTCGTGGTGCCAAAGATAGAAAAGGCACAAGGCAGCAAAAGTGTCACGATTTCATGACATGTCATGTTTTCACGGGTGCATGCTGAGAAGAGGACTAGGAGGCGGAAAATGTTGCAATATCGTGACATGTCATGTTTTCACGGTCAAACGCCAAGGAAGAGTTAAAGGGGCAGAAATGTCGTGATATCGTGACATGTTTCTGCGTGACTTAGAGCTAAAAGGAGAACCCAGTCGAAGTAAAGTTAACTGAAGGAAAATGACAGTTACAGATGCATTTGCAGAGGAAATACATGCAGCCAAAATTAGAAGAGTTAACCAAGTCGGGTACAACGGTTACAGGTGCAGTTATAGATAGAAATCATGCAGTTAAATAAGAATAGTGAACTAAAGTAATTACGGCAGTTACAGGGGCAGTTATAGTGACAGTAAATAGAAGTCATTACTGCAGTTACAGGAGCCGTTACAAAGAAATATCATGCAGCAATGGTTACTGAAAGTCATCAGACGAAGACCACGAGTTGGACAAAGAAACGTCTCGAAGCCCAAACAAAGAACCGTTCTATTAATAAGATTGCATGTGAGAATAAAGGAGACGTTACTATTAACAGGCTGCATGCACGAATATGGAAGTTAAGAATAGAAATAGAACATAGTTATAAAAGGAGATTTGCGTGAAGTAGCAAGGTTGAGCTCCGTGCGGGAAGTGAAAGCAGTGTGTTGCCGAGCAGAGGAAAAGTGCTGTGAAAAAGGATGTATAGAAAGCACGGCTAAAATAGAGAAGCATATAGAGTGCAACAGAGAGAAAGCAGTTGAAAGTTGCTCAGTAGGAAAGAGTGTTGCGGTATAGAGGGATAGTGTTGTGGGCTGTTACAAAGCTGGAAGAATGTTGTAAGAAGTACAGAGTTGTGAGATATGCAAGAGTAAGCCATAAGAAAGGGTTGTAAGTGTGCAGTAAGTAAAGCTGTAAAAGAGTGTATGCTTTGTGGACAAGGAGTTGAGATTGAAAGTTAGAAATAGAATATATTGAGTCTCTAACAATTCTCCTTATGCTTCCATGAGATTGATTTGAGTTAAGTTAGACCAGTGAGGGTCTTGTAACATAGAAGGCATTTTTATGTCAATCAAGATTTAAAATAGAAGTCCAAGTTGGTGCTTGGAATCAGGGGTAGGTGCTCCTTTCGTTGGTGCGGATAAATCGGGGGTTGGTGCTCCTTCCAGTGGGTCTTTGGTAAACTGATTGTGAAGTTGGTGCTTTGCAAAGGCTAGATTTGGATGGGAGTCCAAGCAGTCTATTTTTGAGGAGTAGCCAAAACTGGTGAACCTCGTTAAATCTTGTGTTATGTGTTGCTATCTTGTCACACTTACTGCATCTGGTTTTAAGCATTCATTAGTTCTGAATTAAGAGATGAAGATTTAAGTTTTTAATTAGCTGCACTGATTCACCCCCCCTCTCAGTGCCATTGTAAGACTAACAATTATTTGTATGAGAATATGGAGTTGTGTTAGAATGGAAGGAATAGGGTTGATGGGATGAAGATGGTTGTGTTGAGGTGTGATTTTGTCCTATTACAAATATCACCCGACAATTAGGATCGTAATCCTCTCTTGTAAAGAAAATATGTTTCTCTAAGGTTATTTTACATAACACATTATGAATTTATGTCAATTAAGTGCACAAAACATATGTTAACAAGGGGCCTAGTATAACAAATATTTTGATCTTGAAATCATTATTTGCATTTTCATCAGTATAATTTACTTCCTCAAAATGAATAAACTTACCTTTTAAAGCTAATTTTTGAGAATACAAATCTATTTTAAAAGATGAACTTTGATTAAAAATGCTTTTAACCTTATATTATACTTGCATGAATGTTTTAAAGCATTTTAATTCAAAACTTACATTTATTTCATGAATGAAGCTTAAAATCAGATCTAATAAATGATGAATAAAATAAAAACCCTAATTATAAAATGTGAAACACTTTATAATCCCTATGTTTGGGCTTTTAGAATATTATAAGCTTTATAATCCTTGCTTATTTTCATATAATATGAATAATTAATGTGTATGAATTCTAATTATAAAGTTTTGTACTTTATAATATAAAAATTAGAATTCATATAACCTTTTAAACCAAATATTTATTTATTCAAATATTTGAAATAAATAAATATAAATAATTAATATGTATGAATTCTAATTATAAAGTTTTGTACTTTATAATATGAAAATTAGAATTCATGTAATCTTACTTAATGTGATGTTTATTTATTTTCAAATATTTATTAAACTAAATATTTGAAGTAAATAAATTGAATCCTTTCAATAGTATACTTTGGAATTTATGATTTTGAGATTGAAAATTTTAATAAATCAAACTTTCAAAAACATAAATAAATCTCAAATTATGGATTTTAAAATTTTATGATATTAAAATCAATAATCCATATAATATTTCTCTGTCTCTAAAATTTATTTGTCAAATATTTATTAACTTAAATATTTGACCTAAATAAATTTTACAACCCTTTCTATAAATATGAATCTTTGAAATTCAACTTAGGATTTTAATAAAAAAAATTCAATGAACTTTATAAACTTTATGAAATTCCCTCCTATGTGAAATTTATTCACCCGAAATATTTATATATTTATAGAATTAAGTATTTGAGTGATAAGTTAAACTTTAACCCAGTTGTAAAATTTAAATATTTTATAAAATAAACTACGTTTTATGTTAAATCTTAATGCCTCAAATAAATTAAAAAGGTCTTAGGGTAAAGAAATAAATTTGAATAAAACGTTCGGAAAAACTTGCTACAACACATAAAAACACAACTTTGAAAACCAAACTTAGGCAGACCAGATTTTACACAATCCTACCACAAATTTGATGCTATCTTCTACAAAAATTTTAATTAAAAAATTATATCAATCAACTTATAAATTAAAAACACCACAATAGTGCTTGCTTTTAATAAAAATTGAATTTGATACAAAATATTAGATCTTACAATGAATCCAACAAAGTCTCTGTATTCATGTGCAAATATAGCTTCCTCTACAACTTGGTCTTCTATTTGGCTCCTTTCAATATTTCCTCTTTTTCTCCAACCTGTCCGACCCTTCTCTTTGGTTTCTAATTCTCCATTTATAACTTAAGAAATTTGTTCCTCTTGATTAGTTTACTCCGTTCCGTTAGTTTTAAAAATGAATTATTGAAACCCTAATATCAATAAAGCCTTTTCAAATGATTAATATTTCTCCTCATTGGCATTCAAAAATTAAAGTTAAGACATACTCATGAAACCCATGAACACATCCTCTATTCAACATATTTTAATAATCCTGCCAACAAAACAAATATTAATTAGAATATAAAACATTTATAAAATAACATTTTTAAATATAATTAAATTACAAAGTTATAAAACTTTATAATTTAATTAATTTAAAACAAGTTTATAAAATAATAATTTTAAATATATTAAATTATAAAGTTATAAAACTTTATAATTTAATTAATTTAAAACAAGACATAACTAAACATAACATACGAACATGCAACCTATATGACCACCACTATAATAAACAAAAATATAATAAAATAACACCAAAAACATATACTAAATAGCAAATATATAATTTAAAGACAACATAAAACTAAAACAACATAACATAAAACAACTACAAAAACAAAACATACATTATAACATAAAAGAACAATCTAAAATAAAACCATAAAAAATATTTTAAAATTAAATTTTTAACATAATAAAAATAACATAACACAAACAATATTTATACAACCTAAAAGAATAACAAAAAAAAATAACATAAAGACACCTATAAACAAATAGAACACAACATAAAAGAACAACATAAAACAAAACTTGACAAAACACAATATAACAACACCAAACAAGAAAATCACCATTTTAACATGAAATCAAATCCGCCAGTGAAACCAACCATAATACAACATTCCTAGAGATCAATTTTTTCAACACTAGATGATGAAGACAATCAACAACGAGCAAAAGCATAGATTAAAACAATTTTCAAAATTCAAGTGGGTCCCCAATTTTGGGGTCATTGTGAAGGACGTCACAACAGGTTATTGAGGTAAAGAAGATGAATCTAATGTAGATGGAAGACAATGATTAGAGGGTGATGTTGATGATAAAGATAGACAAAAAAGAACATCAACAGGCTCAACGATTGCACAAAGCTCAAAAGGTCTGGGGTCACCATGGATGGTGACTAGTTGATTCATAAATTCAAATTTTATACATTGATGTAATGTAGAGGGGACTACCCTCTTTGCATTAATCCATGGATGACCCAGAAGAATATTGTATGATGTTGGACAAGGTACAACATAAATACATGTATCTAATATTATGGGACCAACCTATAATGGTATAAACATCATACCACAAGCTTCTTGAATTTCATCATTTATCATCATATCTATTTTCCTTAAATCCTTATCTTCAAAATATCCAAATATTTTGAATAAATCATATGTGCACATGTTGAGATAGCATCCACTATCTATCAAAACTCTCTTAACAACAACATCTCCAATCCATGTTGTAATATAGAGAGGATTATCAATGTGTAGGTTGTGAGGAGGTATGTCCTCATCATGAAATTCTATGTAATCCACTCTATGAGATGCTACTATGTTAACTACAACAGTCAGATTTATGTCTTGGGGCACCATCATATTACTCGAGGAATTCATCAATTCCTCCCTATGAATAGAGAGGATCTAAAAAAATCCAAAAGGGAAATTCTAGTGGGTGTGTGGGTAAGCTAATCATTGATGTCAAAAGATTTATGTTGAAAATTAGTTGTATTATTACTCTTTTGAGGTGCCCTCAAGATCAAAGGAGCTTGAATAGGTTCACTTGGTTGTAATGTTGAAGATGGTGTTTGAGTTGTTGGTGTTTGATATGGTTGTGATGCTTGGGCTTGATCTTTTCATCTAGTTACAAAACTAATCATACCTACTATATGATTGGGTTAAGGAATATGATGGGTGATAATGGGTGGAGACATTGATATGGCTTGGATGGAATAGGGTCTATGATGTGTTTCTTTCTCTAAGGGGATCAATTGATGCATATATGGGTGAGCTAACAAGAATATTGCAAAGGGCTTATCAGGAATAAGTAACTATATGATGGGCATCCTGATTTCTAGTTCATCCTCTAAACTATTAGAGTGAAGTGAACTAATATCAATCTCAGAGTTTGAATCACTTTTAGAATAATCATATGCTACTGCTATGTAATACTTCTTTCAAATTTCTCCTATAATGATAGTAGAAGGTGCAGGTACAACATCATTTAATGGATATTGTGATGGTGAAATGCTACTAATAATACCTACATATTATGGTAGTGGTGGTGTATTTTGATATTCAACTTGATTTACTACCTCTTTTCCATGATTGGATGAATGATTTTGAAAAATATTTAAATTTTGGTTCGCATTCTACACTTGTTGTGCACGAGGTTGTGTAGTGGTATGTAGATCTGAATTTGGGGTACAGCCTTCTACCTCCAACTTACCACTATCAATTAAATATTGTAGTAGATGTTTTTCTCTTGCCTGCATTTGTTGCATGCCCATCGACTCTATGAAAGTCATAATATTTTTTGGTCTCATACCACTTGGTAGTGGTGTCTGGTTATCGAATCTTGAGCAACTCTATCATGCCCCTTTCTAATAATTATGGTAGAACCATGAACAATGGTTCGTTTAATATTGTGAAGTTACATGGAGGAAGTTTATGGGGTGCCTTCAACATCATATTTTGTAAAATATTAGCTACATTTGTATTCATAGGAGTCTTATTAATTGTGACCCCATCTCCTACCACGTGTTTGTTCTTGTATTGATTTTTGGGTGGTTTTTCCTCTTCTTTTCTTTTTAATTTCCCTCTTCTAATAAGGGCCTCTTCCACTCTTCTTGCCAAGTCAATGGCTTGATTGAAGGAGGTGAGAGTGGCAATTACCAACTCATAAGAAAGTTGCTCTTGTAAATTTCCAATGAATATTTTGAGAATTTCCCTAGGAGGTAGGGATAAATGTAACTTCCCCACAATATTCCTCCATCGTGCCAAGAATTTGGTAAAACTCTCTTCCCTTCCTTGTTTTAAATTATATAAATATTTAATTGTCACATGTCTTTCAATGTAGGCTCCAAATTGATGCACAAATAATTCAGCTGTCTCCTCAAAATTTCTTAGGGAATGTGCTAGAATATGGTAATACCATTCTAGGGCTATACCCACATGACTCTTAGGTAACATCTTAAATAATAGCATATCATCATAGGTGATGTCATGGCACACTATTTTGAACATTCAAAGATGCTCAATAGGGTCTTCAGTTCCCTTGTAGATGGGGAGAACTAGCATAGGAAAATATTTTGGGTATGGTCTAGCTGCAACTACAGGATCCAAAGGTTGATTACACATTTCTTTATAACTATATGTAGGATGATATGGGTCCATGTGATCCAATCGTGAAGCCAATTGTTTGAATTTAGTTTTAAGATGATGTGTTTGTGCATTATGAACACTTGGTGCTACTATATTTCCATAAGGAGGATAGTAGTTAGATTGTGTGACTTGATAAGGATTCATGGAAGGGATGGTGATACTATTATGCAAAGGATTTGAGAAATAAGTATTAGCTTGTTGATGTAGATGTGGTATGTTATATGAAGCATGTGGGATGTGAGAAGAATGTGGGATATAAGATGATTGTGGAACTTGTTGTGATTGTAATAAGGTTGATTGGAAAGTTTGTGAATGATTTGGTTGAAATGAGAGATTTAATTATGATGTGGAATTTTGTGCATATGGATTGTAGACTTGGTCAGTCAAAGAAATTGGTGGAATGTCCTCAACATTGAAAATCATAGCAGTATTATATATCAAATTTTTTCGTAATATATTCTGGGCATGGATCTGTGAGTAAACATCTGTCACTTGTGTGGATTGAGTGGTATCGATGAAATATCACCTTAATATATTCTAGGAATATATTGAGAGGATGTGGGCCAAGGATGAGAAGTCTCACCCAAATATGCTTCACCCGAAGTCTCACCAAAATATGCTTCACCCGAAGTCTCACCCCTTTCAAGGTGATCTGATTCCTCAAAGGCTTGCATGAGGGCAGCACGATTAGATTTTGTGAAGCCCTAAAAGTACTCCATGGTTTGAAAGCAAATTCCTTCTATATAATTTGTTTGAGGTTCAAAGTGAATTAATCTAGTGTGCATAGTTTGTACAGTTTGTTCCTCCTTGATCTCTTAGTTCTCTTCTTTTGCTTCAATATTTTCATCATTAAGATTTTTAGTATCAAAATTTTCCCCTGGGGGACCTGCAATATCCTTACCATTTCTTAAATTCATGGATATCACTCAATATTTCCTTAGTTGTTTTAATAATTTCAAGACTCTCACTAAATCCTCCTCTAGGATTTTCTTTTTGTTTGTTTTTAATTTTATTTTTTTTATTTTTTTAACTTAGATCAACTTATAAATTTTCAAAACCCCTAATTATTTTGCAACAATATATAATGCAACACTTGATATTCTTTTAACACTTTGTAAATTTCATTAATTTATTCCAACTATTCTAGGGTCATGTAGTGTTCTTCTTCAAACATAAAATTCTTTTCAGAAGAGTAACCAATTGGATAACAAAGAATTGCCATTGAATGGTGCTAGTGTTCTCAAATTGTAGATCATGGCACAATTATCTTAAAATTATAGCTCTAGGTGCTTTTTTTTACCTTCTCTTATATTCAAAATTCACCTCTTTGCTTTCTATGTCTACCAAAAACTTATGGACAATGAGGGAATATTCAAAGTAACTCTCCCAAGGATATATTATTGAGTGAACACTTGCCCTCTTATCTACCAATCAATGTTCACAACTTCTCTTGATATCAAAGTAGGGTGAATAATTTACCACACCTAAGGCCTTAGCTATGTTGACCTCTTAATGTTGCTTAGCTCTTCTGACCTTCTCTTAATAATATCAAGGCTTTCCTACAATTGAATTCGTTGTTTCCAAGGTAGATTTATGTCTTCTCTATAAAGAATATTGAGTTCCTATTCTAGAAATATTCTTCTAAGGTCTATGAATACAAACTCTCTAATGCAATTATCCACCATTTACTTGTATTTCTCTCTCTTTTTTTGAAATAAATGCATCACACAAGAAGAATTTATTCACTCTATCAATCACAAATTATGTGGAAAAGTTGGAGGTGTACATTTGACTTGTCTTGAATTAGGACCTTCACCTGGATACCCGCATAGAGACACTTGGTGATGAAATCCAATTTGTGATGGAGCCCAATTCCTACCAGTCCTCACCTAGTTCACCATGGTTAGAGATATACCCTCTAAAGAGAAATGTGTGCTCTATTCCATGGATATGATGGTTATTGGACTGGCTAAATTTTAATATTGATTAAAAGTTTTTTAGTTTTTTGAGTAAATGTGAAAGGATAATCTCTTTTCGAAGGTTCATGGATATGGCTAACCCCCTTCACTTTGTGTTCTTATTATGTTCAAACCAGATTTACCTCATAAGACCTTTAATGCAGATTTCCCACCACTGAAATGGCGTCTTGTCACAAGCCTTAGTCATGGAATAAGATATCGGATGTTATTCTTTTTAGGGATGTTATAAAAATAAATTTTTATTTGAATAAATTTTAAATTTTTCTTTTCATATTTTATAATCTAAGAAAACAAATTTTAGTAATTTATTTAGTTTTTTTTTTTTTTTTTGAAAAGAAGACAAAATAAAAATGTGGTGATTCATGTCGGGTTCACCAAAGAATGTCGACCAAAAATTTTGCACCCTTTTCCTTTAGGCTAATAGGTTCGTGCCTTGAATGGGGATGGTAAATAAAGGTTCAACACCTCGATGTGAGAGGCACCTAGTGTCGTGCCTCCTTTGGTGATTGTCGATAAATTAGGCAGGTTCACCAAGAAATATTTAAATATTATTCCTAAGTCTAGACAAAGTGTATGTTTTGATGTGTTCTTTTGATTTGCATACACCTACGTTGTGAAAAAACATAGCTAATACTAAACTATATGCAATTTAGTTTTCTTTGCAACAAAACTCAATCAAATAATTGATCTAAACTAATTTCAATGCAATTCAAATCTTATTTTATTTTTATTTTTATTTTTATATATTGGTCGTAATCTGAAAATAAAACAGATATTAACTAATATAAAGTATAAAAATTAAATAAAATATATTAGACATAAGTAGTACCTATACTGAATGATTGAGTAGAACAATTTTATGGTCTACAAGTGAATTCACGATCTGTCTAGATCTCAGTGAGCGAAAAGCAAATTCGCTACCTTAAGCATGAATTCATGAGAGACCTTCAACTGATAATATAGAATACTAAAAATTGTAGTTAGCATTTTGTGATCTCTTAAGCCACTATAAATTTTTTCTTAGTGATGAAGCAGTCATATCCCCTAGATCCCTTTAATAAACCTTGCATAAGAGATAGAAATCATAAACTATTTGCAAATAAATGAACAGTTGAGATAAGATGATAAAACCATGTAGAAACTAGAATGCAATTGAAATGTAGAATGATCAATATATGATATGGATTGGAACAAATGGTTTTGGAAGTAGATATTTGACCCCAAGCCTATGGATCTACAAATTTATGGCTTGCAAATAATTCATGGCCTGAGAGCAGATTCACAGTCTATTTGCAATTTTATGAAGTGCACAAAAGTATGGATTTTCTAAACAAATATGATATAGGAAGTGCTAAGGATGATCAAATAACCTACTTATAGATGATGATGTTGTATATCTATATGAAAATGATGCCTATATGGATATAAATTGTTGTTATGTATGTAAACTAATGAAATATCTAAAATGTAGATGGAATAGCACAAGGAATATGAGAAGAACAAAGTATTACTAAATGCAGGATGATCCATATTTAATATACATATGAAATCATATATATGGAAGCAAATATTTACCCCCACATGTGTCTACATTAATTTGCTACATATGCATAAATTCATATCCTAGGGATGAAGTCACGACTAGCCCATGAATTCATTGAGTATGTAGGAAACATAAAATGCATAGCAGGAAATGCAATAAAAATGTCAAGCAAAGCACAATATAAATTAATTATAGTGATAAACATAGCAACTTTTATCATTGTATATTATAATGGTGATAGAAGCAATATGGATCTAGTCAACAGCAATTCAAGTTCCACAGGTGATCTCCAAGCAGCAAGAAAACCAGTTTCAATCACTCCACCTACAACAAAGTGTTAGATCTACAATTATCTTAGCTAGAAAACTATGCTTTTCAATTTTTCCAAAATATTTTCAACTCACTATTAGCCTCATTTTTTTAGGTAAGTTACTAGTTTGAAGACTTCAATCAACACAAAATCAATTAGGGTTTGCAGGATTTGAGGTAAGAAATAAAGGCAGTTAGTTAGATTGGTCAATAGTGGATATGTGGTAGATTGGATTTAGGCCAGGCTAAAGTAGACATTCATGTGGATATGTGGGTTGCCTATTTTTGCGTATTCATGGTCTAAAATTATGGACTGCAAAATCACAAAAATATAGGAAAACGTGCAATGGAATTTGGCACATGTGAAAAGGAAGGTGGGGTTTATGAGGGGGGTGACTTTGTGTGTTATAGGGAAGGAATTATGATCTAGGGTCAAATTTCCTTTTCTACAATGTGTCTAAGGGACTTCTTCTCCTACAGTTCTGTTGGGACAATAGTAAGGGCTTCTCCTTGTTGTAGTTTGAACCTGAACTCGACCATCTCTACATCTCAATTTTGTAGCATGCTCTATGCTTCTTGCAACTCACCCTCTAGGTTGGTAAAATTTTCATCCCTCTACCATAGCTCTTTTTCAGATGGAGCATTATTTAGGATCTCTTTTAATTCTTTAAACTCATTGTTTAGGGCATCTCGGTCTAGCTTATCTCTGTTTACTTGTCTCTCCAGGGTCTGGATCCTCTTTTCTATAGCTTTTAACTTACTTTTTGAATAATTTTCTTGCATAGAATGTGTCAGCTTCTATATGTAGTTCTCAAAGGGTTTTAGCCTTGGATATTTTGGAGATGTCTCTAGTGTGAACGTCAAATTGCTAGTCCTTAGGCCTAATATTCATGATAGTTTTTTTCACTTTAGGCTAAGCAGTTACCCTGATCCTTTTTTAATTAATGGGATTGTGTTCATCATGGTTTATGGTAACTACCTCTTCCTTATTATCATTTAGATCATGTTGCTCCTCCTCCATCCATTTTTTTGTTATCCTACACTATTTTCAAAATGTAAAAAACCTTCAAAAAATATTTTTCTAGATCTTGGGACATGAGGGGAGTGACCAAGAAGGTTGGTAGTGGGATGAGTGGGTATGACACCACTACTTGAGCTAATGTCACACCACCTATCCTACCTTAGTGCTTCTATTTTTATGATGGCGATGGTGGTGGTGATAGTCATTGTTATGCCAAGAATATGGATGGTGAAGAAGGTTGTTGAGGTGGAAACTGGGATGGTGATAGTTTTGTGAAGAATGAGGTGGGAGGAGAAGATAATCATGGTGGAAGAGACAGGGTGACAAATGGATTAGATGAATATTGAGACCAAGGTAATTCTTGTGAACCTTGACGTGGAATGGGTGGAGAGGAGAAGCATAGAGGAAACATAATGGGAGATTTGGGATATTCATATTTGAGCAAGTTGAAAATAGTTAGAATCATCCTAAAATTTTGAAAAGAGTAGGGAGGTGTGTCCAACATAATTTCCATATAATATGACCATTGATAAGAGGAGGACAAAGGATCAATGAGAGGATAATAAAGTTTAGTAACCATACCTTATTCTTATGCTACTTATTATGGCTCCTCAACCACCTGCTTCCCCTTTTCAATTTGAGTCATGGTGATTTTTGCTTTTGCTTCATCCTTCTACAACCTCCTACTATAGTCATTTCCCTTTTTTTCTAGATTCATGCACTTTAAAGCTACCAAATCTTGGATGCTTTTTTCTTTTCTTGAGTGATTCTATATTCTATTGTTGGGGGCTAGGCTATTTTTATGGTTGTGCTCCAAAATACCTAGAAGCTCTAGCTCTCCTAGTATACATAGCCTATTAATGCTAAAAAGGAAGGGTTTCCTCCTTGACCTCTTTTTCATGAACTAGGCTCTCTTGTATTTAGATCTTACTTTAAGTCTCTGGCTCCTCTTCATCATCTTATTTATCTTCCTTGTCTTTAATTTTTGGAAATATTAGAACTGACAAGAAAAGTTTCTTCTCAGTAATTTATATCCAAATATAGAACTCAACATCAAATATTTTTAAACTTCCTGTTGGCCCTACCTAGAATGACCTTCTTTGTTTTACCTTTCTCACAACGTGAGATTCACCATTCTTTAATTTTGTATTTTACCCACCCTTTATTATTTTTTTATCTCTTTAATGAGCTTTGGGATTATTTGATGTTCCTCATTCCTTTCTAGATAAAATACCTTGGTGTATGGATAACATGTCCTCCATGATGAGAATTTGTGAATAATTTTTTAGCGTACATTATTGTTAGCACTATTATTACATTATTGTTGTAACAGGGCCTATTTCAGCCACGGATGGTTTCGTAACCTCCGAGCTTAATAGGGCATATAATGTTCTATTTAATTTGCTGATTAATAAAATGTTATTTTTGTTTACTCTAACATGGTATCAGAGCTATTGCAGAATTTGTTTTGTAGATGCTTGTTGGGACGTGTGACTGTAAATTCTTTTTGGCTGGAAACACAGCAATTTAAAAAAAATGGAGTTTTTTTTGCTGGGAACACAGCAGCTGTTTACTCTAAGTTTATGAATTGTGCCACCTAATTTTGTGATAGATTTTTGTACTGCTTGACCTCTGCATTAGTGTGGTGTTCAAAAGGTAGTGGTCTATTGTTGATATTGATGATCTTGAGCTTAAGAAAGCAATGTAGGTCATAATGCCACCTATGAAGCACTACTAGGAGTTTTAAGGTGGATACCTTCCTTTCCAGTATTTAGTATGTAACATTATCTCTTTTGGTCATATTAATAGCCCTAAACTTCACTAGTAGATTGAAAATCACTATCTTCTTTGCTTTGAGGCCCAGACTCTGCTCGACGATATAGATTTGTTTGCACATTTCTAAATTGAATACCCATTCTATGACATAGAATAGGACTAAGTAAGGGAAGATATAGAAATCAAAGAGTCGAATAATGGTACCCTCCTCCAAATAGTACTAGTCCTTAATTTCTCATTGGGGACATCTCAAGGTCTCTTGTACTTCACAGGATAGGCACACATAAACTCCATAAATCTACACAACAGTGAGGCCTAGAATTTTCTTATTGAACTCTAGATATCATTTTATCTTTCTTAGTGTATGTGTCCAATCAACCACTGGGTGCATCTAACCTTGCTCATATTTCTCATAAATTTTCACATTGTACTTCATGGAGGGCATAAAATAAATAAATAGCCAAGTGAGGTAGAAAGAATGTGTGAATTCCTCACTTTGCCTCATTCTTAAGGTTTTCAACTTCGACCGAATATTTATGGCCAAAAATTTGGCCTAGTCATATCTAACATAATTGTGTGCCATTATTACTACATGAGCTATACCCATTTGATATGGGTAAACAATGGTGTCTATTGGTAAACCAAGTAGAATCACCAACATGGAAAGGATGGGTTGGACATCTAGATGAAATTCTATCAACTTTCTAGGCTTGTCCATATAATCCTCTATCAATCTACCCAATACTATAGCTAGCCATTTTTTGGGATTTTCATCCCATATAAATTTTCTCTATTCCTATAAAATAATAGTTTTGAGTTTTCCTCTTGGAAGCTCCTCTATAGGAACATCTTCAATCACAAAATCCTTTTTAATTATTTGTGCATCTATGAATAATAGATGTTGTAAATTTTAATTCTGGACTATGCCCACACCTGTATCATATAACTTGGTAATTACATCAACTAGCTCTGGGTAACGATGTACTAGTATTGGTATAAATTGGTTATGCTAAGTCTACCATGGTTCACTACCCAGGTGGTTGTGAGAGATCTTATTCCCTTTGGCTTGTGAGCCTTTATGGAAACTTTTTAATTTAGACTTTATGGTGATGACGATGTCAAAAGCACCTACCATTCTATCAGTTAGTTCCTTAGGGACCTTAGTATTTTTCATCCTTTTGATATTCTTACTAACTCAACCTTTCAATGGTCTCATAGCACCTTCGAAGAATACTTTGCAACTCTTTTATACAGAATGTACTCCTGCAAGGCTTTTGCTTCTTAATCTAAAAATTATTTGGGTAGTTCTACGTTGAATGAATATGAAGAATATGAAAGTAAAATCAATGTATTGCATATATTCAATTTATAGTGCTTAATGCTATAGAAGGATAGAGAGGCTGACAAAACCGTTAAAAATAATTTATGCTAAATGAGACAGATCTTCTTGGGCCATGATTTTTTGACAGGTGGCTCTGAAAATCATCCTTGGGAGCACAAAATATTGGCCAATTGTGTTGATTGAGTGTTCATTCATAGGTGTTTTATGTCAGTTAGGTATGCCAATTCATAATACATTTTTACCTTAACTCCTTCTGACAGTTGTTAACTTATTATCTGTTAGGGCATAAGTGATCCTAGATAGATCATGTTTGGGATCTCATCCTATGTGTTGTTTATGATGCATTTTTCCCTATCATGAAAAGTTAAAGAACACAAACTTATATTGAGAGGGGGGTGAATAGTATAAGACCACTTTTTACTTTTATTTCTCAAACAATATTATGCAATGTATAGATAGAAATTTCAATAGTAGTAATCAAAGCAATGCATAAATCACCACACAAAAAATAGAGACCACAATTTACATGGTTCACCCAATGTGGGCTACTCCACGGAGAAAATATTTTAGTAAAATTTACTCAATAAATCTCTTGGGAATCCTTTCCCTATTACAATGTTTATGGACCTCTGTTCAAAGGAGACACCAATCCCCTAAATCAAGTTCGTGGATCTCTATCCATAGGAGAACTCCTTCTCCTCTACTATGGTTGGTGATCCTCTAGAAGACTACTATCTCCACTACATTGGCTTGTGTATCTCTCTTCATTGAAAACTCTTGTGCCCACTTAGAAGACATGTCCTCACTACCCTGGCTAATGGATCTCTATCCACTGGAGACTACTATCCTCTTTGCTCTGTCACCTCCAAAGCTATTTTTCAAATCTTTACTAAACACAGTCCTTTGATCTAGCATAGATCTACTCTATCTCAGTCTCTGGTCTAGCACAAACATATCCTCAAATCTACACCAAATTTTGCTCTCAAATATGTACTAAACATAGTCCTTCGGTCTAGCACAAATCCACTCAACAAGTCCACACAGGACTTGTCCAATATGCTCAACAAGTCCACATAAAACTTGTCCAATATTCTCAACAAATTCACATAGAACTTTCTCAAATCTGCTCAAAAATTCCACATAGAATTTGTCCAATCTGCTCAACAAGTCCATATAGAACTTGTCCAATTTGTTCAACAATTCCACACAGAACTTGTCCAATATGCTCAACAAGTCCACACAAAACTTGCTCAAATATTCTCAACAAGTCCACACATAACTGGTCCAAATCTACTCAATAAGTCCACACAGAACTTATCCAAATCTGCTTAATATCTATATTGTAAGCTTCCACAAAATATCACACCAAATATGTCTACAAGTCTTCTCAAAGACTTGCCTCAAATAAGCTCAATAAGTCCACACAGAACTTGTCCAATCTCATAGAAACATAAAGAGAATTGTTAGAGACTCAATATGCTCTATACTAATCACAATGCTCAATATCTTTCAATCACTCTCTTATAAACATAAGGAGAATTGTTAGAGACTCAATATGCTTCAAATTCAACTCAATGCTCAATCACTTTCTCAAATCAATTCATAATATAGAATAGTTTGTTTTATGGAATTTGAACAATCACTTCACATACCCACTTGACTAGGTTCAACCAAATTTACTCAACCAAACACTCAATGAAACAACCCTTGCTCACAAACCCTAGTCCAAACATATGATCACTCAACTCAAAATGTTTCCAACAATGCTCAACATCAAATCTCACATAACAATGATACTCATGTTCTTTTCAAACTCTACTTCAAGTTCTTTTCTCAACAACTCACTTCAACAACAATGCTTATAAAACAATTTTCGCATATCAATGGTACTCAATCCTTAGTTCAAGTTATTCACACAACCAATGACTTCAAAAATAATGCTTATAAAAAAATCTTCTCATAACAATGATACTCAATCCTTAGTTCAAGTTCTTCACATTATCAATGGCTTCAACAACAATGCTTATAGGGGCAGACTATGCAAAGATCTGTGTGGCAGATTTCGGGGCGGATAGCGTAGAATACTGTGGCGGCCATAAAAGCTGGACAGCCTACCCGGATTCATGGTGGCTACTGATTCCACCATGTAAATACAAAAGAAAAAAAAAAACAACTCTTTATTCCATAAAACCTTGAAGAATTAACTCAACTCATTCAATCCCTAATCAAGTCCTTTTCAATCCAAACTTAATTTCTAGAAAACCAACCAATCAATTTAACTATGGAATAATGTGCTCATACATTTTTCTTGATGATGAAGGAATATCATAAATCTGCCACAACCATAAACACTCTTTTGCCAAGCTTAAAGAAATTATTAGATAATGATCTTCCTCAAAATACAATGTAAATATCAATACAAATATACACCTTATCACTCCACCTTTAAGAAATCATTCATCAACATTTACAAAAATTAATGTACCACTTACACCATATGATCTCCTCAACTAAAATAATATTCAATGCGCTCTTCTTTAAAAATAACTCAATGCTTAGAAGTTCCTTCTATCCTCTTGAAACTTAAAATAATTTAATGTAACACAACCACTTTATTAAAATAAACTAACACCTTATTCCTCCAACTTATCAAAACTTAATTTCCAACTACTAATACTTTAAGCAACCCTTTTAACTCCAAACTTTAGGCAACTCACAAAATATTAAACAAAAATTTATTACCTTACCTTGGATGGGATTCGAACTCATAGCACAGCCTCAACCAATGCCCTAGCCATGACTCCAACCGTCTTGTGATCTAGGTGCTTTCTTGGGGAATAATGAGCACCACATGCTCCAAAAGTCTCCCCACTTGCCTAACACAGCAAAAATGTGCACTTTCCTTTGGAACTTTCAATTACCAATGCAACCACAAAAATTTTGCCACCGAGTTTCGAACGTAGGTCTCCTAGCGCCCAACACTTTAACTATCATCCTCTTGCCACTAGGCCACACTTCCCATTTGGCGCTTGGTCTTGTTTGCTGCTCCTCTTTAAATCTTATTCGTTGGCACTAATCACAAAAATCACTTTCTCTTTTTCACACGAGTATCACCACAATTGCATGCTTTATTTTTCCAAGAAAAAGTATAATTTAAAATACCTCTTAGGCATTGGTATATATATCAATTTTCCTCCTTCATGCATGACATCGGTGTTCAAATTTCCTTAAATGAATTTAGACGTCGACACTCGAATTTCCTTTGGAGCTTATTAATTTATAAAAATTTAAATTCTTTTTAATTTAAATTCTATAAATTAATTCTTTAAAACCCTTTGGTTTATTAAGACCATATTCCATTGTACACCTTGGTATAAATAATATTTATTAATAAAATTTAAATTCACTTTGAATTTAAATATTTTATTAAAACTTCCTTTATCTTTGCAATAGTCTTCCTTGGGTTTTTATGAAAAACCTTTTAACTTATGCTTCCACATAATATTAAAAATATTATGGAACCCTTTTGCCTTTAACCTCTGCTTTATTCCTCTTGACCTTTGACATCATCAGTGGCTTATTTTTGGATATCAATAACAAATCTTGACAACTTTGTTTCTTGACAATTTCCTTGACATTAATGATGACTTCATTTCTTGACATTAATGACAACATGACTTAATGACTCAAAATGTCCAAAAATCTCCCCCTTAGATTTTCTTTGTTCTGCTCCCCCTGGGATATTGCTCCCCTTGGCTCAATGCACTCTCAAATACCAAATCTCTCCCCCTTACTCAAATATCTCCCTCTTTGACATTAATGGCAAAGGGTCACCTTTGGGGCTCGGGGCTAAGAATGAGCCTCTTAGCTTACCCCCTCCCCACTTTCTCTTGAGGTGGTTAATTCTAGGGTGGGAGTATTTCTACTCCCAGAAAGCACTATTATTTACCTTTATCCTTTTTCCTTCTTATCTGATCCATATGATTCCTTTGATTTTTTCTTTCCATGTCCATGTTCATGTTCACGTTCTTGTTCCTATTCATGATTGATTCTGGAATGTCTGCTCTACACTACTTTGTTGTGTGACCATCATTATTACACTTGTAACACTTAATATTATTATTACTTGGAGGTGCAAATGTCTTAGGATTTATCCTAGTGAAACCATACCTTCTTCTATCATGAACCCTGCAATTCATTTCCTTGTGATCAAACTGATTACATGAGTAGCAATACCAATGGAAAAGTTATATGTTCCCATATTTATATCTTTCCTATGTCCACTATGAAGCCATGTGCCCAAACTTGTGACATGAAAAGCATCTTCCATTGAAGCCTCCTTGCCTTGACTTCATTGGTCTCCTAGTCTTTCTTGTCCTATTCTGATTGTTTTTCCATATATATCTTCTTTGTGCATTGTTCCTATTCTTGTTGAACTCTCTATTGTCCAACTCATCCTCAGATGTCTCACTTTCTTTTATACTTTATTCTTCTAAATTATCTTCATCTAAATTTTCTTCTCCTCCAAAACTTGATGTTGACTCTCCTTCCCATTTCTTTTAATCTTGTCCAAATCCAAGGCATATTTTGCTTGATGTAGGCTTTTGTATCTTGATGAACTTAACTAAGTTATTTGAGCTGTTTTTGAATCCTTTTAGCTTGAATTTTGAGTCTTCTAAATATTTTCTTAGTAGTGCCACTTCTTGTGCTAACTTTTCACATTCTAAGATATTTACTTCTAACTTATCCTTGAACTTTTTGCCTTAGCCTTTGATTTTTCTAAATCCTCTATAAGAAATCTTCTCTCTTCATCAAATTCTTGAAACTAAATTTCAATTTTAGAGTTTTGCTTTACTACCTTATTTAATTTTTCAAGACCATAAATAAGTTCTCCTTTGATATCATATCCATCCTTTTCTGAATATTCCTCTATTTGTTTACCTTTGTCCACATCTTTATTTTATGTTGGCTTGTCTTCTATAGGATCACCTACTTCTTCTTCTAATACCATTAGAAGGTTTTCATATGGTCCTTCAAATGCATCCTCATATTCATCATCACTAAAACTATAGCCATCCCTTGTACAATCATCTTCAAGATGTCCAAAGTTACCACATCTAAAACACTTGAGAAAAACTGCAGTATTTTTCTTAATTTTTTTTTTCTTCAATCATAAATAGGATTTTTTTTTTTCTTGTTGAACTCTCTATTGTCCAACTCATCCTCATATGTCTCACTTTCTTTTATACTTTCTTCTTCTAAATTATCTTCATCTGAATTTTCTTCTCCTCCAAAACTTGATGTTGACTCTCCTTCCCATTTCTTTTAATCCTGTCCAAATCCAAGGCATATTTTGCTTGATGTAGGCTTTTGTATCTTGATGAACTTAACTAAGTTATTTGAGTTGTTTTTTAATCCTTTTAGCTTGAATTTGGAGTCTTCTAAATATTTTCTTAGTAGTGCCACTTCTTGTGCTAACTTTTCACATTCTAAGATATTTACTTCTAACTTATCCTTGAACTTTTTGCCTTAGCCTTTGATTTTTCTAAATCCTCTATAAGAAATCTTCTCTCTTCATCAAATTCTTGAAACTAAATTTCAATTTTAGAGTTTTGCTTTACTACCTTATTTAATTTTTCAAGAGCATAAATAAGTTCTCCTTTGATATCATATCCATCCTTTTCTGAATATTCCTCTATTTGTTAACCTTTGTCCACATCTTTATTTTATGTTGGCTTGTCTTCTATAGGATCATCTACTTCTTCTTATAATGCCATTAGAAGGTTTTCATATGGTCCTTCAAATGCATCCTCATATTCATCATCACTAAAACTATAGCCATCCCTTGTACAATCATCTTCAAGATGTCCAAAGTTACCACATCTAAAACACTTGAGAAAAATTGGAGTCTTTTTCTTAATTTGTTTTTTTTCTTCAATCATAAATAGGACTTCATCTCTATCATTATCTAAAAAACTAGCATCATTGTCACTTGAGTACTTACTTGCATTATCCGCATAGTAGCTCCTCTTTTTCCTTTGGAATAACTTCTTTCCTTGTTTGTTTTGTCCATCCTTGCTTTTATTTTGGTGCCTATGTCTTTCTGATTCCTTGTTCTTGTGATCCTATTTCTCTTCATCATTTTTATTCTTAGATTCTTGATAGTCAGTTGCATAATGACCATACTTTCCACAATTGAAACATTTAACAGATCTTGTATCTCTAGATCTTCTTGAATCCTTATTCCTTCTACCATAATTTGCTTCTTCATCACTGGATGACTCATTGCTTGATTCTGACTTCTTACCCTTAGTCTTCTTGATTGCTTTAAATGATGCTTCCTTCTGGGAATAGGATCTTTTGTTCTTATCTCATGTGTTGTAAGAATACCAAGCAACATATCTCTTGTTAAAGTATCACCATCCATTGACACTTCTATAGCAGAAATATTTTCACTGAATTTGTTTGGAAGAGTTCTTAAAACTTTATCACAAACATTTGATTCATCAATATTCATTCCAAGTCCTTGCATAGCATTAACAACCTCATCAATTCAAAGTAGATAAGTACTAATGTTTTCCTCATCCTTCATTCTTAACTCTTCAAATTGTCCTTTGAGATTTCGCATCTTTTCTTTCTTGACACATTTATCTCCTTCATATATATTTTGTAATTTATCCCACATGTCTTTAGTAGTTTGACAATGCATAACTTTCATAGACTATGTTCTATGCAAACCTCTCAAAAGTGCATTCATTTCTTTTGAATTGTAATGTTGTAGGAGCTTACCTTCCTTATATGTAGGAGGATTAATTAAGGGATCATATCCAAATTCAACTACTTCCCAAATTTCATTGCCAAGTGCCATCAAGTAGATCTTCATTCTCATACTCTAATACATATAGTCACTTCCATAAAATATTGGTGCTGAATTATCTGAGGACACATTCTTAGAATCCATTGTGTTCTTGTTAGCTTTTCCTTCAAGTTGTTAAACTCTTCTGAAGGAACCCGCTCTAATACCAATTGAAGAACACAAGCTTATACTGAGAGGGGGGTGAACAGTATAAGACCACTTTTTACTTTTCTTTCCCAAACAATATTATGCAATGTATAGATAGCAATTTCAATAGCAGTAATCAAAGTAATGCACAAATCACCACATAAAATAGAGACACCATAATTTACGTGGTTCACCCAATGTGGGCTACTCCACGGAGAAAATATTTCACTAAAATTTTCTCAATCAATCTCTTGGGAATCCTTTCCCTATTACAATGTTTATGGACCTCTGTCCAAAGGAGACACCAATCCCCTAAATCAAGTTCATGGATCTCTATCCACAGGAGAACTCCTTCTCCTCTGCTCTGGTTGGTGATCCTCTAGAAGACTACTGCCTCCACTACACTGGCTTGTGGATCTCTCTCCACTAAAGACTCTTATCCCCACTCAGAAGACCTATCCTCACTACCTTGGCTAATGGATCTCTATCCACTGGAGACTACTATCCTCTCTGCTCTGTCACCTCCAAAGCTCTATCTCAAATCTATACTAAACATAGTCCTTCAGTCTAGCACAAATCTGCTCTATCTCTATCTCTGGTCTAGCACAAACCTATCCTCAAATCTGCACCAAACTCTACTCTCAAATCTGCACTAAACATAGTCCTTTGGTCTAGCACAAATCTACTCAACAAGTCCACACAAAACTTGTCCAAATCTTCTCTACAAGTCCTCTCTAGAACTTGCTCAAATTTGCTCAACAAGTCCACACAAAACTTGCTCAAATATGCTCTACAAGTCCTCTCTAGAACTTACTCAAATTTTCTCAACAAGTCCACACATAAATTGTTCAAATCTGCTCAACAAGTCCACATAGAACTTATCCAATATGCTCAATAAGTCCTCTCTAGAACTTGCTCAAATCTTCTCAACAAGTCCACATAGAACTTGTCCAAATCTGCTCAATAAGTCCACACATAACTTATCCAAATCTGCTCAATATCTATATTGTAAGCTTCCACAAAAGCTCACACCAAATTTATCCATAATTCTTCTCAAAGACTTACCTCAAATCAGCTCAACAAGTCCACACAGAACTTGTCCAATCTCATAGAAACATAAAGAGAATTGTTAGAGACTCAATATGCTCTATACTAATCACAATGCTCAATTTCTTTCAATCACTCTCTTAGAAACATAAGGAGAATTGTTAGAGACTCAATATGCTTCAAATTCAACTCAATGCTCAATCACTTTCTCAACTCAATTCAGAATATAGAATAGTTTGTTTTATGGAACTTGAACAATCACTTCACATACCCACTTGACTAGGTTCAACCAACTTTACTCAACCAAACACTCAATGAAACAACCCTTGCTCACAAACCCTAGTCCAAGCATATGATCACTCAACTCAAAATGTTTCCAACAATGCTCAACATCAAATCTCACATAACAATGATACTCATGTTCTTTTCAAACTCTAGTTCAAGTTCTTTTCTCAACAACTCACTTCAACAATAATTCTTATAAAACAATCTTCACATAGCAATGATACTCAATCCTTAGTTCAAGTTCTTCACACAACCAATGACTTCAACAACAATGCTTATAAAACAATCTTCTCATAGCAATGATACTCAATCCTTAGTTCAAGTTCTTCACACTACCAATGGCTTCAACAACAATGCTTATAAAACAAGGTTTTAACAACTCTTTATTCCAGAAAACCTTGAAGCATTAACTCAACTCATTCAATAGGAAACCCTAATCAAGTCCTTTTCACTCCAAACTTATTTTCTAGAAAACCAACCAATCAATTTAACTATGGAAGAATGTGCTCATACCTTTTTCTTGATGATGAAGGAATCTCATAAATCTACCACAACCATAAACACTCTTTTGCCAAGCTCAAAGAAATTATTAGATAATAATCTTCCTCAAAATACAATGTAAATATCAAGACAAATATACACCTTATCACTCCACCTTTAAGAAATCATTCATCAACATTTACAAAAATTAATATACCACTTACACCTTATGATCTCCCCAACTAAAATAATATTCAATGCACTCTTCTTTAAAAATAACTCAATGCTTAGAAGTTCCCTCTATCCTCTTGAAACTTAAAATAATTTAATGTAACACAACCACTTTATTAAAATAAACTAACACCTTATTCCTCCAACTTATCAAAAATTAATTTCCAACTAACAATCCTTTAAGCAACCCTTTTAACTCCAAACTTTAGGCAACTCACAAAATATTAAACAAAAATTTATTACCTTGCCTTGGATGGGTTTCGAACTCACAACGCAGCCTCAACCAGCACCCTAGCCATGGCTCCAACCGTCGCATGAGCTAGGCACTCGCTTGGGGACTAACGAGCACCACGTGCTCCAAAAGTCTCCCCACTTGCCTAGCACAACAAAAATGTGTGCCTTCCTTTGGTGCTTTCAATTACCAATGCAACCACCAAAATGTTGTCGTCGAGTTTCGAACGTAGGTCTCCTAGCGCCCAACACTTTAACCGTCATCCTCTTGCCACTAGGCCATGCTGCCCAGTTGGTGCTTGGTCTTATTCGCTGCTCCTCTTTAAACCCTATTCATTGGCGCTAAACACAAAAATCACTTTCTCTTTTTTGCATGAGTATCAACACAATTGCACGCTTTATTTTTCGAGCAAAAGGATAAATTAAAATACCTCTTAGGCATTGGTATATATATCGATTTCCCTCCTTCATGCATGACGTTGGTGCTCGAATTTCCTTCAACGAATTTAGACGTTGGCACTCGAATTTCCTTTGGAGCTTATTAATTTATAAAATATTTAAATTCATTTGAATTTAAATTTTATAAATTAATTCTTTAAAACCCTTTGGTTTTATTAAGACCATATTCCATTGTACACCTTGGTATAAATAATATTTATTAATAAAATTTAAATTCACTTTGAATTTAAATATTTTATTAAATAAATATTAAACCTTCCTTTAGCTTTGCAATAGTCTTCCTTGGGTTTTTATGAAAAACCTTTTAACTTATGCTTCCACATAATATTAAAAATATTATGGAGCCCTTTTGCCTTTAACCTCTGCTTTATTCCTCTTGACCTTTGACATCATCAGTGGCTTATTTTTGGAGATCAATAACAACTCTTGACAACTTTGTTTCTTGACAATTTCCTTGACATTAATGATGACTTCATTTCTTGACATCAATGACAACTTGACTTAATGACTCAAAATTTCCAACAAAAGTGTGCATATGTTGCTACTGGCATAGAGAAACAATTAGTGTGTTCAACTAAAAACTACCACCTAAGATACCTTGTACTCTACCCCCTTAGTCCCTTTAATTACATTATTGTTTTGTGGGTCTTTCAAGGTCAACGTGGCTAGTTGGAATAGATGCTACTTGAACTAAAGCTTAGCTCTCCTCCTAACATCTCATTTATGATGCACCTTCCACCCAATTGCAAAAAGTGTACTTATGTCACTGTCAATGTGGAGCACAACTGACATATTGAACCTAAAATTTCCATCTATAAGATTTTACACGTTGCTAACCTTACCCTATTTAATGAACAATTTTATATGTGGATATTTGGTGTATGCATGGCAACCTATCATGGGTATTTTTCATAATGGAATATGGTTCACTACCCATAACTTTAATTTTTTTTTGTTTGGTTGAAAGAAAGGGTTTTGAAAGGATTCTTGAACCTTTTAGAAAGAGATCACAATAAAATAGGTAATAACCTCAATACTATATTCTAGAGACAAACAAGGATAATATAATCTAGGGAGACAACCTCCATAGGACCATCTACAAAGAGATCTAAAATTTGAAAAATATTTTCCTGTCTAAACTAGGGAAAACTAGCACGTAATAAAAATGAAACTTGCACCCTTGAACAAGAATAGGGGGATTCCAAATCCTATGATGTGTGTCATTAATAGCATCATTTAATCCTTATGATTTCTCAATCCAGGGTGGTGTCCAAGGCTATATACGAGAGAATAGTAAAGTAGGTTTGTAGTTTAGCTTATTTTAGACAACGGGTTTTATTGGTGGATCATATTTGGTTGGTGGTTTCAGGTCACCTCTAATTCTAGTTTACATGAAATGAACTAATTAATTGCAGGAATTAAAATTTGATTGTAGAAGTTGAAACCTAATTACAATTGCATGAATTGAAACTGCAAGAAAGTAAATGTTGTAGAATTGAAATCTGGTCTACTTTTGCAGAATGGAAAGAATAAAATTGAGATTTCTCAAATGGAAATACTCATGCTGAATACCTGTCAACATCCTATAGTATAATGTTGTTATGCTTTTGCTACAATAGCTAACAACAAAGTAAAAATATTGGAAACTTGAAAGAACTACTTAAAGCGAGAAAATTTGGGTATAACAGAATTGTTGCATTTATACTAATTTCTCAATCATAGAAACATGAAAAATAAAGTAAATAAAATTCTAGATACATCATCAATCGATACACACTTAAAACATGAAAGCATCACACAAATTCAAAACAAAGGTCAGTCTGCAACAAAGAATGAAAATGGAAAAGTAACCCACTAAAGACTATTGCAACAAAGTTTAGGAGAAAACCTGTCACCAGTTAGTCCTTCTCCTAGGCCTGGAAGTGGCCCTTGGTTACTATTCTAGAAGAAGGTAGAGAATATCTATTAACTAATTAATAATAACACACTCATGAACAAAAAATGATTAAAGAAAATGAACTTTTATTATCTGATGTAAAACATTACAATTATACAAGGGAATCCTGCTTCACTCTGTTCACTTATCAGCTACTATTCACTACAAACGGCTTCCAATTATCTACTAGCTCTAAAAATGAGGGATATTTATTATTTATAATGTCCTATTGCATATCCTGCATGCTCATATTAGCCTATTTGCTATTTTACAATGATTTACCAAATAATCTTCAAACTAACCTAGTCTAATTTAGGATAGTGTAAGCTGCAACAATGTTTATTGGTTCATGATGCATCTCTTGGTGATGGGGGTGAGTTGGAAGTGGTGATAAATAGTCTTGAACACCTTTCCCTGCATTTTAATACTGATTTCCTATCATTTTTGTTGCTTGATTGTCTGTTTGTCCAAAATCGATGTCTTATCCTTTTATTTCAGAGCATCATCAAAATATTTGGCTGTGTATCCGCTTTATGACAAGATGCACTTAGAACAACCAATAAAGTGGGTGTAACAAGGTAGGATTTCTACCCTATCTCTTAGGAGATGCTTCCAATTAATTGCACACACCTTGGTTGATTATTTTCAGGCCCTGCCATTCATTGGCAGCTGGCTAGAATTTACATGGGAATTTCATTTATTTTTTTATTTTGTTGCACAATTGCAAAATATTGAAGCTATTTGTAAATTCAAACCAATTAGCATACAGGAAAAATATTTAAATATCAACATGAAGGCATATATAAAATTGCTATTGAAATTATGCTTTTCATTTGTCAAGAAATCATGTTGAAACATTGCATAAATATGTAGAAAACTGTAAAATACGGTAATATGTTTCTAAAAATTTTAACCATGTAAACACTTAATATATAATGTATTTAAATCAACTATATTAGCATAAATAACATAGCATAAAGTTTGTAAAAAAATTTATAATGACCCAAAACATGTCATGATTGAGGCAATTCCCAGCCTCATAATTCTCCCCCTAACCTATTCTAATGCATGCTGCATTTTGTAACGACTACAAAAGTACACAAGTCCATTTATTGGTTATAGCTCTCCCAAAATAGTATATTCCTTGTATAGTATCCTCTGATATTCTGTAGCTACCTCAGTCGATATTGAAATTGGTCATCTGGTTGAAGATCACTATCAAGGTAATAAGGAACAAGGGTGATGATAGTAGGTATTTTATACCTTAGACCTATCCACTGATGTTTTAATATGAGGTTAGTCTGTATCATACATTTTGCCCTTCTTCTGGATAATAATAGGTTGATTGGTTAAATAGGTCCCTCTTCTACAGTATTGTTGGCAATTCTGCCCATCTAGCCTTATAGGCTAATAAAGCACCTGTAAACTTTTCTGCACATAACATCTAAAAACTAGTCATGCAATCCCTAAGGTTATTGAGGTAAACAAGCCTAAATTCTAGTTTTCTTATCATAGTAAAGTGTTGACTGATGGGGATCTTATGATTTGGTTGGATATGTCTTATCAGTAGTTCGGTTTTCAATTTAGTCTCCCTATTATGTTTCTCTTCTTGGCCCTAGTATATTTTATTTTGCAATGTTGAAACAAAAGACCTTACTTGAACATATCCTATGAAAATATGAGGTAGGAACTCCAAATCCTTTGGACTATGTAGATAAGCATCCAAAAATTCTTCAGCAGTGTCCAAATTGTAGGAAAGTTCAGAATAAATTCTCATTATTTGCCAGTGAAAGTATGTCTCCTTCAAAATCAAATTATAAAACCTAGTTGGCCTCCTACATTGGACTAAGCATTCTGCAACCTGGTAGAGATACTGTGTCTGTTCTTGTAACTTATTTATCTCTACATTCTTGGTTTTAACCTATTTTTTAATGGCTTGAGTGTTGCAGCTTGGGCTTCTAATTTTTTACATTTTAATACCCAATATGCAATACCTTGTTATACTTAGCCAAGGGAACTATTTTTTGGGGCCTAACTACCAACTGAGTCTTTGGTAATAGATTAAATTGTACCCCTAACTCTGTTGTTTCATTTTTATATAAATTTAATGAAAAAATTATTCAAGGAGTTGGTATAAAATTGAACTTACTAGTAATGCATCTTCCTAAACATCTGTGGCCTCCTCCATAGATGATGTTTGTTCCTCCTGCTATTGTGGGCTATCAAATATGCACTACATTTTTTGGCTCTGTTGTTTACTCCATTGTCTGATTTCACCTACATATGTTACAACCTCACTTTGACACTTCCTACACTACAATTTCCTCTGTATTCACCTTCTTCATCTAATTCCATTGTAACTTTAGTTCTATAAACTTTTTATGATTTAAAGCCTGTGCTTATGATTTTTTTAATTTGAAGCTATGGTGATTGCAAGGTTTGAATTTTAGAATTACTTGAATCAACTACAAAAGGTGGTGCAAAGTATAGAAAATCTTTGGTACATGTTGATTAGATGTGTGGCAGACCTTCTTTCGTTGCTTTTCTATAATATCATAAGCCAAATAATGCTTTGTGAATTGGTGGACCATATCGGGTGTTGATTAATTGTTTATTCATTGTATTTTTGTTGATTTTAAAATTCGTCATTGGGTATGACTTGGCCTTCTCCATGCAAAATGCATTGATTACCGTACTTTCACAGATCAAGGCATCCTACTTGAATGGCATGAATATTGTAAAAGAAAATGAGGCATCCATTTTCCATCAAACCCTGATTCAATAGCACTTGGGAAAATGCAACATGTGACCCTTGGTACTTACACTTTGACCTTCATGCCTACTCAGATGATGTGGTAAAACAAACAAATTTTCTTACCCCATTTTTATGCATGTGCCATGTGGAATTTCAAGTTTTCAAATTTTTTTGCGTGATTTTGAATTTCAAATTTACCTGTTTCTTGTTCCAAATATTAGAAACTTGTTCTGGAGCCTTTGTATTTCCCTATAATTTTGACAAACAATTTTCATTTTGGAGCTTTGCTTGTTCCGAAGATATACAATTTTTACATTATAAAACAAACAAAATAGTTTTTGTGTTCCATATCTTGGTGTAGCACCCTAAAATTGGCGTAGTTAAACCCTTAGTAAAAGATAAAAGATAAAAATTTAAATTTTAAACCCAAAATCGCTTGTTACCCGCTTCCCTTCTTTTCTGCACCATTTTTAGGATTTTTTTTGACCATTTGATGATATCGTCGCATATCAGATGAAATCATCCCCGATCTGATGAATTCGTCTGGAATAGAGCATCCAGATGATTTTGTCCTAAAACTAAATTTTCATACTTAGCTTCTATTTCAACAGCCTCTCCAACTTGGGCAGAAGCGCGTCTGCATAGTTGGAGATTCCCCCATTGGAGATCTCCCAGATTGGGATGATCTCCAACCTCCTAGCCTCCCCCTAATCCTATATAAACTAGGATTTTTCTAGTTTATCCCCCTAAACCCCCTAGCTGATGGATTTCCCTATAGATTTAGTCCCTTATACACTAGAGCATCCTCGCACTACTATCTGCATTCTGTATTTCACATTTTCTTGTAGGAACTTTATTGTTTTTCAGTCGGATCAAGATTGGATAGTCGCAAACAATTTTAGATTATTTCAGACGATCCTGTTGAGGAGCGCAGACGATATTGTACGATTGGAGACGATCCTGACTGTAGTCCAGATTGGGGGCAATCAGAGTCTAGAGTTTGCATCTCTTTATCATTTTTTTGCATTTCTTTATACATTAGCTTAGTTATTATGTTCATGCATCTTGGAGTTCACCTCATTTAGCATAACCGCATGATAAAGTTAAAATCAAACATTAAATCTACTGCATTTCTCTTGTTTTTTATTTGAATCCATCATTTAGGCATGTTTACTATTATTGCTATCATTCTCCGTTGCTTCTGCAGTTGCATATTTGGTGTTTTGTATTTATTTTTGTGATTGCAGATTTCTGACGAATTCATCTAACGAATTCGTCAGATTTCAGACGATTTCGTCTGATATCAGATGACTGACTATGATTTGCGATGATTATGTGAAATATCAGACGATTACATATGAGTTGAGACGATCTGGACTTCTACAAAACTCAGAATCTTCATCAAACATTCGAAATCAGGTATGTATTGTCCTAGTTAGCATATTCTTTGTGTTTAACATGCATTTCTATTTTCTGTATTCATATAAATTTGTATTGGCATATAGAATAGCTTAGATTCATATTGGCCAAACCTAGGAGTTGAATGATTAAAGTACAAAATAAACACATTAAATCCATTCCCAACCTAGGCATGGAAACTGCCACTCAAAAGTTTCCTGGTGAACCCACCATCTATCAAAAATTCACCTTTATACTCCTCCCTCGAGAGGCGGGACCTTCAAAGGGCCTCTCAGTTCGAGATATTGTCCCATCCTTCTCGCATCCCCCTTTCGGACATGGATCCTATAGCCTAAGGGTAAGGATGTGAAAAATTTGGAGCGATACATTTTGGTGAACCCGACGTGAAAACTAAAAACCTTTTGAAAACAATCCAAAAAAAAAACATAAATGCATTTAGAATCAAAGATTGCATATCATATTTAGATGGTAGATTATAATAAAATACGAGCTATCACCATTAATGTTGAGAATCAATTAGCAGCTATAGAGGTTACTTCTGTGCTTAGAGTACCTCAAACAAATAGGGTTCAACCTTTGTGGGACGAACTTGATAGGAGATTGGGTATCATTGGATCTAGGGCGACAAAACTTAGGCAAATTAAGAGGTTTATCTTAGATAGAATCCTGGATCCTGATCAAGTGACCTTATATCATGAACTTCAAAGAGCTTGCCATAGGTGGTTAGCAGATAAAAGAGCCCATGTGTCTTCAGATCTGTACACCTTTGAGGAATATCTTGAGAATGCAGTTATAGTACATAATTTTCTATCTCATATAGAGGATCAAGAGGTTGTTTTTATGTATAGAAAAATATGGTATAGAGTTCCTAGAGCTGTGTTATATCGAGAGTATTGCCATGAACTTTATTTCTACCAGTCAGGGTATGAAACAGATAATATCACTATAGCACATTTTATCAAGTTCTTGAAAAATCATTTTCAATTTGAAGAGGAGCATTTCATGACTCCTGATGAACTTGATCCTATCAATGACATCTATAAACTATTTATAGAAAACTAAGCCATTCATTTATTATTGTTATTTCTTGCATTCAGTGTGTTTTTTGTTGTCTTTGTAAACATAAAAACAAATATATATATATATATATATATATATATATATATATATATATATATATATATAATTATATATATATATAAATAAAAAATAAAAACAAAACAAAATCATAACAAAAATCAAAACATTTTCTTTTGAGTATTATAGTAGGTATATAATTAAAATATATACCTCCCAAATCTGTTGCAAATACATTAAAATATATTTGCCAAAATCTAAATTTAGACATAATGACTAGACTCAGGAAAGGAAAACAGACTGAAGTAGAAGAAGATTGGTTAAGGAAACCAGAAAATAACCCAGATGTCCTTCCTGAAGACCCAATTCAAGAAGAAGGAACCTTCGACCAACAAGAAGAAGAATTTTTTGTAGGAAATGAACAAAAGGAAAATGATAAAGAGGAAGGATCCTCATCCCCTAAAATATCTCCAGAAGGAGTTGTTACTTTTGAGAACATGGAACATTTCTAGAAGTTCCTTATTACTAATATTGGCACTCTTAATAGAGTAGTCCTATTGTGGCTGATCCACAACACACCCCAAAATTGGGGACCCACCTTTTTTGCATGCTTTCAAAGAAAACTACAGTGGCCCAGATGCTAAAAAATCAAAGAGCAAAATACAGCAAGAAAAAACGTCGCGATATCGCGACATGTTCCGTTTTTGCGACATAGATCACGAGGCAAACTTAAAATGAAAAGTTGTCACGATATCGCGACATGTTGCTCCGTCGCGGCCGAAAATAAAAAGTTGTCGCGATATCGCGACATGTTGCTCCGTTGCGGCCGAAAATAAAAAATTATCGCGATATCACGACATGTTGCTCCGTCACGATCGAAAAAGAAAAGTTGTCACGATATCGCGACGTGTTGCTCTATCACATCCAGGAATGAAAAGTTGTCTTGAGATCGCGACGTGTTGCTCTATCGCGGCCAGGAATGAAAAGTCATTGTGATTTCACGACGTGTTGCTCTGTCGCTGCTCAGAAATGAAATTTGTCGTGATTTCGTGACGTGTTGCACTGTCGCTGCTCAGAAATGAAGGTTGTCACGATTTTGCGACATGTTGTGCTATCGCTGCCCAGAAATGAAAGTTGTCATTATTTCACGACGTGTTGCTCTGTCGCGGCTCAGACAAGCAAGAATGTAGAGAAAGAAAGAAACATCACGATTTCGTGACATGTCATGTTTTCATGGCTATGAGCAACATAATGCATCATGAATAGAAAATGTTGCGATATCGCGATGTGTCATAAAATCACGGTCAGAGCAAGCAGGAAGAAGTGTTGCTAAAAAATGTCACCATTTCATGATGTGCTATGAAATCGCGGTCCATAGAGGAGAGAGAAAGACAAAATGAAAAATGTCACGATATCGTGACATGTCATGAAATCACGATCAAAACAGTCAAACAGAGCAAGATGTCAAAGTTGTCGTGATATCGCGACCTATCATGTTTTCATGGCTCAAAGACGAGATGAAGCGCAAGGAGAAAAAATGTCGTGATATCACATGTCACATTTTTGTGGCACAGATCATGAGGCAGACTTAAAATGAAAAGGTGTCATGATATCACGACAGGTTTTGTTCTTGGGACTTAAAATGAAAGCATGTCACAATTTCGTGACAGGTTAAGTCTGCACAGCCCGAAATAGAAAAGCGTCGCAATTTCGCGACAAAAAGCAGAATATGGTGCAGAAGAGAAAAGTGTCACGATTTCGTGACATGTCGCGTTTTCATGGCTAAATGCAACAAAACCCAGCAAAGCAGAAAAGCATCACGATTTCACGACAGGTTGCACCCACACGGCCTGATAGCATAAAAATGTCACGATTTCACGACATATATCATTTTCGCTATGCATGAAGGCTGACAAGGCTGCATACAGCATAAAAATGTCATGATTTCATGACATGTATCATTTTCACTATGCATGGTGGTGGACAAGGCTGTTGGCCAAAAAATGTCGCGATTTCGCGACATGTCTTGTTTTCGTGGTGTAGGTGGAAGAGCAAAGTTGCATGCAGAAAAATGTCGTGATATCACGACATGCTATTTTTGTCATGATTTACAAGGGGGCAGTTACGAAGCATGCAGAGGAGCATGAAACACGTGGCATATAGGTGTCAGGGTTACAGAAGCATTATAATTCATAGAGAATATCAAACGTTTCGACATCGAACATAAATTCAAAAGCAACGAAAAGGCGAGGAATACGAAACGATGCAATCTAGGAGGTGAAATGAAGCGTCGTAGAGCGAAACGGAGAACCGCACCAAAAAGTATAAAAGCAGAGGCACATATTGATACAGGGGTCGGAAACCGCTACGAGCAGAGTTGCAGTGCCGAAGGCGAGAAGCCATTCTGGGCCTGCTTTGAAGTGTTTTTCTTCCCCTTTTTTTGGTTTTGAGAAAACTAGAGATTCTGTTATTGTAAAATGATCAATCTTTAATACAGAAAATACAGAGAGTTAGCATCTCATTGACAAGAAAGAAGGAGTCATTTTCTGCATGCAAGATTTAATTGTTTTATTTTCCCCTTTCAGATTTCTAGGCTTATAGGTGAAGTTTAATGCAAGTGCTCTTGGTTGCTTCATGCGAATGTCTAAATCTGAAAATTACAGTGAAAACCCCAGAAACCAGCACCTAGCTTATCTGGATTGTGCATGTTGTAGGTTCAATAGGTTAGGTTGTGTGCAGAAAACCTCATATCTTCGGTTTTGTCAAATAGGATCGTAGCACTCTGAATGCATTTTAATTTCAGTTTTTGCATTTCATTTTTTACTTTCTGTTTTTTTATATTTTTCCAGAGGCTTTAACTTTCAAGGAATTAAAATAAACATCTAAAAAATATCAAAATCTAAAAAAACAATGAACAATCACTAAAGTTCATGGTGAAATAAACCACAGTGCCCCTTGTTAACAGTTACTTGCAATCACTAAGGTGTTCCAAGCATTTAAATTGAATATCTTTTATTTGAGATTACTAATACATATATGCAAAATGCTAACATAGCGGAACCTTGGAGAAGTTACTTGTTTAATTTCTTTGCAAGCAGAGGATTTGGGACTCGAATCCTATCGGAGAGTGTGTTTTCACAACTGGGTGAAAATACCACTCAACAGATTGGCGCTAGAAGGAGGGCTGAAACGGTTTATTTTATTGTGATTTAAGTGCTACAGGAATTGCTATGCACTGTTCTTAACGCTTTGATTGTTCATACAGGAATAATATGATTTGATTTGATTTAAAAAATAAAAATAAAAATAAATAAATAAAAAAGAATTTTTGGGTATTAAAGTTATATTCTTTAAGATTCACTAATGGCTATGTTTACACCGTGGATGACAGGTAGCCCATTGAACATACCAGGAGTTCAACATTATTTGCCCGTTGGTTTTGAGAGATGTCTTCCTCAATTTTTGTCTAATGGGACAAATACTGCAAAAGAACATATTCAAGCATTCAAATTTGTTGTGAATCACTTAACAAGTTGGTATGATGATGTTGCTTGTAAAATGTTCCTTTACACCTTGGACAAAGTGGCATATGATTGGTTTACAAGTCTGCCTTTAGGGTCTATCACTTCTTGGGCTCAACTAGAGGCAACATTTCTCAATCAATTCAACAAAAAGCGAGTTGACCCAATCCTCATGTACAATCGGTTGGTCTATATTAGAAAAGGGCCAAGTGAAAATGTGAAGTCATTTTCTGAAAGGTTCTTTGGATTATATACTCAATTAGTGACATTTTATGTTCTTCAAGAAGAAGTGGCTCTCCAAATATACATCAATGCTCTTGACCCACTCATTTCCACATATTTGCGAGGGATGCCTCAAATTACATCTTTGTCACAAGCCTATACTCAAGCAATGGCAATTGAGCAACAATTGAGTTGTCAAAATTATGGTGTGGGTTTTGGATCATGTAATATTCAATCATTTAATACCTCCTTTACCCACCCAATGATTTATCCACCTCAACCAAGTTCAAGTGTGAATCAATTTCAGAATCAACAATCATTCCCAAGCTTCAATCAATTTCAAAATCCTCAACCTACTATGCAAGATCAACCATATTTCTTAAGTATGAATCAACTTCAAAATGCTCACCTTGATTCAAAAGATGTTTCTAAAATCAATTTCAATGATTTTCACAAGAATATGATTTTAGGCAAGGGAGGAGTACTAGATCCAACTAGTATGGAAACATGTGACAAATTGGAAACCCTTGACTCACCAAAAGATGAATTCTATGAGGATGAATCTGATTTGGATAACACATTGGATGACATTGTTGAAAGTAATGGCCCAGAAAATTCACACCTTCCAAGTTATGTTAAACGTGAATCATGGGTTACACATGTGGATTATGATAGCCTTATCAATTTGAATACAAGCAATAACCCAATTTTGGAAGTAATTGAACCATCTAAGGAAGGTGAAGATAAATTTGATGAGAAACATGTTGATGAATTAAAAGATGATGAAGAAATAGTTGAGCATCACAATTTGATTTTGAAAGATGATCATTATGATTCTTGGGAAGAGTATGCTCACTCCAAACCTTCTGATGAAATTTGTGTGCCTATTGATATGCAGGATAATACAATTGCCCTTTCATATGAGGATATTACAAGTCCTGTACAATCCGAGAATGTTTTGGAAGAAGGGTTGGAATCTCATCAAAGGTTGGAGAAGGATAATGATTGTACTACCATGGATGAAGAAGGAGAATCAATCGTTTTTGTTCCCCTTGAGGGGCAAGAAATCGAAAATCTTGATCCACCTATTGTTTCTACAATGTCTATGCCATCTCAAAATGAGGAAATTACGAAACCTAAGTGGTGTGGGTTTGATACTATTGATGATCCTAATGAAAATATGGATTTTAAGGCAACTCAAGCCATTGATCATGGAAAGGTGTCACGCGACACATATCTTGAAAAACTAGGCTCTTGTTTTGAAAAAGATGGACGCATGTTTGATTGGGTGCCTAACTTTGGTGTTTTTGAACAGGTATTGGATGATGAAGAAGACAATGAGAAAAAAGAAAAAGTTACTAACACTCATCAAGTTGTGGTAAATTCTAACCATGATGGGTTGAGCATGGATGACAAGGTGAAATCTTTACCTTTGGTAGTAGCTACAAAAATTTCAAGTGATAGGTTACATGATGCCCCTTTGGATGCTAACATCATTAATGAGGAAATGCCAAATTTTGTTGATGCTTGTCAAGTTTTGAATGATTTTGATTGCTTTAAAATCCTGGAAAATGATTTGAATTCAAGACTTTTAGAAATAGGCTCTTGTTTGCAACATCTCACATTTGAAAAGGAAAGCCTACTTCTAAATCATGAATGGAATGATGAAACTTGCACTTTAAAGAATAGACAAGATAAAATTGAATACCAACCATTGTCTAATCAATTTGATTTGAATCTCACCTATGATGTTGGTAATAGAACTAAATCAAATTGGTATGGTGAGCATGGCAAGTTGAAATTTGTTGCATTGCTTGGTTTGATCTTATTATTGTTGGATTCCTACAAAATTTGGCATGTGTATTGTGTCATATGTTTTTTGATATGTTCTAATCATGTTTGGGATCCAGGAAAGTAATAGTCCAAGCTTGGCATCATCTTGTACAATAGTGTATATAATTTTTGGTTTTTTGTTGTGGGCTTTCAAGTTTTTGTTTTTGGGATTGTTTTTGGGTTTTGGTTTTGGTTTGTGTTTTTCAAATTTCATTTTTTGGATTGTTAGTTTAATCATGATTTAAGTTGTGTGTTTGATTTCATTTGACATGTTTAGTTTGTTTTTATATATATAAAAAAAAGGGAGAAATTTTTTGAGATGTCAACTTATGCCTAAGATCAGGAGAGTATGAAACATTGGAATTGTGTTGTAGAAGCTCCACAAGTAGCACAAACATTTAAATAATATCGTTTGAATCTTGTGATGCATGAAGTTGTCAGTTTTGCACATTATGGGAAAGTAGATGATATATTCCAAAAGAAGCAGTGCATTCACATCTCATGTCACATTCCACTTTGCATATACATGTCATCTTAGTTGCATATGCATTTCAAATACAAATCATTAAAGTGTGTCAAATCCTCTTAGGGTTATGCTATAACATAAATAAGAAGAAAATCCTAAGGTTGGGAACTAAGTCTCGAAGATATCTAGAACCAAGCACATTTTATACACACTAAAAAGGATCTTGAGTAAAATTATCAAAACCTTGCTTGGAAGAAAAGGTCAGGAGAAAAGAATATTTCATGTCTATCCTATTATGCAACATGATCCTTAAAACAGTGGTTTTTACCACTTCCATAAAGCTTAAAGCCTAAAATTAGAGTAGTAAGGATAGGGTTAAATCCTCATCGAACTTAGGTTGAGGATCCAACTCCCCAAAGCTCTGATTTGACCTACATGGAGTAGTAAGGATAGGGCATAATTCTCATCTCGCTTAGGTTGAGAATCTGATTCCCCAAAACTCCTATGTCTCATTTCATCATAAATATTGGATTGGAAGGATTGTACTACATGTCCTCTGCAAAGGATGGGTAGTCATCCCCAAGGTCCAAGAAATAAAATTAATATTTCCCATTTTCATCTAAATCTTGGATTGGAAGGATCATACTACATGTCCCTAGCAAGGATGGGTAGTCATCCCCAAGGTCTAAGAAGTAAAAAAAAAAACTAATATTTCCCATTTCATCTCAATATTGGATTGGAAGGATCGTACTACATGTCCCTAGCAAGGATGGGTAGTCATCCCAAAGGTCCAAGAAATAAAATAAAAAGAATGAATGAGGCCAAATTATGGATTATGGGGTTAAGTATGCCCATGCATGGCAACATGTCTTGTCTAAAAAACAAGACCACTGACTGTTCGAAGGGTTAGGCTAGCATGACCATTTCTTCCATAATTGGTTAAATTATTTTTCTCAAAGTGAGGTAATGAATTCCAAATCAGAGTAGTAAGAATAGGGTTAAACTCTCATCTCGATTAGGTTGGGAGTCTGATTTCCCAAAGCTCTGATTTCACTTTCACTCGCACATGGGTTCAAGATAGTAGTGACTCATAACCAACTTTGGGATCTAATAAAGCAATTCATTATACATATAGTTGATCCTAAGAGGGTTTGATAATCTTGAATGTTTGTGTATGATATTAGAAGGTCTATGCCTTGATAAAAGCAAAATCTCTAAGCATATTTATTAGGTTACACAAATCATTCACAATCCCACATATGCATTCATATAAAATTGACGATGGAATGTTGATCAATTTCAAACGATAGGGAATGAAACACATTGCACACACCGAGCTGATACTTAATGATTATGATGATTCATGTATTTTTGATCTATGGGCATTTGTTTATATTTCTTATGTGCTAATGCCTGTATCTAAGCTTGTATACTTCAGGTTGGGTTCTCACCAAAATGCTCAGAAGCATTTGACAGTAGAGTCACCATTTGTTGTGGCTGATCCACAACACACCCCAAAATTGGGGACCCACATTTTTTGCATGCTTTCAAAGAAAACTATAGTGGCCAAGATGCTAAAAAATCAAAGGAAGAGCAAAATACAGCAAGAAAAAATGTCGCGATATCGCGACATGTTGCTTTCACAGCACAGATCATGAGGTAGACTTAAAATGAAAAGTTGTCGCGATATCGTGACATGTTGCTCCGTCGCGGCCGAAAATGAAAAGTTGTCATGATATCACGACATGTTGCTCCGTCGTGGCCGAAAATGAAAAATTATCACGATATCACGACATGTTGCTCCGTCACGACCGAAAAAGAAAAGTTGTCGCGATTTCACGATGTGTTGCTCTATCGTGGCCAGAAATGAAAAGTTGTCGCGATATCGCGACGTGTTGCTCTATCACGGCCAGGAATGAAAATTCATCGTGATATCATGACGTGTTGCTCTATCGCTACTTAGAAATGAAAGTTGTCATGATTTCATGATGTGTTATGCTGTCGCTGCTTAGAAATGAAGGTTGTCACGATTTCGTGACATGTTGCACTGTCGCTGCCCAGAAATGAAAGTTGTCACGATTTTGCAATGTTTTGCTCTGTTGCGGCTCATACAAGAAAGAATGCAAAGAAAGAAAGAAACGTTGCAATTTCGTGACATGTCACGTTTTCACAGCTATGAGCATTAGAATGCATCATGAATAGAAAATGTCGCGATATCGTGACGTGTCATAAAATCACGGTCAAAGCAAGCAGGAAGAAGTGTTGATCAAAAATGTCATGATTTCGCAACGTGCTGTGAAATCGCGGTCCATAGAGGAGAGAGAAAGACAGAATGGAAAATTGTCGCGATATCGCGACATGTCATGAAATCACGGTCAAAATAGTCAAACAGAGCAAGACGTCAAAGTTGTCGCGATATCACGACCTATCGTGTTTTTGCGGCCCAAAGACGAGATGAAGTGCAAGGAGAAAAAATGTCATGATATCGCGACATGTCGCATTTTTGCGGCATAGATCATGAGGCAGAATTAAAATGAAAAGGTGTCACGATATCACGACAGGTTTTGTTCTCGGGACTTAAAATGAAAGGATGTCACGATTTCACGATAGGTTAAGTCTGCACAACCTGAAATAGAAAAGTCTCATGATTTCCCAACAGAAAGCAGAAGATGGTGCAGAAGAGAAAAGTGTCACGATTTTGCGACATGTCACGTTTTCGCGGCTAAGTGCAACAAAACCCAGCAAAGCAAAAAAGCATCACGATTTCACGACAGGTTGCACCCACACGGCCCGATAGCATAAAAATGTCATGATTTTGTGACATGTATCATTTTCGCTATGCATGAAGCCTAACAAGGCTGCATACAGCATAAAAATGTTACGATTTCGCGACATGTATCATTTTCGCTGTGCATGGTGGCAGACAAGGCTATTGGCCAAAAAATGTCACGATTTCGTGACACGTCTTGTTTTCACGGTGCAGGTGGAAGAGCAAAGTTGCATGCGGAAAAACATCGCGATATCGTGACATGCTATTTTTGTAAGGGGGCAGTTACGAAGCATGCAGAGGAGCACAAAACACGTGGCATATAGGTGTCAGGGTTACAGAAGAATTATAATTCATAGAGAATATCAAACGTTTTAGCATCAAACATAAAATCAAAAGCAATGAAAAGGCAGGGAATACAAAATGATGCAATCTGGGAGGTGAAACGAAGCACTGTAGAGCGAAACAGAGAACCGCACCGGAAAGTATAAAAGCAGAGGCATAGATTGATATAGGGGTCAGAAACAGCTGCGAGCAGAGTTGCAGTGCCGAAGGCGAGAAGCCATTCTGGGCCTGCTTTGAAGTGTTTTTCTTCCCCTTTTTTTGGTTTTGAGAAAACTAGAGATTTTGTTATTGTAAAATGATCAATATTTAATATTGAAAATACAGAGAGTTAGCATCTCATTGACAAGAAATAAGGAGTCATTTTTTGCATGCAAGATTTAATTGTTTTATTTTCCCCTTTCATATTTCTAGGCTTATAGGTGAAGTTTAATGCAAGTGCTCTTGGTTGCTTCATGCGAATGTCTAAATCTAAAAATTATAGTGAAAACCCCAGAAACTAGCACCTAGCTTATCTAGATTGTGCATGTTGTAGGTTCAATAGGTTAGGTTGTGTGCAGAAAACCTCATATCTTCGGTTTTGTCAAATAGGATCGTAGCACTCTGAATGCATTTTAATTTTAGTTTCTGCATTTCATTTTTTACTTTCTGTTTTTTATATTTTTCTAGAGGCTTTAACTTTCAAGGAATTAAAATAAACATCTAAAAAATATCAAAATATAAAAAACAATGAACAATCACTAAAGTTCATGGTGAAATAAACCACAGTGCCCCTTGTTAATAGTTACTTGCAATCACTAAGGTGTTCCAAGCATTTAAATTGAATATCTTTTATTTGAGATTACTAATACATATATGCAAAATGCTACATAGCGGAACCTTGGAGAAGTTACTTGTTTAATTTCTTTGCAAGCAGAGGATTTGGGACTCGAATCCTATCGGAGAGTGTGTTTTCACAATTGGGTGAAAATATCACTCAACAAGTCCATATGGACAAAGATCAAATTAGTGACACTCAAACAACCCTAGAAGACATATATCACACACGCACTAATCCTTTATCCTTTGTTGATCAAGAAAGTGATCAAGTTGGACCATCCAATTTGGATATGGTCGCTATGATCTAGAACATACAACAACAACAGGTTACCCAACCCCCTAAAGTGCCTGTTATCAAGCCTATGATTATTCCCACACAAAATAAACCTTCATTCACAACTCTATTTTGCCAAGCTATTGATCAATATACCTCAAATCAACAAAAGCCTAAAACAAAACCAAATACCAATTTCCAACAATCTGGGATACAACATAATTCTACAACAAATATTCTTCATAATACTCTTCCTACCAACCATTTACATAACAACAATATAGCATCTAATCCTTATGTCCCACCTTCCTATGCTCACAAATCCCATACTCATGTACCACCGAACCAATATGGTGGACAAAATGGTAATCTGGAAGCCATGGTGAAATAGTTAGTCTCTTGCATGGACCAAATAGATCCCTACCATCCCTCATATAATTATCGAGAGATGTGTAGTCAACCTCTAGATCCTATAGTTGTAGCACAACCATATCCTAAACACTTTCCCATGCCTGTCCTACCTATATATAAAGGAACTGAAGATCCCATAGAGCATCTTCGTATGTTTAGGATAGCATGTCATGATATATCACATGATGACTTGTTATTACTAAAGATGTTCCCAAAAATTTTAGGAGGGATGGCATTGGAGTGGTATTATCAATTGCCCACTCATTCTTTGAGAAATTTTGAAGATACCACTGAGTCTTTTGTGCATCAATTTAGTGCCTATATTGAAAGTTTTGGTTCGACTTTTATACACACCCTATGAAGAATGAGCATGAAAACCCGATAACACTTATAAGGGATAAATCCCACTCACTTTAGGATCTTGTTGGATATCCAAGGTGTGAGTTACAGAGTTGGGTCGAATGTCTATTCACTCTTTTTCGCTTCTGGAATAGTTTCAAGTGGACTGTCTATTACCTTACAACGGGCTCGGGACTTGTTCAGTAATGTTTTTGGAGTTGGTTATCTTTGTGGACACTCATATTTACAATCAGTTCTTTGATCTAGCTCTTTATGCTTTAGCAGATTTTAATAAAAGACAAATTTAAAGAAAATAAAAATGGATCATTCCATGGTGGAACAGAGAGAGTAGGGTAGGGCAGAAAGAGAAGTTTATCTAACTTATCTGCAAAACCAAAACTACCAATTTTAGTTATACCGGTTAGCTTCACAATAGAACAAATCAAAGAGGAAAGTGTCCAGCTTTCTAAGATCACCTTCCACTAAGAGCATAAGACAGAGACAAAAATAGATCTGAAAGAAAATCACAAACAGAAGGAAAGTCGGTTGAAATTGGTATCTCTCACCAGCAGACTTAGCTCGCACAGTGAGGACAAAGCAATTAGAACAGGCCTGAACCTTAAATATGTAATTTTCCCTAGCATACAATAAAAAGAATGAAGCCTAGTAGCATACCCAATCTTTGATAACACAGATCTACAACATAAATTAAATAAACCTTAATGAAACGAAAACAAAAGAAGATGAACTTATCACAGTCTGAAAGAGATTAGGCTCCTGGCCATGCTATCACAGAAAATAAAACTACACCAACTCCAGGTCCAGAACAAAGCATTCAAACAAGATTTGCAGGAAATTGCTCCAATAGCTTTTTATTCTAAGTTTTCGCCTCCGGAATTTACATCCGAAAGAAGTATATATAGACTCAGGACAAACCCTGATCTTTTCAAAAATATCTTCTTCCAAAACCCTAAATCTTATCACCTCTAAACCCTACTACCTAGGTTTTACAATATAAGGCCCTTTAAAAATAGAGTTTTGATAAACCCTAACCACTCTGTAAATCTTAGTGCGATTACTTGCCATAAATGGAGAAGGCATGATCTGATATTATTCTCATCCATCTGTAACTGCAAGTAAATATCTTCATTTTTTGTCGGGAACGTCTCATTAATTCCTCAGAGAAATTCGGATGAGTCACTGGTTTCTCTGACATTTTATCTTCGCAAAGCCGCCTCTGAGTTGAAATTCTCTGCACGCCATTACTTTCACCATAAATTCTCCTATTAAATGCGTCCATCGGCAAATTTCGGTAACTGTGTAGATATTTTCATTTTTCGGTTAATTTCTGACATATTCCATTAAATGAGGCAGTTGCTTAGTCACCGTAAAGTCTCTTTGCGGCCAGATCTGTAAAATCTGGATGGACCAAAAATTCTCGGCATCCCCCATTTCTATTTGATGGCCTTCGCTTGATCCGTGCTTATTTTGTCTTTTTCGCCATTACTTCTGCCAGTATGCAACTGCCAGCTCGCTTTCTACAAAAGACAAACAAGGATTAGTATTTTAATATTATTAAATTAAAACCTTATTGTTCATTATATGTCGGCTTTATTTATTTTGACACGTGTCGCGAAATCGTGACGCTTTCCTTCACCTTGCCTCTATCTCAACTTCCTTGCCGCAAATCGCGACATGTCACGAAATCGTGACCTTTCTCCACTTTGTTTCCATCCTGGCCTCTTTTGCCGTGAAACCGTGACATGTTGCGATTTCATGACATGTTGCAAAATCACGACGTCCCCCTTTACTTTGCTTCTTCCAAGCTCTTCTGCCGCAAAACTGTGACATGTCACGATTTCGTGACATGTCACGAAATTGCGACGTCCCTTTACTTGCTTGAAATCGTGACGTCGTGACATGTCATGATTTTGACATAATCGTGACTTCCTTTCTCTTTTTGTGTCAGTCTGCTTTTCCTTTTTCTGAGCGACATGTCATGATTTAATGTCATCAGTCCTTCTCTTTGAAACCGTGAATGTCACGATTTGTGAGATGTCACTCTTCCCTTTTCTTTCTTACGTGTGTCACGATTTTGTATGTCTCATGATTTCTCCTTGCTCTTTTTCTAAATGTCACGATTTCATGTCCACATGCTTTCTACACTTTTTTTCAGTTTCGAATGTCGTGAAATCACGATTTCTCCTTTTTCTTTTCAAACCTTGTGATTTCGTGACATGTCGCAAAATTGTGACCTGTTCTACACTTTGGTTTTTCTTGCCAAATCTGTCGCGATATCACGACGTTTTCATTGCTTGGCCTTTTCTACCAAAATATGTCACGATATCGCGACGTTTCCAAAAATGGAAAATGTCGCGATATCGTGACATTTCCAAAAATGAAAATGTCACAAAATCGCGATGTTCCCAAGTGACTTCCACTTTGCAAATTTTCTAGAAATTGTAGGTTGACTCCAATGAATTTATTCATCTGTATTCTGCATTTTTACATATTAGTGAAAGATCTTCTTTACTCATAAATGATTCTAACATTTGAAAAATGAATTCTAAATTGAAATCAAAGCCATATGCAAGCCTACTTGGATACTTTGATATATGCAAAACTTGAAGAAGAAGGAGGCAAGCAAAATTTGGAATTAAAACCCGAAAAACATCAAGAGGGTCCCTACGGCAAAATGAAAACTAAATATTTTCAAAGGATGGAATTTCATTTTTTTAGTGGGGGTGTGTTGCTTCTCAACAAATGGCGATATCTACGGAGTAAAATAGTAGCACTATTTTAGAATCCAGGACTCTAGTTTCAAAACAATATAGACCATGTACCATGCTTTGCCACAAATATTCTTCAAAATAATTTAACTACTACCCGATAGTTGTTAAAATTTCCCAAGGACATACTAGGTTGAATCACTTAAGGAAGATTTCTGATGTGCAATTATAAGCGTATAAAACTTTCTTCAAGAATGACTGGGCCTTCGAATGTTGGACTCCGGATTGATCAGCTTTTCTAGATTGTGAAAGGGGAAACCGAGTAGGGCTCTGTTTACTAGTTTAGCCTTTTATAGCCTCAACAGAGTTACTCTTTAGATTTTCACGACCCTGATCCACAACTGTGAGGTGGTATCTACAACTTGGTAAAAGAAAACATCTTCTGAAGCCTTGGCTATCTCTTTCATTACATAACTTCTTCCTTCCCTTTTTTTTTTTTGTATAGGAAATAAAAGAGTGCCAGTTTTATGTTGCCTTGCTCAATTTTCACCTTCTCTCTCTCTCTTTTGAAATATACCAAAATCTGGAAAGCCCTGCTAAAAACAAAATTTTTATTCTTCATCGATCTGGAAACTGCTTCAGCCTGGGTACTGATAGCCTCTATGGACACTTAAATAATTTCATGAATCAAAGTCCCCTCTTACGACCAACTTTTCTTGGATTCCCTGGGAGTTTCTTCAGCCAAACAATATAGTAGTTTCTTTATAATTAAAATAATTGTGGCAAGCAAGACACAAAATCCAATTATCTTTCTACTGTTGTTCTGAATAACAAAATAGTTCCACTGTTCAGTTTTAAGCAGACTATCTCTTAATTAGGGCAAAACAAAATGAACACAGGATTTTGAACTTAAAATAAAACAATTTTTAAAGGTTGATTCTTTCTTTGCTGCCCAGGCAAAACTTAAAAAAACAAAAACTAAAAGCTAAAGAGAAATTTGTACAGACCTCAAAAGACAAAACACAGAACTTCAGACCTTTAAATAAAACCAAATAACAACACACTACTTCAAACTTTATTTACAATATATACATATGCACAAAGTCCCTTCAATCACTCAAAAAATGTAGCAGATGGAAAAGCAGAGAAATAGTGCCTTAAAAAAATTTGACCATTTGCAGGTAAATTTAGAAAAATTACCTTTCAGGTCCTGTTGACGAAATGCACTCCAGACTATGCTTCCAAAAATTTTTGCTACCTGGGAAAGACTTGTGTTTACCGTCTTCCCTCTCTTTTTTTTTTTATATGGATCTTGTCCCACAGAAACACCAAATCTGCAACTCTTTCACCCTCCAAATTAATCAAATCATATAATAACATGTTTATGCTTCTACTTGAAGGGTTTGCAGAATTCTTTCAAAGGGACGGAATGTAAAAACCCCCCAGGATCAAATACCTTAAAGCCTTCATAGACCCAGATCATCACATCTTCAGATTTATGTAACAACTCAAAGAGATCATATTTTATTTGTATGTCATAGTTCTTAATAACTTGAACATTTTGTGGTTGCTCTATTGCTCCAATATCCAAGATTTCAATTTTTATCCCTCTAGTAGAATTTTCATAATTTGCTCTTTCACCTGAGCCTTGCTTAGATTTAACCCCATCAATGTGTAATGTCCAAATATCATTGTTGTGATTGGTTAGAGCTGTAACTGGTCTCACCTTCTCAGTTTTCAAATTATAATCTCCAATATCTGTATCAACACGGTTTACAACCTCTTTCTTGATATTATGTTCAGTGATCACATGCTTATACTGAGACTCTTTATCTATTCCGAGTTGGTTGACCACATTCACATTTACTATCTTTTTCTCCTTTTCTTGAAATTCAATAGGTGGTCCAGAGTAAGTTTCAATCAAGTTATCCTTTTGTTCAACAATCTGAGCCAGCTCATGGAGGGTGATGTTAGCTTTAATTTTCTTCATATCCTCAATGATGTTATACTCCTTCCTAGTTACTTCTGTATGGTGATATTGAATCTTATTTTCATCACCCTTTGGTGAGGGAGGATCATTATTAGGAGTAGGTTCTGGATTTTCACATCTCAAATTATAACTGTCCCTTTGGAACTATTGAAAATCTTGCATTTCATCCATAGGTATCTCCACGACATTTTCTGACTCTTCGGGAAAAGTGAATGAATCTGAAACCATAGTCGTACTATTTTTGGATGAACCAGAACTATCAATATTTCTCTGATTTTTAGGAAAATTTAACTCACCAGGAAAAGCTTCAAAGTTGGGTAATGCTAGGTCACAAATGTTTACTTCAGGCACTTCCACCTTGAACTTGTCAGAATCTTTCTCTATATTTTGCACATGCTGAGTGGATGTCACAGTTAATGGAGTTTCCTTGGGTAGAGCGTGACATGTTGGCACTAACTCATGATGTGGAATGGGATTCAAAATAGGCATGTTCTGTGTAACATAGGATATCAAAGGACTGCTCAAAATTTGAGGTCCTAACTGTCTTTCAAGAATTAAAGCTTCCTTATAAGCTCCTGCCAGGGTTGTGATATTGATGTCTCTCTTGAGGAAAATAGAGGTCACCGAATCCAATGCATTCTTATAGATTTCTAAGGCTAGATTTGCACTTGGGATGTAATGACCAGTCATTCTACCATAAGCTCTTTGGAACCTCATATTGAAAGACCTGATACCTTCATCCGACTCTCTCTTAATGCTGGAAAATTGTTGATATAACACACTGGGGTCAATCACTTCCCCAAATTGTGATACAAAAACTTTCTCTAGGTCATTCCAACTAGTAATAGAATCATTAGTGAGATTCAAAAACCAGTCGTATGCTCCCTCCTGGAGAGTGAATGGGAACAATCTGCAAGCCACATCTTCATGTTGTATATTTAACAATTTTAGAGCATTCTTGAATGCTACTAGGTGTTCTTCTACTGTCCTAGTTCCATCATGCTTGTATCTAGGAAGATACCTCTCAAGATTTCTAGGCAGATCATGGGCTGCACCAGGGATATTTAAGGCAAGTGGAACCCAACCAGTTTGCCATTACTACTTGATTGACGATGATACTTTCAGTTGTAGTTGGAGTAACTACAAGTGGTGATAAAATTATTTCAAACAAGGACTTGGCCCTTCGAGGTGCTTCTTCTTGGGCGTTTCCACTCATTATAATCCTTAACAAACTACTAAACTTCAGGCCCTCCTTCTAGCGCCAATTTTAAATGTTGGTGTTGAGTTTCTCGTTTAGGCAAAAACTCAAACAAACAAGATTTAAAAGGTCGAAGGAGGAGGGAAAAAGGCTACGAATTTGATAAAAATAGTATTTGTTAAATACCACATACAATCATATTTCTCAACTCAAGTGCACTAAAAAGTAAGTTTTGCCCTCCTTCTAGCGCCAATTTTAAATGTTGGTGTTGAGTTTCGCTGTGTTAGGCAAAAACTCAAACAAACAAGTTTAAAAAGAGCTAAAGAGGAGGGAAAAGGATTCAAAAGATAAAATACCTACAAACAACTTACAATACTGAATAGAGTTCAGTGCCTCCTTCTAGCGCCAATTTTAAATGTTGGTTCGACTTTTATACACACCTTGTGAAGAATGAGCATGAAAACCCGATAACACTTATAAGGGATAAATCCCACTCACTTTAGGATCTTGTTGGATATCCAAGGTGTGAGTTACAGAGTTGGGTCGAATGTCTATTCACTCTTTTTCGCTTCTGGAATAGTTTCAAGTGGACTGTCTGTTACCTTACAACGGGCTCTGGACTTTAGTTCAGTAATGTTTTTGGAGTTGGTTATCTTTGTGGACACTCAGATTTACAATCGGTTCTTTGATCTAGCTCTTTATGCTTTAGCAGATTTTAATAAAAGACAAATTTAAAGAAAATAAAAATGGATCATTTCAATCAGTGGAACAGAGAGAGTAGGGTAGGGCGGAAAGAGAAGTTTATCTAACTTAGCTGCAAAACCAAAACTACCAATTTTAGTTATACCGGTTAGCTTCACAATAGAACAAATCAAAGAGGAAAGTGTCCAGCTTTCTAAGATCACCTTCCACTAAGAGCATAAGACAGAGACAAAAATAGATCTGAAAGAAAATCACAAACAGAAGGAAAGTCAGTTGAAATTGGTATCTCTCACCAGCAGCTTAGCTCGCACAGTGAGGACAAAGCAATTAGAATAGGCCTGAACCTTAAATCTATAATTTTCCCTAGCATACAATAAAAAGAATGAAGCCTAGTAGCATACCCAATCTTTGATAACACAGATCTACAACATAAATTAAATAAACCTTAATGAAATGAAAACAAAAGAAGATGAACTTATCGCAGTCTGAAAGAGATTAGGCTCCTGGCCATGCTATCACAGAAAATGAAACTACACCAACTCCAGGTCCAGAACAAAGCATTCAAACAAGATTTGTAGGAAATTGCTCCAATAGCTTTTATTTCTAAGTTTTCGCCTCCTGAATTTACATTCGAAAGAAGTATATATAGACTCAGGACAAACCCTGATCTTTTTAGAAATATCTTCTTCCAAAACCCTAAATCTTATCACCTTAAACTCTACTACCCAGGTTTTACAATATAAGGCCCTTTAAAAATAGAGTTTTGATAAACCCTAACCACTCTGCAAATCTTAGTGCAGTTACTTGCCATAAATGGAGAAGGCATGATCTGATATTATTCTCATCCATCTATAACTGCAAGTAAATATCTTCATTTTCTGGTGCATCGGGAACGTCTCATTAATTCCTCAGAGAAATTTGGATGAGTCACTAGTTTCTCTGACATTTTATCTTCGCAAAGCCACCTCTGAGTTGAAATTCTCTGCATGCCATTACTTTCACCATAAATTCTCCTGTTAAATGCATCCATCGACAAATTTCGGTAACTATGTGTAGATATTTTCATTTTTCGATCAATTTTCGACATATTCCATTAAATGAGGCAACTTGCTTAGTCACCGTAAAGTCTCTTTGCGGCTAGATCCATAAAATCTGGATGGACCAAAAATTCTCGGCATCTCCCATTTCTATCTGACGGCCTTCGCTTGATCCGCGCTTATTTTGTCTTTTTCGCCATTACTTCCGCTAGTATGCAACTGCCAGATCACTTTCTGCAAAAGACAAAACAAGGATTAGCATTTTAATATTATTAAATTAAAACCTTAATGTTCATTATATGTCGGCTTTATTTATTTTGACACGTGTCACGAAATCGCGATGCTTTTCTTCACCTTGCCTCTGTCTCAACTTCCTTGTCGCGAAACCATGACATGTCACGAAATCGTGACCTTCTCTCCACTTTGTTTCCATCCTGGCCTCTTCTATCATGAAACCGTGACATGTCACGATTTCATGACATGTCATAAAATCGTGACGTCCCCCTTTACTTTGCTTCTTCCAAGCTCTTCTGCTGCGAAACCGTGACATGTCGTGATTTCGTGACATGTCGTGAAATCACGATGTCCCCATTTACTTTGCTTCTGCTCTAGCCTTTTTACAGCGAAACCGCGACATGTCACGATTTCGTGACATGTCGCAAAATTATGACGTCCCCCTTTACTTTGCTTCTGCTCTGGAATTTTTGTTGTGAAACAGTGACATGTCAAGATTTTGTGACATGTCATGAAATCGCGACCTATTCTACACTTTGGTTTCTCTTGCCCCTTTTGCCACAAAATCGCGACATGTCACGATTTCGTGACATGTCACGAAATCGTGACCTGTTTTGCACTTTGGTTTCTCTTGCCCCTTTTGTCGCGAAACCGTGACATGTCATGATTTCACATGTCACAAAATTGCGACCTGTTCGCACTTTGGTTCCTCTTGCCCCTTTTTCGCGAAACCGTGACATGTCACGATTTCGTGACATGTCGCAAAATCGCGACCTATTCTGCACTTTGGTTTCTCTTGCCCTTTTTCGTGAAATCGTGACATGTCACGATTTCGTGACATGTCACGAAATCGTGACCTGTTTCTGCACTTTGGTTCATCTTGCCCCTTTTGCCGTGAAACCGTGACATGTCACGATTTTGCGACATGTCACGAAATTGTGATCTGTTCTGCACTTTGGTTTTTCTTGCCCCTATCTGTTGCGATATCATGACTTTTTCATCACTTGGCCTTTTCTACCAAAATATGTCGTGATATCGCGACGTTTCTAAAAATGGAAAATGTCGCGATATCGCGACATTTCTAAAAATGGAAAATGTCGTGATATCGCGACGTTTCCAAAAATGGAAATTGTCGCAAAATCGCGATGTTCCCAAGTGACTTCCACTTTGCCAATTTTCTAGAAATTGTAGGTTGACTCCAATGAATTTATCTACATTCTGCATTTTACATATTTAGTGAAAGATTTTCTTTACTCATAAATGATTCTAACATTTGGAAAATGAATTCTAAAATGAAATCAAAGCCATATGCAAGCCTACTTGGATACTTTGGTATATGCAAAACTTTGAAGAAGAAGGAGGCAAGCAAAATTTGGAATTAAAACTTGAAAAACATCAAGAGGGTCCCTACGACAAAATGAAAACTAAATATTTTCAAAGGATGGAATTTCATTTTTTTAGTGGGGGTGTGTTGCTTCTCAACAGAAAGGCATGTAACCATTAAAGATTTGTACAACCTAAAACAAGACAAAGATGAGTGTTTTGCTGACTTCTTAGCTCGATAGAGGTAGTTGATAGGAAAATTACACTTTGTGTTACCTTATTAGAAAATGTTGGATATTTTTATCAATAATTTACAAGAACAACTATCCTATGAATTATCAACTGCTATCTTGACCACCTTCGATCAAGCTATAGACTTAGCCCGAAGAGTGGAAGACGTTCTCATTAGAAGAGGTCACCTCAAAAGGAAATATGATGAGAAAACATCTAGAAATCAATATAAAAATAAACAAGTTGTGGGTGATGGAGTCACTGATAGCAGAAACATTGCCAATGTTAATACTATGAAAACAACAGAGAAGTTCATATTGAAACCTCTTGATAAACCACCCCGAGAATTTACTAGGTTAAATCAACCTTTATCAACCATTCTCCCGCAATTACTAGCACGAGGATTGATCCAATTACCAACTATCCGAGAACCTGATCCAACTATACCCGGATATAGAGCTGATTTACATTGTGATTTCCATAGAGGACCTGGACATGCTACCAACTCTTGTAAAAGGTTAAAACATAAAATACAAGATTTAATCAATAACGATGAGATGGAGGTGTAAGCCTTTCAACATAAACAAAATCCTCCTAATAATTCTCAAAAGAACATCCCTCAAAGTCAGAATCAGAATGCCAATCAATCATTGGACATATTTCAACATCCTTTACCAAAGCATGGTAAAGATGTGGCTAATCAAATTGAACATCATAATGTTCCCCCTCCTACCCGATATGTAGGAGCCATTAGTGGGAATTTACCCATTCATGATTTAGAAATATTTGACACAACTTTATCCATGGTTATGACCAGACCTCTATATAATATTCAAACTCCTGATCTTAGTGATGTAGAATATGATACTGAAAGTGACATGGAAATCACCTCAAATCAATCGAATAGTTCTAAAGACGAATCAGATCTTATTCAACCCATCACAAATTCTATGGCTCCGAAAGAACCATTTCCTAGAAGAGTTACTACTTGACCATATTCTCATCAGTTCCTTTCTAATGAACAAGCCATAAACTCTAGACCGAGACCAATTCATCATCCTCAAAATAATATTGTAGGTACCATCGGAGTCGTTACTCGACAACAGGCTCAAAACTCTCAACAAGCTCAAACTCAGAACGATGGATCAACTCCATTTGTTTTGAAAAATCCCCATAAAGGGAATCATGTGCCTAATGTTCAACCTAAGCCTCCTTATAATATTAATGAACAATTATCCAATACTACAGCTAGGATTTCCCTTTTGGACCTTTTAAGATCTTCTCCTACCCATAGGGATGAATTAATGCTCACATTAAGCCAAATGATGGTACCACAAAATATTCAACCTGAAGCCATGTCCAATACTATCATAACTCGAGAAGTCGATTGTATTGACTTCCAAGATAGAGATATACCACAACATAGTTTACATAAGGATAACCCCTTATATATTACTGCCCTAATTTGGGATGTAGCCATTAAACGAGTCTTGATTGATAATGGTTCATCTTTAAACATATGCACTTTTGACTTCTACCAAAGATTTGGCTTTAGAAGTGATGAAATGAAAAGAACTGATATGATCATAAAAGCCTTTAATGACGAAACACAAGAAATGTGTGGAGTTATTACTATTCCATTGCAAGTTGGTCCTAGAACCTTAGACACGATCGTGTTTATTGTACATTGCCCTGCATCATACAATATACTTTTGGGTCGCCCTTGGATCAACGCAATGCGAGATGTTCCCTCAACTTTACATCAGTGTGTTAAATTTGAATTTAAAAATCATATGGTTACCATTCATGGTGACCCTAGACCCTTTGATATGTGTGCGATGGCAGAACCTATTGGAGTTCAATTTTGCCCAGCTCTGTCATCCATCCATCCTGATTCTAATCATCCGTCTAAACGTATGAAACACACATCTATAACATCATCTACTTTTCCCCCATCAACCTCACCTTTACATATAGTTCAACCATCTTCCGAACAAACCACATTAGGACCTCAAAAGGATCCTAAACCCACAACCAATGCTTCTTGTTTTACTCCTATAACTTCCATACCTTTAGATTCACCCATCAATATCTCTATAACATCTACATCCACTACAAGCATCCTTTCCACATCCAACGATGTAGGAAATGTTCCTTCTACCTCTTATGCTCTTACTGATGAGCTCTTACCCGATTTATCTAAAATTCTTATATCAGAAGAAACCAACACTGCCATGCAAGATGCCCTTATTTTAAATAAACTCCCACCCTCTCCTCATACCTTGGGCCTCCCACAGCCTATGGGAAGTATTTACCAAGTTGGGAGTTGTGCTTTTATTTATAAGGGATATGACTGAGGAAGAATACCTAGAAACATCAAGACACATTGTGATGGATATGCTCGCTGCTATTTTGCTAATGAGTATATTAAAGCTAAACCCATAATGCTTAAATTGGGATATAAAGGGAAAGGTTTGGGACCTTCCCAAAATGGTATGAAAGAACCTTTTGAGGTTGAACCATGGCCTGCTCGATGTGGTGTGGGCCTATTTCCTAGTAAAGGTCAGCCCTTCCCATTTGAGGAGGATGACCATCTTACATGTTACCAAGATTATCTGGATAAACAAGATTCTTTGCGTTCAAAGAATAATCCCTTTACCTGTAATATGCTATCCATCGCCTACCCTGAGATGATTGCCAAATCCGACGATGAGTTGGAAGGGGATATCTTCCATGATGTCTCCGTTGATGAATTGTTACATAACGGATTTTATTTTGATGGCTCTATACCTAGTATAGCCCAGCTTGAGGCCTCGACTCCTCAAGACGAATTATCCAAGCTAACCTTGGAAGAATTACAAGAATTGGGTGTTTCACCCACCCCACCTAATTTTGAGAGATATTTACATATGGAAGTTGAAAACGTTATAAAAATTAACATTGGAACCGAAGATAACCCTCACATAATCAATATTGGATCAGAATTAAGTCAAGAAAAACAAGATAAATACATTTCATTTCTTAAAGACTATGAAGATGTCTTTGCTTGGACATATGAAGACATGCCAGGTTTGGACCCTTCTGTAGTTATGCATCATCTAGTAGTCCATCCGGATGCTAAACCCGTTAAATAGAAACTTAGAAAAATGCATCCTAAAGTGGCCTTACTAGTCAAAGGAGAACTAGAAAAACTGTTGAAGGTTATTTTTATACAAGCCATTGATTATGCTGAATGGATCTCAAATGTAGTTCCAGTAACTAAGAAAGAAGCTACCAAAGTTAGGGTTTGTACTGACTTTAGAGATATTAATGCTGCATGCCCTAAAGATGATTTTCCTCTTCCCAACATGGATCAAATCATTGATTTTACTGCTAGGAGTGGAATGATATCCTTAATGGATGGATTCTCTGGTTATAATCAGATCAGGATAGCTCCTAAAGATCAGGCTAAGACAACCTTTATTACCCCTTGGGGGACCTTTTGTTGGAAAGTGATGCCATTCGGTTTAAAGAATGCAAGTGCAACATATCAACGAGCCATGACTTATATCTTTCATGATATGATGCATGATATTCTACATGATTATGTAGATGATATTATAGCTCGTTCCATCAAAGAAGATGATCATTTAAATGACTTGAGAAAAGTATTTGATCGGTTAAGGGAGTATCTTATCCGATTGAATCCAGCCAAATGTATATTCGGAGTTAAGTCCGATAAATTATTGGGGGTTATCGTTTCTTTACGTGGCATTGAAATTGACCCTCTCAAGATCGTGGCTATCACTGATATGCCCGCACCCACAAATATATCTGAACTACAAAGTTTACAAGGTAAGCTTCAAGCCATTCACCGCTTTATTGATAAGTTGGCAGACAAAATCGGACCCTTTCTTAAGCTTCTTAAGAAATATGTCTCTTTTCATTGGGACGACGAATGCCAGGAAGCATTTGACCTCCTTAAACAATATCTCCTTAAACCACCAGTACTTTCACCACCTAGATCTGATCGTCCATTTATTTTGTACATTTCTGCTTTCGATTTTGCCTTAGGAGCTATGTTAGCTCAACTTGACGATGAGAAGAAAGAACGTGCTAATTATTACATCAGCAGAACCTTAATCAGTTATGAAACTCGCTATACCATATTAGAGAAGTTATGTCTAGTAGTCATATTTTCTACACAAAAACTATGACATTATATGCTCAGTCAGAAAACGTATGTTATTGCCAAATTTGACCCTTTGCGATATCTCATGAGTCGACCGTACTTATCTGGTCGCACAGCCAAGTGGGTTCTTGCGCTAAGCGAGTTTGAACTCACGTTTATAGGACAAAAGTCTGTTAAGGGTCAAATCATAGCAGATCAATTAGTTGCTGCACCCTTAGAGTCTACCCATCCCCTCATCATTGAGTTTCCCGATGAATGCCTTAAATTAGAGGCAGACCATCCTAAACAATGGTCCCTATACTTTGACAGAGCCCGATGCATGAGTGGGGCTGGTGCGGGTATTATTTTAATATCTCCACAAAAACATCTTATACCTCTGTCCTTTAAATTAACGTTTGCTTGCACCAATAATACTGCTGAATATGAGGCTCTAATCCTTGGATTACGAGCTGCTTTGGCCCTAAAAATTAAAAATTTATTAGTTTTTGGTGATTCTCAACTTGTCATAAATCAAATCAATGATGTTTATCAGACTAGAGATGATAAATTATGCCCATATAAAACATATGTTTTGCAATTATTATCTTTATTTGATCAAGTTACTTTGGAAGCTATTCCTCGAACTAGCAATCGTGCGACTGACGCTATGGCTGCAACTGCATCTCTTTTACCCTTGGAGTTAGATGATGAATATGCTACCATCATTATTCATCGACTCCAGGAACCCGCTTCAAGAAAATCATGCTTAGAACCTTTGGATGTGTTTCTAATCAATGAAACTACTCCCGAACCATGGTACACTGATATATTTAATTTTTTGCAAAAAGGAACCTTCCCTGAAGGTTGTCATAGTAACCAACGTAGGTTATTACGTAGACGAGCAAGTCGCTTCATGATTATTGGTAATACCTTGTATAGGAGATCTTTTGAAGGCATATTATTGAGATGTTTGAATCTAGATGAATCTAGATCAGCTTTGAGTGAAGCCCACGATGGATCTTGTGGAGGACACTTTAGTGGTAACGCCATTGCTAAGAAGCTCCTTCGGATAGGATATTTTTGGCCTACCATGGAGAATGATGCACATGCTTATGTGCGTCATTGCGACAAGTGCCAGAAACACGCTGACCTTGTCCATGCGCCGGCACAAGAGCTGCAGGCTATTTCATCTCCTTGGCCCTTTTCAAAATGGGGCTTAGATATCATTGGAAAAATCAACCCTGTGTCATCTGATGGACACAAATTCATCATAACCGCTACCGAGTATTTTACAAAATGGGTTGAAGCTATGCCTTTAGCTTCTTGTACTAGAACCCAAGTTTCCAAGTTTATCTTTAATCAAATTATTTGTAGGTTCGAAATTCCTGCAAATCTCATCTCAGATAATGGAACTTGTTTCAAAAATAAAGATGTCAAAAAATTATGTCAAAAATATAAAATTCAACATCGTTGGTCCACTCCCTATTATCCTCAGGGTAATGGCCAAGCAGAAGCATCTAATAAAACATTAATCAAAATTCTCAAAATACTGGTCAATCAATCTGGTCGAGATTGGCACATCCAATTATATCCTGCTTTGTGGGCCTATCGAACTAGTGTTCGCACCCCCACTGGAACTTCACCTTTCATTTTGGTTTATGGCGCTGAAGCTGTTTTTCCCTTTGAATTAGAAGTTCCTTCTTTGGCTCTACTACTTCAAGATACTGAAGTAGGAGATGAATATCATGCTGGCAGATTTAGTCACTGGAACTCTTAGATGAAAAGTGCATCAATGCTTTGGAGCATCTTCGTGCCTACCAAAACAAGCTTAAGAGAGCATATCTCAAGAAAGTTCATCATCGATCCTTTGAGACCGACGACCTTGTTTTAAAAGAAAATAAAAAAAATACTAATGCAACTAAAGACCTTAAAGGTAAATTCGAGCCCAACTGGCTTGGACCGTATATTATTACTGCTAAATTTGGATCGGGAGCATACAAATTATCTACCTTAGATGGTAAAGAACTTAAAGAACCTATGAACATTATGCATCTCAAACGCTACTATGCATAAAATTTGGTCATTTCATCATTGTATATATTTGTTTTGCATATTATTTCCTTTTAGTCACTTATATAAAAAGTTTCAAAAACAATCACATTGTATTTCTTTCAATTCATAACTTAAAATCAAAATACAAAAACATCAAAATCATCAAAATCTTCAAAAACATATTTTATTTTCATACCTGTCAATTCTTGAAGTGTTGCAGTTATATTTTCAATTATTGTGGATAAATTAGCATTTATTTGGAATCCCGCACTTTCACACTCACATGAATAAATATCTTGATTTTATTTGGTATGATTATTAATCTCTCTTATATCAAAGTCCACATTGGCATTAAATAAAGTTTTGAGCATAGAGAACTGATCTTGTTATTTACTTGAACCAAGTATATCTTTTCACATTAAAATGATTTCATTGCGAATTCGATATGATGCTACATAGTAGAAGTGGTTTCCTGAGCGAAAAGTTTCCCCTGCTATCCTATCATGCACATGGTCTAGAATCTTTGAGAATTGACAAAAGGACAAGCTCACCCCTACCCAGAATAAAAATCCCTTGCTCTACAGCTAATCCGAGCAAGTATCCCTAGCATAGGAAGAAAAAGAAAAGTCAAAGAAAATGAGAAAAAAAAAAAAATATTATTTTGTACCATCGCAGCAATATTTCAGCATTATCTCAATTCCAAGCAAAAATACAAAAAAAAAATAAAAAGAAAGAAAGAAAAGCAAAAGAGAAAAGAAAAAGCAAAAAGCAATAAAATCCCTTTCCCTACCCCTTGAAAAGAAAAGAAGGGTGAATGAGCTTGAATCCCTGGAATTCTCAATTATTCGAAAACTGTGAGGTAAGCCCCATAACAGGTGGTTTGTGCCCAACCCGCTTGGCCTTGGGTAATTCCTAGCATGGTGATATGTCTGTCACATTAGCGACCTTCTTTTGTATAGACCTATGTCATCTTATGGATTAGCTAGCTCTTGATAACCCGACTTACATAGTAGTCTGGTACGGTTACATGCATATAAATCATGGTTAAGGAACACTCATTTGGTTAAGGCAAATTACTTGTATCAAATTATCTTGCTCAAAATTGGTGAATGAACAATACAATCGCACACACATTTGTATTTGAGATATTTTGTATCATTATGATAAATCAAGATCGGTAATGAACTCACATTTGCACATGAGGATCCCTTATAAACCTACATTTGTCTTTGAGATAATTTAAAATATTTCTGTAATTCTTTTCAGTTTTATCCTCTTATTTCAGAATTCTTGTTTTGTATAAAAACAATTATATACATTGTTTCACAAAATCACAAAATGATTTCAAACAACATGTTCATATTATTATTTTTCTCTTTATCAAAAGTCAAAAATTAATCTTGCAATAAAACTAAAATATCCATTTCTTCTTTGGATTTCGCGATGATGGTATAAGTCTATACCTATAAGTCTATGCCTAGCGCAAACCATTGTTCTAATTTTATTTTCCCATTCATTTTAATAAAAACACATATGGCTTACATCATTATGTTACATAACTAAGCTTTAAAATGAATGCACACTTATTCTATTTCAGGTCATTATGTCAACATTCAATTTTGCAATGATGGTATAGTTCCTTGGAACTTATGCAAAAATTTTTATCACACTTAGGAATTTATGCCTAGCAAAAATCATATTTCTTTTATATGTCATGCATAATATTTTTATGAAAATCTGAAAACAAATCATCACCATCATCATTTTCCTCATCACAACACAAAGTCTTAAGACAGTCTCTTAAGCACTCTTTTACTTTTAACAATATTTCTATCCTGGGATTAGCTTGATGACCTAGTGAGCGGCGACTCCATGAAATGGTCTATACCAGTGACAATGTCCTTTGAAATTATTGTTAGAAGTCCTTTTTTTTCAAATTACACCAAAACAACCAATTTATTTACATCAGATTATTTCATTTACAATTTTATGCCATGATATCAAAATATAATATTTCAAAATGACATAATTACATGAATATTCAATCACAAATTAAAGCATCATACAACATATACACAAGTCATATCATCAAAAACAAGACCATATATATATATATATATATTTTTTTTTTATATATATATATATTCAAATTATGTACATCATATCAAAACTGGATTGGTATGCCACAATCTATACCCTGGCATACTCAATCCTCTCAAAAATCTATACAATATCTATGCAGTCTATAGCCAGCTAGTCTCGAGAAGCCCTCGAGCTCTCAGCCTCATCTCCTCCCCCACCCTGACATGGAGGAGGTGGTCCCATAGCAGTCTGTGTTGTGTCTCGGGTCCTCACTGTCGATCGTGAGGATGTCCTCGTCGATCCCATCCGGATTGGTTTCGTAATGTTGGCTGGCAACGGTACCCTTTGACCCTCTAGAGCCAGCTGAAAGTATACCCCCTGGTAGAATGTGGTCTGCATCATAGACCGCACTAGCTCATCCCTGCTCGCCCCTCCGCTCCGTGCCCTGAGCCGTGTAGTCTCATCCTATAGTGTCTGTACCTAAGCCCTGAGCTGAGTAGCCTCATCCTGCAGTGGATCGCACCTGAGCTCGAAGGTGGGCAACCTCAGCTCGGAGAGCCACCATCTCGCTGCTCTCCCCTACCTCGACACCCTTGCCCTTATCGTGCGATGGTGGTCTCTCCCCCTGCTACGAAGGGAGTCTCTCCTCCCTCTGCCCTGTCTCTCGCGGCCTCTATGGAGCCTGACCCATCCGCTGGCATCTCTCCTATGGGGACCATCACTGCTCTCTCCCACCATGACCCCACACTGCCTCAATGGCAGCCTGGCACCACCTCCCCATCCATCGCACAACCACGTGCATCGGACCCTATGCCCTCGTCATCCAAGGAGGGTGGATGCCTACATACCAGGCATCATAGCCATCTACAACCCCTACATCATCACCATCCACTGGCTGGATGGGGGCATCATCCGCATCCTGACTCCAGAACCGCTGCATGTCTGGAGCCCCGCTCAACGTAGTACTATCCCAAATAGTCTGGGAGTACTCGTAGTCCTTGAGAGAAGGGATCCCCTACTGTAGACCAAACTATCATAGAATCTGGTCATAGCGATGGAGCTCTACCTCTCCTCGCTCCATCCTCAACCAATAGACTCGCCTGATGCGAGCCAACTCCAACCCATCCTCTGCCCACCCGGGGTGCTCTCGCCATGGCCTCCAGGTGATCTAGTTTGGGATGAGGTCATCTAGCAACCTCTGTGACATCGACAGATCTATCCACCACTGTGACCCTCTTTGTAGCCACCAATAGTAAACCCGAGGTCTCTCCCGGTCAACCCCTATCAGTGGGAGCCCTACCGGCCTCCGCACCACGATGTGCTCCCAGCACCAAACCTGTAGTAGCGATGTCAAGACCAGACATCGACCTCCCTTGTATACGACCCCATGTAGGATCCTATACAAGCGACATAGTACAAAGCTACCCCATGCAAATCTGTAGTCATGGTCTCTCATGTCGTAGACCACATCTGACAGGAGCCAGGGTAATCTGCACCCGCTCTGGTGGCACAATAGTAAGCCACCTACTACTCCTGCCAAAACTCGAGTCAACCTAGATGCCCCAGGCATCTGCCTCGGAGACTCGATGTTCACTCCGCCCTTCTCCAGGGTGAAGCTCGGGTCTCCGGTCGAGCCTCATCATCGCCTGGCCCCGATTGGCCATAGGCATCATGAGCTGTCCCCGTATGGGGATCCTCATGATCCTCCATACGTCCTCTAGTGTGGGAGCCATCTCCCCTGTCGATAACCGGAAATAGGATGACCCCGGATACCATCTCTCTGCTAGGGCTATCAGAAGCCCTATGTCCATCGGTACTTGTGGCATCTCTACCACATGTCGTAGCCCGACCTGTGCTAGTCGGTCGCGCTCTGCCTGGTCGAGAGCGGCCAAGTCATCTCTCAGCCCATCGTATTTCCATTCTTGACTCTTTAGTAATCCCCTCTGCAAAACAAACAATAAAACACCAAAAATTCATTAATCAACCAATCATTAAAATAAAATTAAAAACATTTTAATCAAGCTTAATTTCTTAAAAGTGATGATATCGTCCACCATTGGATGATATCGTCCCAAATTGGGCAAAATCATCCTTTGTAGGATGAATTCGTCTCCGATTTCGCAACTTGGGGATCGCCCCTTGTTGAACGGGATCGCCCCTAGTTCGCCGATTTCGCCCTCCGACGAAATCGACGATCTAGGGACGATTTCGATGAAATCGGGACGATTTCATCCCGACGTCGTCGATGGCCTAAAAATGGCCGCGATGCCCCAAACAGTCAAAATTTAAAACAAAAAATTGCACAAAGTACAATCAAACCTAATCTACTAGGATTAGATCCTTACCCGTAGCCCGCATTGGACCTCTGTTGCTCTGTGCGCTGTCTCTACCATTGTTTCTCTCTGCAGAGCTCTGGAACAGTAAAATGAATAGTAAAAACAAAAAATGAATTAGGGTTTTCCCTATTTTTCTTAATTTTATTCAAAACCAACAACATTTTAATTTTTGCTTTTTCATGTTTTTACCTCAAACGTTCGATTTGGGTAAAAACACGGAGGGGGCACCATAGTAAGCAGTCGTACGATTCGACCAAGAATCATCGTCTAAAAAATTGAGTACATTTTTGCTTTCTCGTAAAATGGGAAAAACTCGTCTTTAACGCATTTTCTTCAAAAAATTCGCTAAAGAGGGGGCAAAATGTAGCACCCTAAAATTGGCGCAGTTAAACCCTTAGTAAAAGATAAAAGATAAAAATTTAAATTTTAACCCCAAAATCACTCCAAAACCGCTTGTTACCCGCTTCCCTTCTTTTTCGCGCCATTTTTAGGATTTGTTTTGACCGTTGGACGATATCGTCGCATATCAAACGAAATCGTCCCCGATCTGACGAATTCGTCTGGAACAGAGCATCCAGATGATTTCGTCCTAAAACTGAATTTTCATAATTAGCTTATGTTTCAACAGCCTCTCCAACTTGGGCAAAAGCGCGTCTGCACAGTTGGAGATTCCCCCCCATTGGAGATCTCCCAGATTGGGATGATCTCCAACCTCCTAGCCTCCCCCTAATCCTATATAAACTAGGATTTTTCTAGTTTATCCCCTTGAACCCCCTAGCTGATGGATTTCCCTGCAGATTTAGTCCCTTATACACTAGAGCATCCTCGCACTACTGTCTGCATTCTGTATTTCACATTTTCTTGCAGGAACTTTATTGTTTTTCAGTCGGATCAAGATTGGATCATCGCAAGCGATTTCAGATTATTTTGGACGATCCTGTCAAGGAGCGTAGATGATCTTGTACGATTGGAGGCGATCCTGACTGTAGTCCAGATTGGGGGCAATCAGAGTCTAGAGTTTGCATCTCTTTATCATTTTTTTGCATTTCTTTATACATTATCTTAGTTATTATGTTTATGCATCTTGGAGTTCACCTCATTTAGCATAACCGCATGATAAAGTTAAAATCAAACATTAAATCTACTGCATTTCTCTTGTTTGTTATTTGAATCCATCATTTAGGCATGTTTACTATTATTGCTATCATTCTCTGTTGCTTCTGCAGTTGCATATTTGGTGTTTTGTATCTATTTTTGTGATTGCAGGTTTCTGATGAATTCATCAGATTTTAGATGATTCCATCTGATCTCAGATGACCGACTGTGATTTGTGATGATTATGTGAAATATCAGACGATTACGTACGAGTTGAGATGATCTGGACTGCTACAAAACTCAGAATCTTCATCAGACATCCGAAATCAGGTATGTACTGTCCTAGTTAGCATATTCTCTGTGTTTAACATGCATTTCTATTTTTTGTATTCATCTAAATCTGTATTGGCATATAGAATAGCTTAGATTCATCTTGGCCAAACCTAGGAGTTGAATGATTAAAGTACAAAATAAACACATTAAACCCATTCCCAACCTAGGCGTGGAAACTGCCACTCAAAATTTTCTTGGTGAACCCACCATCCATCAAAAATTCACCTTTATACTCCTCCCCCGAGAGGCGGGACCTTCAAAGGGCCTCTCAGTCCGAGGTATTGTCCCATCCTTCTCGCATCCCCCTTCCGGGCGCGGATCCTATAGCCTGAGGGTAAGGATGCGAAAAATTTGGAGCGATACACTTGGCATCGTTATGAAGATCAATGAAACCTTTGTATAGGTATGAAATCAGATGTTTGTACCCAATTCATGGGACTGCCACTTTCATCCATTTTATTTTTTTACGCATGAAAAACTTGTAATTTTTAAAATAGCAGGGATCTTTCTTGTTTCTTTTGGACAAGTTGGATGTCTTTGTATTTTCCAAACCTTATGAATGCTTCTATGCTAACTAGTGACTTTTACACACTACATAGTAGATACATACAATGATTAAGAATGTTAGAAATACATATCTGATTTGAACAATTATCATGCACTCTACAGATGGCTGCTTCAACTAATTTCTTGTTGATATTTTCTGCAATTACACAAATAGGTACAGTCTGGTGAGCTTTCTACAATGGTGGAATGGGAAAGGATGGATCATTTCAAGGCCATGCATGCTATAAAACCAGTTTTCATACATGCCAACTCAGCAGTGCCTCCAAGGAGATTTTCACTACTGAATTATTCATTTTTCTCTTTTTTTTGTTCTTTTCTCTCTCTTATATATATATATATATATATATATATATACATATACACATATATTTATATATATATATATATATATATATATATATATATATATATATATATATATATATAACTTTTCTTTTTCACCTCTCCTTTTCTATATATTTTTTTATTTATAACTTTTTCTTTTTCACCTATTGATCTTGGTTGTGCCCATGAAGGAATTTCATAATTTCCCTTGAAATTATACCCATGAAGGAAGTTCACAGCCAAAATTTATTCTCTTTTTGGTTTTCTTGTTTTTCTGATTTTTTCATTTTTCTTGAAAATTTTTCATTACTATGCTGAATATATTGAATCTGTGATGGAAAAGGGAACCTCTTCTATCATGCAGACATCCAATTTGTTGATATATTTCAAGAACTCTTCTTTAGTTAGTGGTGCATGGTATACTTAAAGGCAGGGTTATGCATAGCGATGAAACTTCACCATTTGGGCGAAAAGTACAATTTTTGAAAATTCAAATTTGCAAAATTTGGGGGACCCGAACGTCGGCCATTTAGCCAAAAAATTTCAAAATAAATAAATTTTAGGAGTCGGTTCACCGTGCTTTGATAAGAGTATCATGGTTATTTTTAAAAATTTGCAAGCCATCCCACCTAAATAGAGTACCCTTTTTGCCCTAAAATTTTAAAATTTCTAAATTATCCCGCCCAACTCGCCAAGTATACCTCTATATATAATTAACACCTAGGGATATATTTTCATTTTTGAAACGTGTTCTACACTCGATGAATATTCCAACACAATTTTGCACAAGATCGAAACCTTTTTTGAGATCGACCGCCACCAGTTCTGCATTCGAACAAAACCTCTTCTACAACCATCCGAAACCTATTCTGCAATCGTCCGAAACCTATTCTACAGGAACCTCTTCTACAATCGAGCGGAACCACTTCTACGGTCGAAGCCTATTATGCAACCGTCCTGAACCACTTCTACAGCTAAAACCTCTTGTGCAATCGGATGAAACAACTTCTATAGCCGGAACCTATTCTACAACCATCTAGAACCTCTTCTATGGAAGGAACCTCTTCTACAACCGGATGGTACCATTTCTATAGTCGGATCCTATTCTACAACCATCCTAAACCAGTTTTGTAGCTAGAACCTATTGTGCAACCAAATGGAACCACTTTCATAGTCGAACCCTATTCTGCAACCATCCTGAACCAATTCTATAGTCGAAACCTATTGTGCAACCGGATGGAACCACTTTCATAGCCGAACCCTATTCTACAATCGACGGATCCATTTTGCAAATGGAATGTGTTCTACATTTGACCGAAACCATTTCTACAACTAGAATATTTTTGATCGGATCCTGTTCTACACCGGACCTCTTTCTACACCAGGTTCTCTATCACTACTCTGCTTGCCATATTTTTCTCTATTTTTCCATGTTCTGCATGTTATCCCCTCTTTTCTCTCTTTCTGTTAAATCTTATATCCGAGCCCTCTTCTGCATCCGGATGGTCATTGCTCTATTCCCATGTTTTCTCTATTTTGCCCTATTCTGAATGTTTTAAAACTCTTTGATTCTTAGTTTCAATTCAGATTTTTTTTCCTTGCTAAGATTATACATGAGTAAATGCTTTGGTTCTCTAAAGACATATTGATGCTCTATTTCTCCGAACACATTTTGATTCTCTATTTCTAGACCATTTTGTGCTATAACATGATATTTTTTGACATACGTATCACCAATTATTTTGTGCTTAAAGAATATTTTTCTTAAATTGATTTCAATTTGAATGTTAATTATCTTTGTGCTCTTGTCAGTTAAAGTGCTTTCACCAGAAAATGAACCAGTGGCATAAACTGATAAAATCACAATAAAGAATGGCAGGAAACAAGTATGTATAATCTACCACCCAAACAATTGTTTATTCTATTTACAATATTATCTTAAGGCCTCTAGAAAGTACACCCTCTTCAACATTTTATTACTCTTCTGAATTGAAAATATTTTTCGTAACAAGTAAAATGTTACCCAGTGATGGAAAGAAGGGCACCAAATCTTCTACTGAAAAGAGTATCCTCAAATATTTTAGCCAAACTTTGAAATGCAACGAGCCAACCACATCCATACAAATTCAAGGTACAAATGATTTTTGACTTCCTAGTATGTGCTTGATTGACGATTTGAAAATTTTTTTGTAAATTTTTTTATGCAAGAATGATAAAAAATATTATGGTATGCTACTATGCAAAATACCCTGTCGATCCTGATATGCCTCCACTTGAAGATATTCCCCAAGAAGAGATGCCTTTTAATGAAAATCCCCTTGAAAATGACATCCAACAAACACTTGAAGACAACACTCAAAATGAAATCACAATTGAAAATGAAAGTGATAAATCAAAATCATTACGAGCTTCATTTGAATCTTCAAGCAAAAATTCCAAAAAAAGAAAAGCATCTAACTGGATACTTGGAAGGGGATTTAGGAATGAATGGGCAGAAATATTTCCATGGCTTGAGCCTGTCATGACTGAGGATAACCAAATCGATGAAAAATAATGTAGATGCAAAATTTATAGTTGGAGACTTGGTAAGGATCATAGGCTTCAAAACAAGATTGATACAATTGAAAAACATGTTGGCAAAGCTTATGTAAAAGTTATAAAAAGTAATGGTGAAGTTAGTAAAGAAGTTAAGTGGAAGGATGCATCAGAATGTCTACATTTAAGATATGCTATAGAATATGACAATCACTTAAAGCAACAACAATCTCTTGTTGAGAAAGGAGGAACAATTGCAGCCCAATTTCATAAAATACAGAAGACTATTTTAGCTTCAAAAAGTATGCAATTTGTCATTGTTTACAATATTCTCAAGAAAGGTAGACCAATGTCTGATTTTATTGATTATAAGCAGCTATTACGCCTATTTAATGTGCAAAACCTTCCTAGTTCTCATTGGTCAGACCGAAGTGGTTGGGAAATGGCAAAATGTTTATCTTTGGTTGAGAAAGAAGACCTAAGGGAGCAAGTAAAACTTGCCAAATTCATTTCACTTTCTATTGATGAGGTAACAACTATGGACAACACATATTGGATTTGCATGCATGTGTACACATTTCAAAATCATATTAGAAGGCCTATTTTGTTGGGAATACATAAGATGTTGGAAAGTTCAAATGCAGAAAATATTTATAATGTTGTTGTCAATAGTTTAAAGAATATTATAGGAATGAATGATATAGACATAGCAACAAAGTTAATTTGCATTGGAGCTGATGGAGCTGCTATTATGCAAGGTCATGGGTCTGGTCTTTGTGTTCGACTCCAAACCACAGTTGCCCCATATATGATTCCCATTCATTGTATGGCTCATAGAGTTAATCTTGCATATAAAATTGTGAGCACATTTTCAAATGTTGCTAAAGTGGAAAACCTTATTCGAGAAATTCATTCTTATTTCTCATTAAGTCCAAAAAGGTTTGCAGAGTTTCAACAGTTTGCACTAGGAGTTACAGAAGGGAAAAATTTGTTAAAATATGTGGATACAAGATGGATTTCATTGTATCAACCTGCTCAGAGAGTTTTTGCAGAATATCAATCATTGACGGGGTTTATGCATGCAAATCGTAGGATAGTTGATAAGGCAAAAGATATGTTGTTCCATTTGACTGACTTGGAAACACTTTTGACCTTATGTGGTATTCTTCCAATGTTAAAATAAATGAATAGATTAATTAATCTTGCACAAGAGAGATCCATCTATATCGTTGATTTTATGAGGATGAGAAAACATATATGCGTGCTTATAGATACATTATATGTGTCTAATGCAGATTTTATAGAACCTTTGTTTGAAAGTTGGAATACATTGATAAACGTGAACAATCCAAAAAGCTTCTTGAAGTTTGACATCCATGATCATCTTTGTATTAATGTTCATGAAAATATGGTACCTATTTATTGTTTTGAAAGGCAATCAAGTATAGTTGTGGAATATTTTGAAGAAGTTCTTGTAACACACAATAGATTTCATGTTATTATACAGAAAACAAAGTGTAATTTGTCAAAAATAGCAAAATATTTGACAAGTGAGATAAGAGAATGGTTTCAGAGAGATGAGTTGCTCGAGGCCATGGGTGTGGTTAATCCCATGTTTTGGGGACCTTGTACTGAATACAATTCTACAAATGAGTTGTTTATTAAATATATGGGTAACCTCATTGACCATTTCAATAAGAGTGTGGAAGTCAATGGTGTTGAAATAAAAGGTTTACTCAATAGTGATATTTTGAAAGAACAATCATCGCATTTTGGAAGAACAATGGTTGTGCAAACATCACTTATGACAGGTGTCCATGAGATTGGTTCCACTGCATGTTTATGGCAAAAATTGTATCCAAGCACAATCTTACAAGATACAATAAGTGAATACTTTCGTTTATATGAATTATGTGAAACAATGATTTTGGGGTCAGTCGAAGATGAAAGAGTTTTCAGTGCACTTTATTTTGTTAAATCTAAACTCCGCAACAGACTTGACAAAAATTTAGAAAATTGTTTAAGAATTTATGTGTCTTCATATCAGTTGGATACATTTTCGTATGATAGATCTTTGGCACACTGGATTTCCCTAGCAGATAGAAGAGGAACTTCGAATACGATCGATAACTATGATGATGATGCTTTCAGTGATCAGATGGTGGAGACACAGATTTCTGCTATGCTTCATAATGATTCTGGACAAGCTGAAATGTTTCAGCTTCCATAATGATAATTTTCCATGATTTCATTGACATTGATAAACATAGTAATGTTTTGATTTCACAAACTTGATAGAAGATTTCACAATATTGTTCAAGATTTATAAGATTTTATAGAATTGTTGTTTTATATCACATTAGTGTTTCAAAAATTACATGTCTTATATCTTTTTGCAGTTTTTACAATTGTATGTTTATGTCATGATGTCTCAACTCTCTTCATTGATAAATATTTATGTTTCATGTTTTAAATTTTATTATTGGTATCTTAATGTTGATCTGTAATGTTATCTATAATGCTTTTGTTCTTGAGATGACCATAGTGAACAATATTAGCCAAAAATAAACTAAAACTGCAACACATATTTATAAATGCAAGCAAACTATGAATGATGAAAAACACAAAATGAGATAATGATAATTTTCCATGATTTCATTGACATTGATAAACACAATAATGTTTTGATTTCACAAGCTTCATAGAATATTTCACAATATTGTTCATGATTTATAAGATTTTATAGAATTGTTGTTTTATATCACATTAGTGTTTCAAAAATTACATGTCTTATATCTTTTTGCAGTTTTTACAATTGTATGTTTATGTCATGATGTCTCAACTCTCTTCATTGATAAATCTCTATGTTTCATGTTTTAAATTTTATTATTGATATATTAATGTTGATCTGTAAGGTTATCTATAATGCTTTTGTTGTTGGGGAGATGACCATAGTGAACAATATTAGCAAGAAATAAACTAAAATTGCAACACATATTTATAAATGCAAGCAAACAATGAATGATGGAAAACCCAAAATGAGATAATGTCATTATCATTAGTTCAAAAAGAAACATATTACATTGTACAAAATTGTTGACTACAATCAACTTGATAGCATATTACATTTTCAAATTTTCAAACATTTGATTGGTGCTTGGTTGCTTCACTATCTGTTGGAGTTGTCATTTCTTTTCCTTTGTCGGCATCTGTGTCACTCTCTTCTTGCAGTACTCCAACTCTCACGAGGTTATCATGTACTTTCACCATACTTGACACCAATTGCGCTTCTTCTTTGTTTGGATCTTCAAGTATTGTTGGAAGCGTTTCCTTTGTTTTCTCAAGCACCATTTCCGGATCTTCTTTGAGCTTCTCCTTGATGTATTTTTTTAAACGATTATTTTTTGATATTTTTTATTGCATTTTCTTTTTCATTTCCATTGCATGATTCAAAAATATCTTCACCCTTTTAAGATTGATGTCCATGCTCTTAACTTGTGTTTTTAAGTGTTCAAAATTTGACTACAATAACAAATTGAAAACATAATTAAAAAGGGTTATATTAGGTTATATTGAAATTATTTAATATTTTCAAGAAATATAAAAATTTTATTGCAATAAAAAATAGAAACATAAAAAGTTTTCTTACCTCAGCCATATCCCTTGCAACCTCAACAACTGCAACTTTCTCCTTATCTGAAGCCCATTGGTTATAAAATGCTTGGGCTTCGACATTAATGTTCTCCAATCTACCAACAACAACATTCAAAACATCATCATCATAAATAAAATTAGACTGAACAGATCCTGATGTGGCCTATTTTAGAAGGCCCTCAAGATTTTCTGGTTCAAATTGAACCAAAGAATAAAGAGAATCTCTTTTTACATAATTTTTATATCGAGTATTTATTTCCCTTAAAAGGACCTTTGCCCGATATTCCCATTCCTTCAATTCCTTCAAATATTTTAACACAAACTGATTAATTGTAGCTTCTGTGGTTTCAGCTAATAAAATATTTTCATTAAAATCAACAACATTATCCCCAGTTGGAGGACCCTGAGGAGGGTTGGCTCCTTGAGCTGATGGCAATGTTATCTCTTGAGTTGTAGGGTCAATGGCTTTTCCTTGATCTCCTTCACCTCTCAGCACATTTGTTGCCTTGAAGCCTTCAATGTTTCCCTACAAAAGATAATCCGCATCAAGTTGAATATTATCCAATCCCTCTATAGAAACTTTTGGTGCCTGTGAATTTGTTGAAAATGTAAATTGAGACCATCCATACCCAGAACTTGAGGTTGGCATGTGTGATCTTTGTGGGTGTGAAAACCCACACCCAGAACTTAGTGCAGTGCCCTGTGATCTCTGTGAAAACAAATATTTTCCAACACCGATTTTCCCTCGCATAGGCATTGTCGAAGGTTGTGTCGGTGCCTCTCGCTGATTTTGTGGAAGTGGTGGCTATGGTGAAACCGAGGAGCGTGATGCAACCGTTTGTTGTAATGGAGGTGGTGGTAGCATTTGGCCTCTAACTTGTGATGTTACTTGTTGATTTTGAGAATCAACTAAAAACAAGTCAATAACATTTTGTTAGAATTCTTTTGAAAATAAAAAAATATCTTAATTTAAATTAACTACACATAGATTTACCTGAAGACGATGAAACATGTTGAATTTGTGTTGCATTGGGGGAGGGGTTGGCCACACTAGATTTGGCTTGCACATTTTATGCATACCTAGGTGTACGAGAAACCCCAGGAGTAGCTGCTTGCCTAGAACATTTGTGTGACCTCTCCAAAGGTGTTGCTTCAGAGCCCGTGTCTTTAGAATCACTAGTTTGTTCCAGCCTGTGACCCCTTGTGGCAGCAATCTGTTTACTCCTTGTATTGTCTACCTTCCCCTGCATATAGATGAAAAGAAAAATTAAAAAAAGGGAATGTGATAAACTATAAAATAGTATGTCAAGGTCAATGATGTAGTTATTACCTTCAATTCCTCTACTGACATAGCAATTGCCTGTAGTGTTGCATGCACTACAGTTGGTATAGGAGTAGTCTGCAAATTATGAAAACACTCATAATAAAGAGCTAAAATAAAATTAACAGTGCCCACAATGAGCTGTGTCTTGTTGGTTGCCATTTGCACCATGTGCAACTCAGACCTGATTCGATCTGAAATATAAGTGCACCAATCATACTTTTGATTGTGCTCAGACTGAACAATATAAGCAAGTGCCCAAAATAGAATTTTTGGTCTTCCCATCAGAATTAGTCTATATGGGAAAAATTTGATAATGGCCTTCAGAGTTTGATGGTTAACATCGTCGATTGATAAACCTCTTTTTGATTTGGTGGTAGAAGCTACATAAAAAAATTAGATGTCAATTTACAAATTTGAAACATTGAACATTAATAAAATATAATTAACAAGATTTATACCTGCCAAATATTTCGATGAGAGATCGTACTTGCTTTCGAGGTGTGCTTTGTCATCTGGAGACAACTACAACCTCATCGACACTTGTGGAAAACCAATGAATGGAAGACCTATCAATCTGTTAATATCTCCAGGGGTGATGTTGAAAAGTAGATTTCTATTTTGTACTCTAATATTCATCGTAGCCCTGTCGTGGTCATAACCGGATATAATATGTTGCAGGAGGACTTTATCTATTCTAAATTGTGGCATGGAAATGAGGGTTGTTAAACCTGCATTATTGAGCCACCTAAAGTCCATCCTTGGGGTTGTCATCAAATCTGAAATCAAAGTGCACAAAAAATTCTTGAATTTTGGTGCAGGGGTGGAAGGGGCGACCATCGCAAGAAGTTGGAAGTCGAAGAAAAAGGATTGGGAATCGAAAGGTTGACTAGAAAGGTTAGCTCTGGTTGTAGTAGTCACAAAAATGAAATGGAAAAAATGATAGTTGATGCCCTTTTATAGATTGAAGAAATAGGGTTGACACGTGGCAACATTGTATTGGACATGCAGTGTTGTTGATTGAACATGTGACACGTGGTAGAAGAACCAAAGCTTTTTTGCATCTGCTACAATGTAGGATCGGATCCTATTCTGCATCCGATCGGTGACCAAAATATATTGTGCACCCGGTCCGAGATCGGGTCATATTATGCACCTAGTGGGTGACCGGACCATAGTATGTAATCGATCCAAACCTGAATCATACTATGCATCCGATCGGTGACCGGATCATTTTCTGCTTTCGATCCAAAACTAGATCATATTATGCATCCGGTCCAAGACCGGATCATAGTATGCATCCGGTCATTGGACAGATCATTTTATGCTTCCGGTCCGAAACTGGATCATGTATGCATCCAGTACCTGACCGGATCATGTTATGCATCCGGTCTATTACCGGACTATATTATGCATCCGGTCCACAACCGGATCATATTATGCATCCGATCCACGATCGGATGATATTATGCATCCGGTACATTACCGGATCTTATTATGCATCTGTTTCGGTACCGGATCAAGTTTTGTAAAGTGGCTTGCATCGCCAAACTCCTTTTTCACCTGGTCCGATCAAAACTTTGAAATTTGCCATTTTTTGCCATTTTTTTTGAAAAAATAAGGTCATTCGCCATGCCATCATACATGCACTTTGCCAGGATTCATCGGGTTTTCGCAATAGATTAGCCATTTTTTTACAAGTACCTTTTGGTTCCTACCTTTTGATTCGTCAATGGAAGAGAAACGAGTTACTCCATTTTTGAACACTTCCTCAATTTGATAAAGTCCAAGCTATCTAGTCTGCAATTTCCTAGGGAAACCCTTATAGTGAGAGTCGAACAACAAGGCCTAATCTCCTTGCTAAAATTTCCTCTATTGAATGTGGTTGTCATGCCAAAGCCTCCACTACTATTGGATCACCTCTATTTGATGCAATGCATACAACTAGAGTTCATCCAATGCATTCAACTAGAGAATCCTATCTGTTTGTACCTGTACAAATCAATTCCGATTTCTAAAGTTGTATGAAGTGTCAGTAGCTCAAAATCAATAGGTAAAAGAGGATTTTACCATAAATTGGTTCATAAGGTGTGAAATGCGTGGTGGATTTTCATGTAGTATTATAAGCTCAAACTGCTTCAGGTAATTTATCTAGCCAATTCCTCCTATGGGAAGCTATTGTTTTAGTCAAGATCCTTTCCAACTCCCTAGTTGTTACTTCAACCTAATTGTTTCCTTATAGGTGGTATGGTGATGATTTTCTATGTTTAATATCATACAATTTAGTGAAAGCTTCAATAACTTTATATGCAAATTGGGATCCATGATCCATGGTAATAGATCATGGAGCTCCAAACCTTTGAAAAATCTATGTATACAAGAAATCAGCAACCTTCTCTTCACGAGCATGTTTAAAAGCATGCACCTCTGTCCACTTGGTCATGTAATCAGTGCATGCCAAAATATGCATCTTTCCTTGAGAAGATGGATCAATATATCCCACAAAATCCAGCCCCCATCTCTCAAATGGTTCTAAAACCACTTGAGGTTGTAGCAGAATTTCATTTGTGTGGGTGGGTTTTCCCATCCTTTGGCATGCATCACAATTCCTAATGTACTTTTTCACATCCTTGTTAAGAGATGGACAATAATAACCTACCCCTAAAATTTTCCTAATTGTGCTTTTTACTTATAGTATCCATCTGATGGTTCATCATGACAAGCTCTTAGGACATCATAAAATTCATTCTTTCGGATGAACCTACGCAACACATGGTCAGAACTACATTTAAAAAGTAAACCCTTAATCCATTGAAAAGAAGAACTTTGTTTTATTAACGGTTTTCTCTATTTTGAAGTGAAGTGTGGAGGAATTTTTCCTGTTACCAAATAATTAGCTATGTCTACAAACCAAGGTGATTGGGCAAATATGGCAAACAATTGTTCATCAAAAAAAGTGTCCTCAACTAGTTCCTTCTCCCCTATGTTTTGTAATCTAGACAATAAATCTTCTATGACATTGGCTTTTCCTGGTTTTTTATTATAGTGATGTCAAATTCTTGCAACAACAGTAACCAGCAAATAATTCTTGCACTCACCATGGGTTTATTCAAGTATTTGATGGTTGCATGGTCTGTATGGATGAATATTTGATACCTTGTGATGTAATGCCTCAATTTATTGATGGTATATACTACTGCCAAGAATTCCTTCTTGGTAGTGGTATAATTATTTTTTACCCCTATCAGATTCTTGCTAATGTAGTAGATGGCATAGTGTTCTCCATTGTCAATATGTCCTAATGTTGCTCTAATTGTAGTATTGGAAGTATCAATCTGGAAATGAAATGGTAATGCCCAATTAGGTCCTCTCAACATAGGTGGAGTTGTTAGTTTTTATTTTAAAGCCTCAAAAGAGTCTTAACACTCTGCAATCAACATAGATTGGCTACTGTACTAAAGTTTGGAATAAACCTATGGTAGAAACCAATGTGTCCAAGAAAACTCATAATATCAGTTTGAGTCTTTTGAGGGGGAATATTCATGATGATCTCAACCTTCTTGGGGTCAAATTTGATTCCATGAGAATATATGTGATGACCAAGAACAATTCCTTCCTCCATCATCATAAAACATTTCTCAGGATTTAGGGACAAATGGTATGTTTCACAGCATGTCAAAACTATTTCAAGATGTTCTAATGTAAAGTCAAAATTCTCTCCACATACTGTGAAATCATCCATGTAAATTTCAACAATTTTAGTAGTTAGGTTAGAAAAAATTGCTAAAACAACCCGTTGAAATGTTGTTGGGGCATTACATAAGCCAAAGGGTACGACCCTATAAGTAAATTTTCCCCAAGGACATGTGAAGGTTGTTTTCTCTTGGTCTTCAGGTGTAACCTTAATCTGGTTGTACCCACTGAATCCATCAAGAAAATAGAAATATTTCTTTCCATAAAGAGTGTCTAACACTTGATCTATGAATGGTAAAGGGAAATGGTCCTTCACTACTAAGGTAGCTAGTGTGTAAATGGTCTCTTCTTGCTCTTCATTTGAATCACGAAACCATAATTGACCTGAGAATTTGGTTGAAGGTTTTTTAGGTGGGTAAAGAGAAATCTTCTTTAGGTCAATACCATTGGAAATTATCATTTCTCTTGACCTGTAGTCTATAAATACAACTGTAATTGCAAGCCAAGGTCTTCCCAAAATGATAGGGTAGCCATTTGCTGAGTTCCTAGGTTGTAAAAATAGAAAGTCTATATGGTACTCCTAAGAAGAAACTTCTATGGGGATATCTTCTATGATCCCTTCAGGTTTTGCAATTGATCTATCTGTCATTTCCAAAACTATAGAGGTAGGACTTAAATGTTTGAGTTGCAATTTTTCCATCGTTTCCTTAGTCATTAAATTTATTGCAACTCTCATATCAATTAAGACATTTTAAATAGGTATTGATCCTATAGTGACTGTAATAATTGGGCTCCCTGGGTCACTATACTTTGGGGGTACTAGTTTCCTTGATAAGAGATCAGCTAGCTTCCCTTCAACTTGATCAGTCTTAGGGAATGACTTCTTCTTCCTCCCTGGTATCTTAATACACAAATCCTTGATATTTTTGTTAATCAAGGGCACATCCTTAATGTCTTGCAATAAGGGGAGTGATATGGTTAACCTCTTAAGCTCTTTAACCAGGTCTGATTCAAATTTTTCTGTAGTAGTGTTGAATCTTTCAGGGTATGGAATTATCCTTGAAGAAGGTAAATTCTCTGCCTACACTTTTTTTGTTTTTTTCTGCTTCTTCCTCCAATGTTGGTTTTACTTTATTTGGACCATAATGTTCTTGTGTTCCAATATCCTTAATTTCTTCAATTTCAATTGGAACAGGTTCAGGTAGAATCTTTTGTGAACAAATTTGGATATTACTGCAGTCAAGAACATGAACTGCAATATTTTCTTTAGATTTAGCCATATAAATAGGGGCTTTATGTCTTGTGTTATTTGGGTTAGTCACAGTTTGAGCTAGAAGTGGATGTTGCTTGACCTGTTGTGTGTGTTGTGGTTGGTTAGATCTCCCTTGAATATTTTTATTAGGTGCAGGCAACAAATTTTGAGTTTGACCTTGATATCTTTGCTACCTTGGATAAGATGGATACTATTGTCCCCAGCTTGGTCCAAAGGAATGGTTCTGCATCTAAGGTGGGTTGGCCTGGTTCCATGATGGATTAATCCATCCATATTGTTGCCAACCTTGAGGAGGTGTCCAAGAAGGATAATTCAAAAATGGTTTAGGTGGTTCTGACGAATTCCATGGAACTTTCCAAGAGCGTTATCCCTAATTTGTAGGAAAACAAGGGGCATTTTGATATTGATTGAATTTTCCCCCTAGTTTTTTACAACAGTATTAAGTTCTTTAGTTTGATTTTCCAAAACACTTTTGATTTGGGGTAGCATATATCATTTATCAGTAAGGTGTTCTTTTGAATAGATTTTGTAGATGGCTGAAATTGAGGTTTTTTTCAAAGGGTTGTCTTGTAAAGCTTGCTTAGTCCTACATATTGGGAAATAAATGGCTAGGGTTTCCATAGATTTTGATTTTGCATTAATTTCCCCTATATTTGTATTTAATTGCACAAGAATATCAGTTTTCATATCTGTCATTTATGTTTTCGTCTTCTTTGCATAGTGTGAGAGTAATTTTTGCATAAGTCCAAAATTTTATTAATGTCAAGGGTATTTACATCCCTTTACCCCTTAAGTCTAATACCTCCCTGGAATCATCTTGTAATCCTCTCAAAAATATAGCCTTACACATTTTTGGCTCTATAGGTCCACATATTTTTTGAATAAAGGTAAACCTATCAAGATAATCCTCTAAGGTCTCATCCTCTTCTTTTTTAATTGAGAACAATTCATCTTTTCTATTTCTTACCCTACAATAATCTTGGTATTTATCCAAGAATATGCTCTCCATTTGTTCCCAAGTTCAAATAGATTCTATTTCTAGACTCATAAACCAGCATAGAGCTACATCTTTAAGTGTGAAAGGGAATACTTTAAGCTTCTGGTTGTCATTCACATAGTCATAAGTTTGACATACAACCTTTAATTCAAACAAAAATTGATCAAGATATTCAAATATAACATCTTCGAAGGCTGGAAGTATTGAAAGTGATACTTTTTTCATATGAGAATTCTGCATAGGATTTAATCGAATGGGATATTTGAAAGTCCTAGAAGAATGAGGATTATTTGTTCTATTGTGGACATTACTATCTCCATCTTGGTTTTTGGTACTTTTGCCATAATTTTGTTCCAAAATTTGGTGTAGGTATGTCCAAATTGCCTTGGTTGTATGGATTCAACAGGAGTAGATGGAGGAGTACTAGTAGATAATTCCTCTAAAATTTTATTTTTAAGAGATCCTTCAGTTCCTGATGATGAAGGTAATGGTTCTTGTTTAAGTCTATCAGGAATTTCAAATACAGGTAATTCACCTCATGAGTATGAAAATCACCTTCCTGTGGTAGGTAAACGGGTGGTCTTGATAAATCTACCTTTTTCGTCCCTTAACCTACTCATTCATGCTTATATCTAAATGGGCTGAAATATAACTTACCAGAAACTATTACTTGTACCAGTCATTCATCCAGATTTCACTCTAAAGTTCACAACTTAGCATATTTAACAATTATCAGGCTAATTTTAAGTTCTAATAACACCTAGTCCCTGACAATGGTGCTAAAAATGATGCATGTCGTTAATAGCATCATTTAATACTTATGATTAATCAATCTAGGGCAGTCTCCAAGGATATAGAGGAGAGAAGAGTAAAGCAAGTTTGTAGTTCAGCTTATTCAAGATAGCAGGTTTTATTGGTGGAACATATTTGGTTGGTGGTTTCAAGTCACCTCTAATCCTATTTTACATGAAATGAACTAATTACTTGCAAGAATTAGAAGTTGACTCTAAATTGCAGAATTTGAAACCTAATTACAATTACATGAATTGAAATTGCAAGAAATTAAATGTTGCAGAATTGAAATCTAGTCTACTTTTGTAGAATGGAAAGAACAAAATTGATATTTCTCAAATGGAAACACTCATGCTAAAAATTTTATAATATACTGTGGTAGAAGGTTGTCAGGATTCTATAATGACAGCTAACAATAAAGTAAAAATATTGGACACTTGAAAGAACTACTTAAAGCAAGAAAAATAGGATATAACAGAATTGTTGCATTTATACTAATTTCTCAATCACATAAATAAGAAAAATAAATTAAATACAATTCTAAATACCTCATCAAATGATACACACTTAAAACATGAAAGTATCACACAAATTCAAAACAAAGGTCAGTATGCAACAAAGAATGAAAATGGACAAGTGCCCTGCTAAATACTACTGCAGCAAAATTAAGGAGAAAACCTATCACCAGTTAGTCCTTCTCCTAGGGTTGAAAGTGGCCCTTGCTTCCTATTCTAGAAAAAGGTGGAGAAACTCTATTAACTACTTAATACTAACACACTCATGAACAACAAATGATTGAAGAAAATGCACTTTTATTATCTGATGCAAAACATTACAATTCTAGAGGGGAATCCTACTGCACCATGTTCACTTATCAGCTATTATTCGCTACAAACGGCTTCCAATTATCTACTAGCTTTACCAATGAGGGATCTTTATTATTTATAATGTCCTATTGTATATCCTATGTTCTTAGATCAACCTATTTATTATTTTACAATGATTTACCAAATAATATTCAAACTAACGTAGTCTAATATAGGATAGTGTAAGCTACAACAATGTTTATCGATTCATGATGCATCTCTTGGTGATTGGGGTGAGTTGGAATTGGTGATAAATAGTCTTGAAAACCTATCCCTACCTTGCAATATCGATTTCCTATCATTTTGGGTGCTTGATTGTCCATTTTTCCACAACTGGTGTCTTCTCCTTTTATTCTAAAGCATATTTGGAATATCTGGTTGTGTATCCACTTTATGCCCAGATACACTTAGAACGGCCAATAAAGTGGGTATAACTGGGTAGGATGTCTAACCTATCTCTTAGGAGATGCTCCCAATTAATTGCACACTCCTTGGTTGATTAATTGGCAACTGGTTAGAATTTACATGGGAATTTCCTGTACTTTTTTATTTTGCTACACAGTTGCAAACTATTGGACTATTTGCAAATTCAAACCAATTATCATGTGGGAAAAACATTTAAATATTAACATGAATGCATATATCAAATTTCTATTGAAATTATGCTTTTTATTTATCAAGAAATCATGCTGAAACATTGTAGAAATATATAGAAAATTGTAAAATAGGGTAATATGTTCCTAAATACTTTAACCTTGCAAACATTTAATAAATAATGTATTTAAATCAACTATATTAGCATAAATAACATAGCATAAAGTTTGTAAAGCATTTTATAATGACCCAAAACATGTCATGATTGAGGCAATTCCCAGCCTCATCACCACAATTGAAATAGCATAGGAATTTCAAATTTGAAACACAAATCTAGCTTGAAAAAGAAACTAAATTCCCTCATGTGTTAAGTAGTGCTGATAGGGGAATCCCACATAGAGTATCCTTTCAAAGGCTTGGAAGATAGATCAACAACACAAGGAGATCTCCATAGGCCATGAGTTCTCACTATGAAGGAGATGGAATGCATAGATAGAAGGCAATAAAATCCAAAAAATATTCAAACCACCACAGTGCCCCAAAACTAGAAGCAAAATTATAACACAGGGACTACCTTCAAGAGACCATATTTTGCAGCAAGCAAGCAAGCACAAGGTCCCCCTCCAAAAACTAGAAAAAAACTATAAAATAAGCCCATCAAAAAGTCACAAGTACTATATCAATGCCCAACCTAAAAAATAATCCATTTAGAAAGTAATACTTAGAAACCCTCTATCGTAGTTGCATGAGAAAGCATAGGGCCACTCTTGAAGACCAAAAATTAGTTGTAGAGAAAATTTTCACTGAAAAATCCTAAAATAGACAATCACTGGATCTTTTGAGAGGTATGTCAAAAGAACCCAAACCCACCACTATAAAGCTTAACCCAAAAGTAGCTATGAGAGCTACACATTTGCAAATGATAAAAATGTGGTCCTCCTTAAAAGACCAAGAAAAATGTAGAAAAGGGAACCCTAAGATATAAACACAATGGGCAAACAAGATTTTGAACCCCCTTTTGAAATCCTAGCTTAGGAGAAGAAAGGAGGAAGCCACCATTATAGATAATTATGAAGCACGAGGTCCCTCCAAAATATCAAAAAATTCCATGGCGAAAGGCTCTACAGTACTATCTCCCAATCTAAGCCAGTCAAAACCCAACCACCACTAAAGGGTACCAAGGAAATAATCTCTAGGATATTCCAACTAGGAAACTATATTCATGAAGAAAATGAGAAGAAAATTCCTAAGAGGCCCTAGGAAGATCCCATAAAGGTCCTATAAATGCAACAGGCACTAGGAAGATCCCATGAATACCTTCTCGATTAGATATCTAATGGACCTTCACTACCCATAACTTTGATTATTTACATCATGAGTCCTAATGGAAAAAATGACTTATGTACAAATACCATATACACATATATACAATTTCAACATTAATAGGGCTAAGCGTAATGCTTGAGGTATTATCCATTGATTGGGAGCAATTGGCTATTAATATCATGCAACTGATATGCATTCACATCATTGCACTACTCAATTAGATATGGCTCATACCACATGGAGTCAAATTTGTCATGCGCTCCTATCTTCACTCGATCTACATCCCATTTTAGAACAAGATCACCCTCGCTAAATGATTTTGGTACCACTTTTTTATCAAACCAATATTTCACAACATTTTAATATTGGAATAGATTATTGTATGCCTATTCACATCTCTCTTCCAGCTACACTAATTCTATCAACCTCTTCTCCATTGGAAAAAAAATCTTCAACTCTATTTTGCTCATAAATCTTGATATCAAGAGCTCTAGGTTGATTGAGAGAATAGCCTCCTTTATATACACTAGAGTGTATGGTAATTTCTTCAAGTATTTCGTAGGAATTATCCTATCTACCCAAAGTGCTTTATTGTGCAAGAGGTGCCAGCTTCTGGGATTCTATTCAATGCTTCGCTTGATTATCCTTAACAAATTTTTGTTTGTAGATTCAACTAGACTATTTCCCTATGGGTAGTAGTTTGAAAAACCATTCTAGTAGATGCCATAATTTCTAGAAAAATCTATTATTTTGGCACCTATAAGGGATTCGTAATTGTTCAAGATGATAGTGGCAAGGATTCGAAACCTGGTGATCAACCTTTCTATAAATTCAATGATTATTTTTTTATCAGCAGTGACTTCATCTTCGATCCACTTCATGAAGTAATCCATCATCATTAAAATGTACTTGTGTCTAGCAGATAAATTTGGATTTATCATGCCAATGAAATTCAATCCCCATTACTAAAATGGTTCCTCTACAGTTACTGGTCAAAGTGGCATGGGAGGATGTTTTTTTTATGAACCTCTAACATTTTTCATAGGGTCTAACCAACTTGAATGTATTTGAGAATATTGATAGCCACTAGTATCCTACTCTCAAAATTTTTGCCACTATGGTTTTCCTAAAGTAATGTCCCCCTGAGAATCTAGTATGGAATTATTTGAGGACTTCCTCTACTTTTTTAGAGGTATGCATCTTAACAACACCCCGTCAAAATTTCTCCGATAGAGAACACCATCGATCAATGCATACTTTCTAGACTATAGCCTATACCTCCACCTTTGGGATATTGTCAACCCTTCCAGGCATTTTTTAGAGTTGAAATAATGTATTAGCTAGGTGACCCATGTGTTAGGTAGCACTTCTCCTTCTTCTGGTTGGGTTGGATCTATTTCTTCAATAGATAGGTTGATATCTGATGTTGTGTATTCTACTAATTGCTGGCATAGTTCTCTACCCCTTATCAATTATTTGGGCTTGATCTCAACATCATACTCCTAAATTTTCATTACCCAACCTGCTCTTTTTTCACCCAATTCTCCTTGAATCACAAAGTTTATGACATCTAGATGCACCACATACATGAGTGTTTTACTTTGAGACACAAAATGCTTGAATTTCTTCAATGATTTCATGATGACATATACTTGTTTTTCAATGAAATTGTATCTCTCTTCATGATCCTACAATGTTTGACTAAGGAAGGTGATGGGTCGCTCATTGCTATCTTCTCCCTTTTGAGTGAGGACTATTGCATAGCTTTCTTCTACTCCAAAGGCATACATAATGAAGTCTTTGGAATAGTTTGGGTTGATGAGCACCAGGGCTTGTGAAATTGCTTCCTTGATGTTCTTGAAGGTACTTTTTAGAGATCCATCCATTTGAATTCCACATATTTTTTGAGCATCTTTATCATAGGTTTAACTATTTGAGCAAATTTTGACACAAAATTTTGCACAAAGTTTATCTATCCAAAGAATGACTACAATCCTTTCTTGTTCAATGGTAGAGGAAGGGTGAGAATAGCTTCTACCCTATATAGGTTGATAGCTAAACCTACTTTAGATACAACATGGCCTAGGAGTTTCCCTTCTTGCATAGCAAATATGGATTTCTTTGGGTTTAGTGAAACTCTAAACTCCTTACATCTTTCAAAAACCATCCTGAGATGTTCTACATGGTCTTATTTTCTATGAGAAAAAATTATCATATCATCTAAATAGATGACAATTACCTTGTTGATAAGTTCACCAAAATCCAAATCCATTGCTCTCTAAAATGTGGCATTGAAATTCGATAGGTTGAATGGCATTCATTGATAGGAAAAGGTGCCCCATTTAGTGGTGAATGTTATTTTGTGTTGATATTCATATTGGACCCATATCTGATTGAACCCAGAGAACCCATCTAGCAATGATAATCTCCTCGCTCCAGCCATTGTATGCAATATTTGATCAATCTGGGGAATAGGGTAGTGGTCCTTCAATGAGGCCTTGTTCAAGTTTTGAAAATCAACACAAAGCTAGAATATCTCCATTCTTCTTTCTTACCAGTACCAGGTTGGCCACCCAAGTAGAGTGTTTAATAGGATAGATTATTTTAGCATTCAACAACTTCAAAAGTTCTTATTTCATTAAGGCTTCTATCTTTGGGTTGATCAACCTCTATTTCTATCGAAAATATTTTTCATATGGCTCTAGCTCAATTGTGTGTTGTATAGTATCTTTGTTGTACACCTTGAGGTCATCATAGGTCCATGCTATTATGTCATTAAATTATCTGCATAAATCCTAGATCTAACTTACTTCTCCCTCTGAACACTGCACCCCTACCTTGAGGCTTTTTTTGGGTGTTATTTGAACTTCCTTATAGCCCTTGGTGTCAACTTCCATCAAATGGCCAGTTGGTTGATCACTATTATCAAACAAACTTTCAAGGGTTATCAGCCCTTTTGGTATGTGGTTGTTTTTAAGCTGAATAAAATCTCCTTCTTCTTCATCCTCCAATGATCTATTGGTTGAATAATTCATTTCATGGATTAAGAAATCCACCACCTACTCATCACTCTCAAATACTTGCTAGAAAATATCTTTGTATGAAATAGGTCTTTATACAAACCTTACTATCTTTGCTTTATATATGACATTTGATATCAAAAAATAATTAGCCTAATTGATGCTAATATATCAGCATGGGTGTTTTATTCCCTTGGTATGGCCTTTATATTTAAAGCTTCAAATTTTTCTAATAGGTCCCAAACTCTATTTTGGTAAGCTTTGATATAATGTTGTTTGTTGGTGCATTTCTCAATGATCTAATTTATCACCAATTTTGAATCCCCGAATATTTGTAACTGCTTGGCTCCAAGTTTTTTAGCCTTTCTTAAGCCTAAGCACAATGCTTCATATTTTACTACATTGTTTGTACAGCTCCATGTCAATCTATATGAGAATATCTTTTCAGCTCCTATGGGTGAGATCAGAACTATGCCTACCCCAACACCATTTTTGCATCTTGCTCCATCAAAATAGAGCTTCCAAATTTGATTTGACATAGGGACTTGTTCAGCCTGAAAAATTAGCTTCTTTACCTATGGCTTCACAATGGTATATGTACCAATTCCTATTTCAATCATGGCATTGAAGTCCCTTTAACAAGAATTGGTCCTCTATCTAAATTTATTCCAACACTTCTTCCATCAAGTTTGCTTCCTTGGTCATCATGCTAACTATACTAGCCTTTTGGTTCCCTTCTTACAAGTTCTCAATATTAAATGATGATGGATTCTCCAAGTATATATTGAATCTTATACCTTTGTAAGGGATTTCCTGTGGTAATATTCAATGGATAGATAGCCACCTAGCTTGGTAGTAAACTCTCTTGGCAAGAACATCCCAAAATAGGGTTCCAATTCTAGTACCACAATCTCTTGGATGACAATAACCTGAGGTAACCTATGTAACACTATGGGGACATACTTGATCACTCCAATGGTTTTTACTAGTGTTTCATCTAACTACAAAATACTAGGATAGCGTGTGTATTCCATGCCAATAATATCACACAGCTTTGTGTATAACTATAATGGTTGTCCTTGAATCAATCCTATAATTATGGACCATCCATCCTTCAATTTGTAAAGATAGATAGAACAAAGATGGTATGTTCTTACCTGCCCCTAATATAGGGCTCCCTTGAGCCAAATTTATCTTAAGATGGGCTTTCCCTTGATTTTTTATTAACTGGAGGTAAGCTTGGATCAATTCAATATGTTTAGGGATGAGCAATGCATTAGACATGCTAGCCTTTGAAGGTGTTTTATTTAATTATTCAACAATATTGAAAGTGGGCATATCAGATTGTCTTTCCTTATCCCTTGGAGGTTGCTCAAACTTGCTCTTGTATTCATGAGCAGCTTTGATTCTTTGATATTTTGGTATAGAGAGGGGTACCTTAGTTTATCTTTGGCCTCTTCCTACATCTCAACTTCCCTCGATTAAGTTTTATTTTGTGTGGCTTCCCTCTTTTGCTATTGTGCTAGCTTTTGGATAGGACCTTTCTAAGGATTCTCCTTTTTAGTCTCACCTTTGCCCTTAGCCTCAGTAGGCACTTTCAAAGGATTCAAATCCTTGAGGTTTACTTGTAAAGGCTTCTTTCTTGATCTTGTCAAGACTAAAACTTTTTCAATAGATGGCATCATGAAGTTATGACCCACCTCTCTGATCATATTGATGTGTCCCTTCTAGGATTTTTTTACTTTCTCAATTGCTACTTTTTGTATATGATATTGGTGCATCATACAAGAACTTTCCCCATGAGGATCATTGCATGTAGAACACCAGTAATCTGATTCAGGTGTAGATGTTGAAGGCTCTCCTTGATTTGTAAAAATTATATTAGATTTATCAAGAGGTTTGCTAGTGGAGGCAACCTTGATCCTTGGCCACATGAGGGAGTCTTCATGGCTAAAAATTTCTTTCAGCCTCTCTTCTCTTCAAAGAAGTGACCTTGTTAGTGAGATTCTTCATGGCTATCAACATTTCTTGTAGAATAACAACTTGCAGGTATGGGGTCAACAACACAAGTATTATAGGGGGTGTAGGTAATGTTGGATATATTGGTACAATTGGCAAAGCTGGTACTATGGGAGTACTGGGCCATGGAGGGAAGTTCACAAGAGGTGTGATGGTGGGATAAGGGGTATCTATAGTACATGACTATGACTAATTTTGGGAAAACTCAAAAAATATGGGAATTATAGGTTTAGGATCCAGCTTTTCTATGGAAATAAGATCCTTATCTACCTTTATAGCTTCCTAGAATATTTGGGGAAAGTTCAAGACATGTAACTGCCTTATCATTAGAACTAAATCTGAGTTGAAATATCTTAGGTAGTAATACAAGGCTTGCTCATTAGTTGGTCAAAGTCCATTAGGAACTCTTTTTCAAGTGTGGCTAAATTTTATATTGAAATCCACTATTTCCTCTTATAGGTGTTTCTGTATTACTATGAACTAAGTGAGCAAGGAAAAATTATCTTCCTATTCATTAAATTCTTCTATCAACTTGATATTTAGATCATCCCAAGTGGTTATACTCCCATTTGGGAGAGTTATATACCAATACAACATTTTCATTTTTTAGGGATATAACCAATAATATTATCATCACGTCTTCAACTTGAATTTTGTGTATGGCTACCAATGATGCTACATCTTGATAATGATCATACACTTTCCCATTGCCATCATATGTTGGTAAATATTTTAGAGTAGACTGAAAAATGGAATTCTCATTTATGAGATTGAGAGGGTTTGTATTATTCCAATTAGAAAATTTTTGGTTCAAATTTTGAGCCATTGTTACTTGGGGTGTAATAGGCATTGTAGGTGTAAGGTCTATATTAATCTGATATTCTATGAGATATGAATATGGGGTTGTTTTAGAGGATGTGAAAGGCTACTTTCTAACAAAGGATAATTCTAAAAAATCAACTAGTTCCACTAACTGGTCAGCCTTTTACCTTGTAATCATGAAAATAAGATAAAGAAGGGTTTATATGGATTTCTAGGTTTCTGCTTCTGTAGAGTCACCAGGTGATTGAATAATGATCTATATTGATCAAAGAATCACCACTTCTCTAATCTATCAAAAAGTGGGGTTAGGTCCCACCGAGCATGACAAAAACTATTAGTCTAGAAATCTGCCTATGGAAAGGTTATGCACCAACAGACCTTGACCAATATTGAATGACCTTAAATTTTATGAGGATTTATGGTAAATATTTATAGGAGATTGATTCCTTGGGAATCCTAGCTAGCTACTAATTAAACTAATAAAGGGTGAAAAGGATTTTGAAAGAAATAAATATAGCTGAAGCTAGAACTTATAGGGGTGCAGATTTAGCTACATCAAAGTACATGCATTAATAAGCTTAAACCATAAGAAATTAAATAAATCACCTAAAAAACCAACCAATTTTTGTTCTCAATTAGGATTAATTGTATCTACTTGAAAGCAAATTCCAGAACCAGAGAATGAAGTGCATAGAATCCATATTACAAAATTAAAGCTAAGTCATTCAACTAGTTTCATAACAAAAATAAGCAAACATTCATACATACATGAGACAACACAAAGGTCAAACAACAATCCACTTGTATTTCTTGAATAGCAAAAATGCTTTTACATGTAAGTTGTAAATAATTAAGAGCCAACCATTTGAATGCCTCACATATTACTATATATAGTTTTTTTACAATGAATTCTATTACTAATGATCATGATGTGTGATCAAGGGATGTTGTTATGTCAAGGGAGTGGATAGGCTATATGTTCCTTTATACCACTGTGCAATCTATAATTAAATAATAATGCTATGTGGGAGTGGGATCTACTGGTTGCATCTGGTCCTTTGATTCATCTGACACATCTGACAATTATGTTGCTCCACAATGTCTATCCACATGCACCTAAGAGTAGCAGGTCATTAACTCATGTAGCTTGAATCTTGATGCTGACAACTTTCGATATGTTAAATGGTTATCCACTATCTTTTGAGTTAATTTTGATATTTCTTTACTAGTCATATGCCACATCTTTAGAGAATTTCATACTTATATTTATAGCTTTTATCCTCTTGGTATAATTTGCATACCTTGATGGATAATGAAATTTTTAACAATGACGGTTTTTGGGGGCCATCCATAATCCGATAGTAGCTTATTTTTTTCCAAGCCTCAACACTTAGCCATTTTCTTGAAACTTTTAACTTTCCTCTATGGCAGGTTTTTGGGACCCATCTAGAGTCTGATAGCAGCTTGCTTTTCTACCAAGCACATTTTCTTTTCCCTATGTGGTGGTTTTTGGGACCCATCCAAAGTTTGATAACATCCTGCTTTTCTACCAAGTGCCTTTTCTCTTCCCTCCATGGAAATTTTTTGGGACCCATCCAAAGTCTAGTAGCATCCCACTTTTCTTCCAAGCACCTTTTCTCTTCCCTCTATAGTGGGTTTTTGGGACATGTCTGAAGTTCAGTAGCATCTCTCGTTTCCACAAAGCACCTTTTTTTTCCCTCCAAGGTGGGTATTTGGGACCAATCTAGAGTCCGATAACATCCCACTTTTCTACTAGCATCAGCATTTAGATGTTTTCTTGAAACGTTTAAGTTTCTCCTTTGCCTAATTGCAAAAATAGGTGGGTATGATGAAAATTACCCACACAAGGTAAGTTATTAAAATTAAATATTTTATGCCATGAGATCATCCCACATTTTCTCCATCTCTATCCTTTTCTAAAACCCTAACATGATGTCTTTGAAACCTAAGCAAAAAAAAATTAAACTTATTCACTCATGGCTCATGGTCTCTATTAATTTTGAGAAAGATTTATAATTGAGTGGATGAAACTCCAAAACACAATTTATTTTAATGCACAATCCATACTTTTGAAATCAACCACTCAATCAATAATAAGCATTCATTTAGAGTGTAGAATCTATTTTATTGCAAGTAATTCATATACAAAAATTCCATAATTTCTAATATCAATCATTTCAAAATTAGATCAAGCAAACATGCAAGCATATCTAAATGCAAAATGAGTGCTAATGTGGTATATGTATGATTCTCTTCCTTGTGGCATATTGATATTCTGGCATCTATGGTGCTCTCCTAGGTGATACCCACCCTCTCGAACTTGATTGATTACAATCCTTCTCAAGCACTTAAACTAATTTACTATAGTTAATCTTCTCTTGAGGCTAATACTAACTATTTGTAATTATATTTTTTATATTTACCCTTTGGGCCCATGCAATCCTTGAAAAAGGTACTATTTTTACTATATTTTATTTTAAGGGTTTGTCTCACAACCTTGACCTAAAGGAATCACATATTTGTGTATAAATACACCTTCATACTGATCATTTTACTATTGGTTGGAGTGTAATTTTATTTTTATTTGAGTTAAGGTTATTTGATGTCTATGAAAACCCATTCATATTTTGTGTCTCTTTTTGTTTTGTGTACTTCTTTTGTTAAGCAATAGTAGGTAATGTTTGATTCCATTTTTTTGTAGAAACCACTATGAAATCTAACATAGTATTAGAGCATTTGATAATCTTTATTACTCAATTGCTTCCACCTACAAGAATTTTTTCTTTTATCTTATCTTAAAGGCAACAATTATTGAAGCTAGCAAAGAAGATTTGTTGAAGATTGACAATGTAACCTAAATAAAGTTTTAGATTCAAAATCCTAGGTGGATTTGGATCATGAGGATATCACTAAAATCAATAGATTTATTATAGGGGAAATATTCATCAATAAGTTCCTCTTTCCTCCCATTTAAAACTAAATTTTTATTTTATTTTATTTTATTGACCATATGGATGCCCTAGTTTTAGGATTGGATTTTTTGAGAACCTCACTTGTCTTTTATAGATTTTTCAAAAAAAATCTATTTTCTTTTCTCTTATGGCTTCTATTGTTTAATAGTAGTATTTTTGAGAGGGTAGACTACTTGATCATTATGAAAGAAGGAAATAAGAGATTGAATTTTTCCAAATAGACCCCTAGTCAAAATATCCATATATGGGATTTTGTGCTTAGAAAATATGTCCAAATGACTTCACAAAGTTACAAAAATAATCTAGCAACTTTTCTCTTGCATAGGCATATGTTAGGAACCTGCTATTCAAAATAAACTCACTCACACAAATATTCTAAATAAACATAAATTCTCAAAACATAAACTATTGCAATACATAATATAAATGTAGAAAGGAAAAATCTTATAAAGTAACACAAAATTGTAATCCACTTTGAAGGGACAACCTCCTTCAATACTTTAATTTAATTATGCAAAAATATACATTCATTCTTACTCCTCAGAATTTTAAATACTTCATCTACCACCTAAATCGCAAGGTTGGATTACATGCAAAATGCCACCCAAGCTAAAATTTCTTACCTATAAAATATTTACATTCTTGATAATAGTTACATATAATGGTGCCACTTGTCTATGCACTTCTAGAGCTACAACTATTACAAAATATTACAAAACATTATCATGGGTGTTCCCCATGTTTAAAAAATATTATCATGGGTGTCCCCCACATTCAATGAGGGTCATTACATCATAGTGTTAGGATGGGGTCCTAACATGCCCTTCCCATTCAAGAAGCTTTGTCCTCAAAGCTAAAGATTTAAAAATTATTGTTGAAGCTATTCAAGAGGTTTCCACATAGCATCTTCAAGTTGTGAGCCACACCACTAGATAAGAATGTCAGTGATGATACATCAATGAAGGGTACATGATCTATGGTCTAGAATGAATTCAGGTTCAAGAATGATGGAACCTTTACCATCCAACTCTGAAAGTGTGGATTACACTTGGACCTTCTTTCCAACAACTTTCTTGAAAGAAGATACATGAAATACTTGATGAAGTTTAGTACTAGATAAAAGGGCCACATCTATCAAATTTATCCTTTACAACATCTGATAAGGACCATAATATTTTATAAGTTTTTGACAACCACAAAGCTAGAGTGATGATTGTTTGTATGGTTATAGGTGAAGAAACACCATATCTCTAATGTTAAAGGTACATGTAGTGCGATGTTGATCAGTTTTTTATTTCATACGATTCTAAGTGAATTCCATATTGATTTTGAGTTTATGAATAATAAAATCATGCTAGAAGATAGTAGAATCCACAACTTGAACCTTGGAACTCCTCATAATGTAATAATATGGTGTTGGTGGAGGTTGACCATAGATTGATTCAAATGGACTCACCTTAGTGGTAATGTGATACATTGTTTTATACCATCATTTGGCTAAAGGAATCCACTTGGCCCATTGTGTAGGATATTCAAAGGTGAAGCAATGGAGGTATGTTTTCAATAATTTATTCATAATTTTAGTTTGACCATCAGTTTGAGGATGATAGGTCAAAATAATTTTGAGTTGTGTTGCCTACAACTTGAACAATTCCTATAAAAAATGATAGGTGAAGGTAGGATATCTATCATAGATAATGGATTTAGGCATGCCATGGAAATAAAATATGGATTCTAGGAATATTTGAGCAACAACTAATATTATGTAGGGGTGGGATAGGAAATTAAAATGAGCATAATTCATAAGACGATCAACTATCACTAGAATAACTAATTTTCCTCCAAATTTAGGTAATCCTTCAATGAAGTCCATAGATATATCTATCCAATATTGTTCAATAATTGGCAAGGGTTTAAGGGTACTAGGGGAATGCACATATTCACCTTTCATATGTTGGCAAAAATCACATTTAGCCACAAAAGTATGAATATCCTTTTTCATTCCCCTCCAAAAAAAGGTACACTTGGTCCTTGTATAGGTTTTGAGAAAACCTAAATGGCCAGCTATTGGGGAGGCATGCATCTCTTGTAGGATGAGATCCTTTATTTATGATTTATGGGTATAATAATATGGTCATGGTACCATAAATCTTAAACATGCCAAGTATATCCAGGGCATGAATGAGGATCTACTTGAAGTTTGCATATGAACTTTTTCAAAGAGGGATACTTGATCAATTTCTCATGGAGTTGAATCCATTGAGGATGTGGTGTGGATATAGTATGGATCATGGATTATTATTCATGTAGTTGGGAAAAAATCATCTACCACCACGTTCTCATTATCCTTCTTATAGGTGATGTCATAGTCATAACCTAACAATTTAGAAACCTATTTTTGTTGTTCTATTGTGGCCACCCTTTTTTCTAATAAATATTTGAGATTTGATGATCATTTTTAATGGAAAAATGTCTCCCAATGAGATATAGGTTCCAATTATTGACCACATGTAAAATGACAAGCATTTCCTTCTCATAAGTAGACTTGCCCAAATTCTTGCCTAGATTTTCCTTGCTAGTGAAAGCCAAAGATCCACCTTCTTGCATTAAAACTATGCCAATGATATTTCTAGATGCATCACTTTCAATTATAAATGGTTTATAGAAATTAGGTATGGCTAATACAGGGGTAGTGGTCATAGCATGATTAAAATCTACAAAATCCTTCTCTACAAGTTATACCTACATAAAATAATTTATCCTTAGCATGGTAGTCAAGGAAGCCACCATTTTTTCATAATTCTTCATAAATTTCCAATATCCAGTGAGCCCCAAAAAACCACGAAGTCCCTTTAGGGTACGAGGTTTAGGCCAATCTTGATGTGACCCAAAAATTCAACCTCTTGATAGAAAAAAGAACATTTGGACCTCTTTTCATAAAGCTAATTATCAAAAAAAAATTGGAGTGCTTGATCTAAATGTTGGAGATGCTTTTCCCATGAATGACTATAAGTAAATATATCATCAAAAAGGACTAAAATGAATTTACAAAGGAAAGGGGAAAAAAATTTCATCAAACTCTAGAAGGTGGAAGGTGCATTGGTTAATCCAAATGGCATAACCACGAATTCATAATGCCCTTCATGAGTTCAAAAAGCCATTTTTGGAATGTCCTATTTAATTCAAAATTGATGATACCCTGACTGCAAATCCAACTTGGAGAAATATTGAGCCCCATGCAACTCATAAAGTAATTCATCAATCACTAGAATAGGGAAGTTGTCTTTTATAGTGATATTATTGAGATACTAATAATCCACACACAAGAACCAAGTGCTATCCTTTTTTGTACTAACAATACCGAATAATAATAGGAACTAACACTTGAATGAATAACCCTGATAACGTGAAAATCTTGAACTATATTCTCAATTTTAGACTTTTGAGCATAAGGATACCTATAGGGACGAACATTTGAGGGAATACCATGAAGAAAAAGTTGAATGGCATGGTCATGAGAGTTATGAGTAGGTATTCCCTTGGTTTCCTTAAAAACTTGTGCATATGTGTTCAATAAACTTACAATTGCACTGGATGGCCCTTTTCCCCTTCCTTGGAAGCATCGATAGCAAAAAATTATGCCACAACTACATGAGAGAACTTTTTTAAGAACTCCATATTATGGGTAGAAATAAACTGAGCCACACTGGATTTCACACCGCATAAATTATATTTAAAATTTCAATCCCCTCTTGACTAAACTTCATCCACAACTCAAAAAAATCCCATAAAATTGTACCTAACATCAGCAACCATTGTGCTCCCAAAACTATATCACACTCCCCTAATGGTAGGGAAAACATGTATATCTTGAGATTGTATTCTCAAACTTATATTTTAATGTTACGATATTTTCCTTTGCATGGTAGGGTGCCTCCATTAGTAATCATGACTTCAAAGGAATTGCATGTAGTAATGTAACAATTTTCCTATTTTACCACATGTGGATCAATAAAGTTATGTGTGTTTCCAGAGTCAATAAAAATAACTCCATACCCATTAAAATAGCCAACTACTTTCATCATTTGAGGAGTTGATACTCCTGCTAAAGCATGTTTTGGTGGGGATTATTTTGAAACTTTAGTTTATTCTATGGTTTTTGGCTTTGGAGTATCATCTTTATCCTCTAAATATTTTATTGTTGGTGTCTCCTCCATATCCATTAAATACAATTTTTGGCGTACACACTTATGCCCTAGGGATTACTTTTCATCATAATTAAAGCATAACCCTTGGGCTCTTCTATTCTCCATATCCTCATGAGATAATTTTTTTATGATGGGAGATTTAGTGGTAGGACTTGTCATAGGCTTGGACAAAAAAGGTGGCCAAGATTGAGAAAATTTAGAGGTGTGTCTTAGAGCCTTGAATTTATATTCTACCATTTTAGCCAATTGTAATGGTTGGGATCTCAATATTTTAACCTCAACCCTATTATCATTCTTCAAACAACTTACAAAACAACTTTGGAAGAAGTTAAAAGTTAAACCAGTGGTATAATTGGCTAGCTTCTCAAATTGAGTTTGGTATTCTCAAACAATTGAAGTCTATCTAAGTTTTGTAAGGGATCCTATAAAATCTTCAAACTCACTAGGACCAAAGCGAGTGAGTAGATGTTGCTCAAATTATTGCCAAGAGAGGATATTTTTGGCCTTCCTAAGCCACTGAAACCAATGTAGTGCATTTGATTAAAAATTGAAAGAAGCAATTGTCAAACACATGTATCTTGGGACATTAAGAACATTGAAATATTGTTCTACCTTATACATACACCCCTCAAGATCGTTCCTATCAAATTTTTGGAAGTCTAATTTGGGCAACTTAAATCCATTATTATCTAGTATGTTTTGTTAGTGGTAACTTGTACCTTTATCCTGCTGATCTTGATGATCCAACCTACCTTATGAGAAGGAATCAATAGAGAGATGACTATCCAATTCTATCTTCATTTCCTTTTGTGTCTTGCTAACCAAATTTATGGATTCATGGAAATTTTTAATATTTGTCCTTATCTCATCTAAGCTATTATCGAATTGAGCCCCTAAATTATTTTCCAAATGATCCACATGCCTAGAAATTTGTGCATCTCATTCTTATTTTTGAGTACCCGAAACCATGTTTTAAGAGTTATGATCTATTGGTGATACTAAAAATAGAAATATGATTTTAGGGGTTAGTAGTTCTAGTAAGGATCTCAAAAATTGTTTTGGACACTATATATCAAAATGATCAGCTCGAGAAGATGATCATAATGAGATATATACCACAACACTAGTTTTGGGTACCCCAAGACTTTTATTTTATTTTAATTTATATATCTTTGTTGTCAAGGTTGTTGGTGTGGGAATTTTCCCTCTAAAGGCTTGGTTCAAAATTTAGGTTCTCTATCGACTATTGACTGCTGACCACTCCTAAAACTCAGTCCTATATGTTCTATCTACTACAAATCCTATCATTGTGTTGTCACCTACCTGGCCTGACTCTATAATAGATATTTTCTATCTATTTTAAATTCTATCATAGATAATTGTTCTGACACTGACAACTAATGACCTTGTACTAACTGTTACTAACTGAATATCCTAACTGTTACTGACATTGTCCCCTTTATTCCCATTACTTTTGACCTAGTAATTTTTTTTTACCTATTATATTCTTCTATAATTTCTCTTGATTTTTTTCATGCAAGAATTTTAGAATAGGAATGTCTTCTTCATATGCTCAATTTCTATGATAGGGTTATGGTCATATATTCAAAATTTATAGAATAAGATTTTTGTTGTAGGTTTGAAATTCAACATAACAAGGTGTTCTAAGCCAAGGTGTATGTACTACTCATAGACCCTTTATTATACTATAGTTATGAATGATAGTGCTCAAACCAATATTTTAAGCCACTACTCTAGGAGGATTCCACGCATACCCTTGATAAAACTACCTTCCTTTCTTTCAATACGGGAGAGTGATCTTCTCAAATGTTATGTCTAGTGTACTATGGATAATATAAGACCAAAAATATTCCTAAGGGATAAAGGTATCTCTTAATCCTAGGGTGTCTCCTAATATACTTGAAGACACATGGAAACTCAATTTCATAGATGGGTGTTGTCTAAGGCCTAGGCATTGCAGCCTGACCACCCCTCACTTCACTAGATGCTTTACATACAATCTAGCTTAGCCAATAACAACTCCTCCATGATATTTTAAAACCCTCAACACAAGTTTTATAACCTAAATAACTAATACAAAAAAAAAATGACAGAGGTTGGATATTATTATTTTTTTAAATAAAGAAACTAACAAAAAATAGAAACGTAAAATATTATATCTAGTAGTTAAAATAGCAAAAATTGTCATAGTCGCAATAAAACATGACCCTAGAAAGCACTATGATACCACTTGTTAGGAACCTACTTATTAAAAATAAACTCATTCACATAAGTATTGCAAATAAATATAAATGCTCAAAACACAAACTAATGCAATACAGAATATAAATGTAGAAAAGAACAATCTCATAAAGTAACACAGAATTGTAGGCCACTTCAATGGGGTAACCTCCTTCAATAATTTCATTCAATTATGTAAAAAGATACATTCATTCCTATCCCTTATAGTTTTAAAGACTTCATCTACCACTTAACTCTCAAGGTTGGCTTACATGCAAAATGCCACCTAAGCTAGAATCTCCTACCTACAAAACAATTACATTCTTGATAACAATTACATATAATGGCACCGTTTTTCTATGAGCTTCTAGAGCTATAACTATTACAATACATTATCATGGGTATCCCCCACATTAAAAAATATTATAAAAAATTATCATGGGTTTCCCCTATGTTCAAAAAGGTCCATTATATCATAGTGTTATGATGGGGTCCTAAAAGCATAAGAGGATGCCTTGACTGATTCTGTTTTAAAAAATGGTTATATAGGAAAATAACTAATAGATATAGATAAACCATCAATTTTTATAGATTCTTTACAAAATTTTAGGGGGTTGTATTTAAGTACTTTTCATTGTTTTACCTCCAAGTACTCCCAAAATTCCATTTGAAAATTCTCTTTATTTCCCTCCAAATTTTAAATTTTAGAATTTTGAAAATAGAATATTTCATAGAATATTCCCCATGGAGAGCCAAAAATGTGCTCAAGGACATACTTGCACCATCTCAATGTAGGGATATGTCAATGACACTTAGGGGTAGACAATAGTTATATTTTTAAGTTATGCCTTTTCCTTTTATCTCCCAAGCATGACACTTGGAGAGATGGCTAGCTAGAAGGACTTAAGTCATTTTGCCTATGGGAGGTCCTAAGTTCAAGCCTCTCCCCTCAAATTATATTGATTATGTTAACACCTATGAAGTAGCAGCCTATGATAACATCAATACACATGATGACATGGCGATATAGAATGACATGGCACTCATTAATGATAAGGCACCTTGTGATGACATGACACCTCCTTTGCACAACAATGATGATATGGTAGGACTATATGGATTCCATGTGGAAATAAATTTAAATGATTTGGTAGTAGAAGCACAAATTCTAAGGCAATACATGGAAGCTAATATGGTCCTCTATATGGTATTGGTGGTCGACAAAGGTACTGATATGGTAGAATATTGAGGTAAAACATGGTAAATGATGTAAGGGCTAGCATAGGTTCCAATGTGGTATGCTCTAATTAGGGTGACATGGAAATCCATACAATGGCTGACATGAAGCCTATATACTAGCTAGCATCTATACATATGGTTTGGTCAATCACATTTTACCAACTCATTGAACTTGACAAGTAGCTTGCATAGTTAATAATAGAATTGGTGATGCATGTATTTTAGAGTCATTCAAAAAATACCATGTGGTACAACATGGTTTATAGATCAGGTAGTAAATCAAATTGTGATAGGTGGAATCATGTGCTTCATCAATATAGTACATAGTTAGCACATGCTTAGCACCCAATCATCCATGCAACAACATGTAGAGATGTCTCATTTGTTGTAAGTATTGATTTTTTTATTTTTCAATAGTTTTCGAGGATTTTTTTATGATTTTTGGATAAAAATTTTGGGGGCCATAACTTTTGCATAGAGAAGCATTTTGAATCATTTTTTCCAAATCACATGGTTTTATCTCTCTATATTGGTGGTATTATTTTTTGTCATATCTGCATATAATTTTTTGAATTTTTATAGAATAGCTATGGATCATCATGTGCCCTTGTTGAGTGGTTCTAACTATACTACTTGGAAGATCAAGATTGAAGTTCTACTCAAAAGCAAGGGGAAAATCAAATATGTAAACAAGGAATCCCATGAAACTGATTCTAAAGAAGTGAAACAACTTTATAGGGACAAGGATGAGATTTTTGAGATATTTAAGATCTTTTAGGCCCTTTTTAAAAATAAAATAGATAGAAAAATCGAATATATCAAGACAAATGGGGATGGTGAATATGTTATCTATGCTTTTTATGATTTTTGGCTTCTCATGGGATTGCATATCATAGGACTATTCATTGTACTCCTAAATAGAATAGTGTGGCTAAGAGTAAAAATAGGATAATTATGGAGATGATATGATGTTTGATTCATGCCAAAGGGCTAGATCATAAGTTCTAGGGTGAAGTTATCACTAGAGGTAGTCTAGGGCATGACACATATTGAGAAATTGATGAAGGATAAGCCAAATATGTCTTTATTATATATCTTTGTGTCCTCAACATGGTCTCACATACCCAAGGATATTTAAAAGGAGGTAAAAGAGATTCGTAAGTGCATCTTTGTGGGGTATTATGATACCTCAAAGGTGTATCATCTCTATGATCCTTAAAGGCATAAGGTTTTATTAGGAGAGATATCATTTTTTATGAGGTTATTTTAGGTTCTCCTTCCATCCCACCACCTAATCTATTTCCTACTAGTTCTTCTAATTCTTTACCTATTCTAAATTTAGTAGGTCCTGTTAAGATTTTGGTTGGATTTATTCCCCTTAGACCATGTTCTTCTTCTTCCTTGAGTGGTTTTTTCATGCCTATCAATTTGACCTCTTTATGGGTAGCATCTTAGTCAATTTATTGTAGGGAAGGATGAATATGGGTTCTCTAGGAGTAGGTAAGGATGAATATGGGTTCTCTAGGAGTAGGGAAGGATGAATATGGTACGTTAGTTCCAAATTCTATAATATTACAATATAAGTTGAGTTATGATGAGTTGGATTCTTCAGTTTTAGTTGCTAATGTTGAGATAGCATGGGATACACATGAAAATTGAGTTCATACAACACCCAAGTGGGTTTAGATAATTATGAAGGATGCTTAAAATATTATATCCTTTAAATAATATTAGAATGATCCTTCTTAAGCATTTTTTTTTAAGGTAGCCCTTTCTTAGGATCCCCTCATATATTATCAAGATAAAGGTAAGCCAAAATGGGAAGATGATATAATTGTAGAAGATGAAGCATTGATAAAAATAGAACTTGGGAGTTGGTCCTTATTCCACCAGGTAAGAATATTGTTGGATGAAAATTAGTCTATTTGACCAAATACATATCAAATTACTAGGTAGAGAAACATAAGGCATGCCTTGTTGCTAAGGGTTTTTCTCAATAGAAAGGGGTGGACTATTTTGATACTTTTGCACCTTTGTCTAGGATGGAATCAGTTAGGATGAATCTCTCCATTACTACCTCCTATAGGTAGAAGGTTCATCTACATGTATAAGCCACTTGGTTTTGAGCTTGAGGTACCTACTCCATTGGTTTATCATTTTATTGGGTCCTTGTATGCATTGAAGCATGCTCCTTATGTATTGTATGAGATCAATCCTTTAGTTCTAATAGGATGAAAATACTATTTACATTAAACATCAATATGGAAAACTTTGGTGAGGGTGTTGTATTTTGATAATCTTCTCATCATTGGCAGCTCCTCTAATCTAATTTAGAACATGAAGTTATGACTTTGATCCACCTTTGAGATAATATATTTACGGCTTTTACATTATTTTTTAGGGATTTAGATTGGTTAAATAGAATTTGGAATTACTATTTTCCATAATAAGTATACTTTGAATCTTCTTTGGAAGTTTAGTATGAAGGAGTGTAAGTCTGCTCAAACTGTAATGGTCCCAATATAGCCATGTTGGCTAAAAATGTTTTTTATTATTATCTCAAGCTATATATTTAGTTAGAACCCTTGAGTATTAGGGTTAGTTTATTATTGATTTTATCTATAAATGGGAAGAATATTTTATTAGTTTGGATCATCAGATAATTTGGATCTAAGTCACCTCAAAGTACATATAAGACTTTACCCTCTCCAAGTGGTTGTGGATTTGTTATTACATTGATTTATTTTTTGATTTGATATTTTCATATTGATCATGGTAATTGATTGTATATTGTTCATGAATTTGGATCTAAATTATTATTGTTTACATGTTAATATTAGTTCAATGTTGAAGTATTATTGTAGATATTAAATATTTATACGATATTGTAACAAGTAGTATTAGAACACGATTCTAGAATTAGTGAAATTAATGAAGATATTTAGTGCACTAAAAATAAATATTTCAATTTATGATGAAGAGACAAAGATTTTAAAAGTATCTTTTTTTGGTAGATAAGATACTATAGAATTAATACCGGGTTTTACAGGTTGACCCAAAACCTTTTACAAAACTCAGCCTAGGGTTTTTTATGAACATGTCCTTACTAAGGATCCTATATATGTAAAATCTACATACCACCAAAGCCATTACATCCGGTAAGGCACATAGCATGTTATAAAAAAAAACTTTCCATACAACATTTTGGGTATACCTTGAGAAAACACACCTGCATCATAATTACAAAAAAGAAACAGACACGGATCCCTTCCTTGAAATAGTGGAGAAAAAAAAGTTGCAAACACACATAGCAGAGTACTAAAAAAACTCCCACAAGCTTTGTATTGACAGTTACTCTTAATAATTCTTTGGTAATTGCTTTCTTTCATATATGACATGCTTTGGGACCACATCCCGTCTTGGCCAATCAGCCTTGGAGAAGTGAACCTGCTAGCTAGATTTATGGTGGTGGCTATCTAGTGGTCTACGTGGCTTTGGTTTGAAGTCTTATATTGCCATTTCTTTCCTACCCTGTTATTATCAACCAACCTTAAATTACTAAGATGATTAGGAGCCATGTTATCTGACATGTGACTATCCCCATTAGTCTTTGTGGTATTTCTAAGCAGCATCCACCAATACTGACAACTCGGATGATTTTTATTGTGAGACCATTTCAAAAAAGAGATGAGAATTCTCATAGCCTTTAAAATTATAGTGCCTTCCCTGTTGGTAAATTTGACTATCATTCTTGGCATTCTTTTTGAATAAGCTCCTCTACTTTGCTCGGGACACCGTGTTCCCATTTGAAAAGTTTGTCACCATCGAAACCCAAATTAGCCAGCTTATCAGCAACTTTGTTAGCTTCTCGAAAGACATGTTGGGCTTTTCTGTCATGTCTTCCCTAGAAAAGGATCCTAGCCTCTTCAACAATTATTTTAATCCTCCAAGGAGGTGTTTTCCAATTATTGAGGAGATTTATAACATGCATAGAGTCTCCTTCTATGATCAAATTTCCTTCTAAGTCTTGAGTCATTTGAAGGCCTCTCCACATAGCTCTAGCTTCAACTTCGTTGTTCGTCCTTGTTCCCAAATATTCGTAAAATGCAAGCATCATATTCCCATTATGATCTCGCACAATGTCACCAATGCCTGCTCTTCCAGGATTTTCCTTAGCCACTCCATAAAAATTAAGCTTAAACCAACCCATAGGATGTGGGGACCACTTAACATTGGCTCTGGGGTTGACTACCCTAGGAACAGACTCATCTAACAAGGTTAAGCTTAAATATTGATCAATCGTGGTCTCCTGTAGATGAGGTTTATGGCTATCAAAAGGGATAAGGTTCACATTCTCGTTGGCAAAGGATAGGATCCTGGCAATGATAGTTTGATGATCATGGATAGACTCATTAAAGACTCTATGGCTCCTTTCTAACCACACCTACCAAATATAGTGATTGAGACAAATTTTCCACATGTATCTAAGTCTTTGGCTTTAAAATGGACAAGGCCACTAGATGAATAAATCAAGTACGATGGCTAGTTTAACCCAAGAAATATTGAAAGTTTGAAAAACCCCACTTAGGATAGTCAAGGAAAATGTGATAAATGGTCTCCCAATTATCCTTGCACATATAATAGTGATTAGTGATACAAATACCTTTACGCATCATATTATAAATAATTAGAATTCTTCCTTGGATAACCAGCCATGAAAATACTACAATTTTTGGAATTAAATTTTTTATCCAAACTAAGTCCTTTTGGAGGACAAAATCCTCGTCATCAAGCAGAAGCTTGTAAGCTAATTTAACAGTGACCTGCCCATTTTTCGTAGGAGCCAAGGTCACTTGATCTTCCTTGGGTCTCATGGGGATAAACGGTTGCCCAAGAACGTTACAAATATCATTTGATTCCACTTGAAATCCTAGAATCCTTATTTATTTCCACTTCATTCTGCCTTTGTCCTCAACCATATAATCAGAGACTTTTCTATCAATGAGTTCTTCCATGATATCTCTAATTCGAGCTAAGTTAGGATATTGCATCAGTGGTTTGGCCTTATCCCACCTGTCATTCCAGAAATTTATCCTCTCACCATTGCCTAAAACCCATATTAAACCCTTTTTGATGATTTCCTTACAATTGAGAATTGCTTTCCAAAAAGCAGAACCTCTGATTGGAACTGAGTCACTTAGAAATTTCATATTTTGAAAATACTTTTGTTTGATGATAGTTGTCCATTCATTTTCTTCACCAAAAATGAGGCGCCATGTCTGCTTAGCTAGTAAAGCTAAATTTATATGAGCAATTATCCTCAAAACTAAGCCCCCATTTTACCTGGGTCTACACACTTTGGTCCATCCAACAAGGTGCATCCTTTTTTTCTCCTCTAATCCAGTCCATAAAAATTATTTTTGGAGTTTCTCAATTTTTTGTAAAACCTTCAGGGGCTTTGAAAATGGAGAGGAAATAGACTGGAATGCTCTGAAGAGAGGCCATAGTGAGGGTCAGATTTTAAAAGTATCTCTCTCTAGAAGGTACATTTGATTTCCTATAATTAATTAGGTTTTTATTCTTATTTTGCGTAACTCCCCTCCCTAATTTATATTAATAATTAATTAGAGTTTTTATAATTATTTGGCATAGCTCCATATATCCACACATTACGTTCCCTTACATTTTACCCCACCCTACATCTCCATGGTCTCACATTTCATTTTTTAATTATTCTTCTCTTGTTACACATATCCATGCATTATGTTCCCTTACATTTTCCCCCACCTAGTATCCTTGCTTTTACATTTCCTACTTTCACATTTCATTTTTTAGTAATTAAACCCCCCATGTTGGACATTTTGAGTCCCTAAGTCAAAGTTGTCATTGATGTCACCATTGATGCCACCAGATGGAGTCATCATTAATACCAAAGATTTCAGCAGGAAATAAAGGTGACAAATATGGTCATTTGATATTCAACAAGAAGGCAGAAGTTCGAGTGAAACAATGCAAAATACAGAAGTTAAAAAGGAGTTATAATATTTATTTTATAAATTATTTAAATTCAGGATGAATTTAAATTTTATAAATAAATATTAAAAGGTACTTTATCAAAGGTGAAATATTATAATGGTTAGAAGTGCCATGGTGAAAACCCAAAATAAAATATTTGTAATTTTCATTACAATATTTTATATTGCAAAAGTGGGTTTATAAAGTCTAAAAATATTTTAATAAACCCAAAGGTTGGGTTTAAAGGTTTAAGACCAAAGAATATTTTAATAAATCCAAAGGTTGGATTTAAAGTTTTAAACAAGGCAAAGTTTATTTCCGTCGACGTCATAGAAGCCAAAGGGAAGCACCGATGTTTTTGATTTAGTGGAAATGCATATAAATACCATGCCCAAAGTTGATTTCCGAATTATCCTTGCTCGAATTGGAAAGAGAAAGCATACGAATTAAATGCAGAGCTCGTGAGATAGAATTGCAAAATTCGTGTTTGACTTGATGGCGAAAGGAAACAAAAGCAAGCACGTTGATTAGTTGGAAGCCAACAAGGCACCTTGGCCTAGTGGCAAGTGGGCTGCAAGCTTACGTTTTGGTGTGCATGGTGGATAGTGTTCGAATCCCATGGAAGCTTTTGGTGGACGTGTTGAAGGCGCCAATCGTTAGGCGCATACATTTTGCAAGGCAAGGAAGGGGTGTTGAAGCACGTGGTGCTTCTTCCTTCCCAACGAGCTTGTAGCTCGTGTGGTGGTTTGCGCCATGGGCAAAGACGTTTGTGTGGGCTGCGTTGAGAGTTCAAAACTCTCCAAAGGCAAAGGTACATTTTTATGTTTTATTTTATTAATGCCTAAGTTGGAGGTATAAGGTATTTGGTGGTTGAAGTCTTTGCATTGTGATAAAGGTTGGTAGTTGAGAAATACCATTAGGAGTTATAAGGAGAATTCTATTTTTATTTTCAAGTCTTAAATTTTGCTATTGTGGAATATTGAAAGGTTAAGACTTTGTGGGTTGTATGTTATTTTGAATAAAGGGTTTTGTGATTATTGTGAGGATATTGCTTATTGTTTAAGTTGGAGTGATAAGGTGTAATTGTGATATTATTTTTGTGATATAAAAATTATCCTCTAACCCTTATTGAGTTTGTCAAAGAAGTAATTGTGAGTGTGGCAGATTTGTAAGGGCAACTACTCTTCAAGAAAAGGTATGGGTAAAATTCTTCTTTGTTGAGTTAGGTGATTGGCTTGATTGAAAATTAAGTTTGGAGTGAAAAGGATTTGATTAGGGTTTCCTTTTCGAAAGTGGTTGAGTTAATGCTTCAAGGTTTTCTGGATTGAGAGTTGTGATTAAACCTTGTTTGATAAGCATTATTGTTTAGACCATTGGTTGTTGTTTTGACATTGGTTGAGTGAAGTACTTTGAGTTTATGCTTCAAGGCTTTCTGAATTGAGAGTTGTGATTAAAACCTTGTTTTATTAGCATTATTGTTGAAGCCAATGGGTTATGCAAAGAACTTGAACTTGAGTTAGAAAAGAACATGAGTATCATTGTTATGTGAGATTTGTGTTGAGCATTGTTGGAAACATTTTGAGTTGGGAGATACATGCTTGGACTAGGGTTTGTGAGAAAGGGTTGTTTCTTGAAGTGATTGGTTGAGTAGAGTTGATTGAGCCTAGTCAAGTGGATGCATGTAGTGGTTGTTCAAGTTCCATAAAACAAACTATTCTATATTATGATTTGAGTTGAGATTGAGCTTTGAGAATAGAACATATTGAGTCTCTAACAATTCTCTTTATGCTTCTATGAGATTGAGTTGAGAAAGTGATTGAGTATTGAGTATAGAACATATTGAGTCTCTAACAATTCTCTTTATGCTTCTATGAGATTGAGTTGAGAAAGTGATTGAGAATTGAGTATAGAACATATTGAGTCTCTAACAATTCTCTTTATGATTCTATGAGATTGGACAAGTTCTGTGTGGACTTGTTGAGCAGATTTGGAGGAAGTTTTTGAGTGGACTTATTGAGAATATTTGAGCAGGTTATTAGTGGACCTATTGAGAAGATTTGAGCAGGTTCTGAGTGGACCTATTGAGCAGATTTGAGCAGGTTCTATGTGGACCTATTGAGCATATTTGAGCAGGTTTTGAGTGGACCTGTTGAGCATATTTGAGCAGGTTTTGAGTGGACCTATTGAGCAGATTTGAGTAGGTTTTGAGTGGACCTATTGAGCATATTTGAGAAGGTTTTGAGTGAACCTATTGAGTAGAGATTTGGAGGTGACAGAGTAGAGAGGATAGAGTCTCTAGTGGATAGATATCCATCAGCTAGGACATTGAGGATAGGTCTTCTGAGTGAGGACAAGAGTCTTCAAGTGGAGAGAGATCCACAGTCAGTGTAGTGGAGGCAGTGTCTTCTAGAGGATCACCAGCCAGAGTAGAGGAGAAGGAGTTCTCCTATGGATAGAGATCCACAAACCAGATTTAGGGGATCAACATCTCCTTTGGACAGAGGTCCATAAACATTGTAATTGGGAAGGATTCCCAAAATATTATTTGAGAAATATTTAGAAGAAATATTTTCTCTGTGGAGGTAGCCCACATTGGGTGAACCACGTTAAATCTGTGTCTCTATTGTGTATGGTGTTTTGTGCATTGCTTTGATTACTGCTATTGATACTGCTATCTATACACTACATAATATTGATTTGAAAAGAAAAGTAAAAAGTGGTCTTATATTATTCACCCCCTCTCTCAGTATAAGCTTGTGTTCTTCAATTGGTATCAGAGTGGGTTCCTTCAGAAGAGTTTGACAGCTTGAAGGAAAAGTGGTCTAAGAACACAATGGATCAAAAGGATCAAAAGGATGGGTCCATCAATAATGCAGTACCAGTATTTGATGGAAGTGACTTCTTGTATTGGTGTGTGCTGATGAGATTTCACCTGATGGCACTTGGAAATGAAGTTTGGGATGCAGTGGAATTTGGATATGATTCAACAGTCAATCCTCCTACAGATAAGGAAGGTAAGCTTCTAATGCATGCAAATTCAAGAGCTATGAATGCAATTATAAAAGGATTGCGAAGATCAGAATCTATGAAGGTTATGGATTGTAAAACAACAAAATATATGTGGGAACTATTGCATACCATATATGAAGGAGATAAAAGTGTCAGGAAATCTAAGATCAGAAATCTCAAAGGAGAATTTGAGAACCTAAGAATGCGGGATGATGAAAATATTCATGACTATCTCAGCAAGGTTGATGAACTTATACATGAGATGAAAGGTCTTGGAATGAAGATTGATGAATCTGATGCTTGTGATAAGATCTTGAGAACTCTTCCAAAAAGGTATAGTGAAAAGGTCTCTGCTATAGAAACATCAATTGATAGTGATAGTCTAACAAGAAATGCTTTGCTTGGCATTCTTACAACTTTTGAGATAAGAACAAAAGATCCTATTCCTCCGAAAGAAGTTGCATTCAAAGTGAACAAAAATATAAAGGGTAAGAAGTCAGAATCAAGCAGTGAGTCTTCCAGTGATGAAGAAGCAAATTATGGCAGAAGAGATAAAGGTTCCAGAAGACCCATAGATCTAAGATCTGTTAAGTGTTTTAATTGTGGAAAGTATGGACATTATGCAACAGAGTGCAAAGAGCCAAAGAGCAACAATGATGAAGAAAAATAGGATCACAGGTACAGGGAATCAGAAAGACACAGGTACTAGAAGAAAAGCAAGGATGGACAAAACAGACAAGGAAAGAAGTTCTTCCAAAGGCAAAAGAGAAGCTACTATGCGGATAATGCAAGTAAGTACTCAAATGATAGTGATGCTAGTTTTTCAGACAATGATAGAGATGAAGTCCTATTTATGGTTGAAGAGAAAGATCCAGTTAAGAAAAGGACTCCAGTTATTCTCAAGTGTTTTAGATGTGGTAAATTTGGACATCTTGAAGATGATTGTACAAGGGATGGTTATAGTTTCAGTGATGATGATTTTGAAGATGCACTTGATAGACCAGATGAAAATCTTCTTATGGCATTAGAAGAAGAAGTGAGTGATCCTATAGAAGACAAGCCAAAAGAAAGAAATGATATGGACAAAGGTAAAAAAATAGAGGATTATTCAGTAGAGAATGGTTATGATCTCAAGGGAGAACTTATCTATGCCCTTGACACTAGTAAAGAAGGTAAGAAAGCAACACTCTAAGCTTGAAAGTCAATTTCAAGAATGTGATGAAGAAATATTATTGCTCATAGAGGATTTAGAAAAATCAAAGGCTAAGGCAAGCAAGTTCAAAGATAAGTTAGAAGCAAAGATCTTGGAATGTGAGAAGCTAGCACAAGAAGTGGCTCTACTAAAGGAAGATGTAGAAGACTCCAAGAATAAGCTATACAAGTATGTAAATAGTGCAAAGAGTGTGGATAAAATAGTCAAGATACAAAGAAGAGCAACAAACAAGACAGGTCTTGGTTCTAAATAGGTTCAAAAGAAAATGGAAGAAGAGTCTACTTCCAGTATTGAAGAAGAAGAAACTTTAGAAGAAGATACATCAGAAGAAGATAGTGTAAGTGGGAGTGAGACATCAGAGGATGAGTTGGACAACAAAGAGTTCAACAAAGATAGGAACAATGCACAGAGAAGATACAGATGGAACAACAATCAGAACAGGAGACCAATGAGGTCAAGACAAGGAAGCTTCAATGGAAGATGTTTTTCATGTCACAGGTTTGGGCACATGGCTTCACAGTGCAGGACACATGAAAGACAGGAATATGGAAAAGGATAACTTTTCCAAGGGTATTGCTATTCATGTAATGAGTTTGGTCACAAGGCAATGAATTGCAAGATTCATGACAGAAGAGGATATGGCTTCACTAGGAGAAATCCTAAGACAGTTGCACCTCCAAGGAATAATAACATTAAGTGTTATAAGTGCAATAATGATGGTCACACAACAAGATGGTGTAGAGCAAATATTCTAGAAACAGGCATGAACAGGAATAGGAATATGAATAGAAACAAGAACATGAACAGGAACAGGAATATGAACAGGAAAAGGAACATGAACAAGAATAGGAGCATGGATGAGAACAAGAACAAGAACATGAATAGAACATGGATGAGAATAGGAACAAGAACATGGATGAGAACAAGAATAGGAACAGGAACATAAGTGATGACAGGAACAGGGATGATGACTTGGAAAGAAACAGTCAGAGGATTCAAAAAACTCAAAAAGAAGAGAAAAAGATAAAGGTAAAGAACAGTGCTTTCGGGAGTAGAAATACTCCCACCCCAGAATTAACCACCTCATGTGGAGGTGGGGGAGGGGCTAAGCTAAGAGGCTCATTCTTAGCCCCGAGCCCCAAAGGTGACCCTTTGCCATTGATGTCAAAGGGGGAGAGATTTGTGTATATTGGGGAGATTTGATATGGGGAGAGATTTGATATTTGAGAGAGCATTGAGCCAGGGGGAGCAATGTCCCAGGGGGAGCAGAAGAAAAAGAAAGGTCAGGTTTCAGTAAAAGGATATGGGTTGCCATCAATGACAAAGGGGGAGATTGTTGGACATTTTGAGTCCCTAAGTCAAAGTTGTCATTGATGTCACCATTGATGCCACCAGATGGAGTCATCATTAATACCAAATATTTCAGCAGGAAATAAAGGTGACAAAGATGGTCATTTGATATTCAGCAAGAAGGCAGAAGTTTGAGTGAAACAGTGCAAAAGATAGAAGTTAAAAAGGAGTTATAATATTTATTTTATAAATTATTTAAATTCAGGATGAATTTAAATTTTATAAATAAATATTAAAAGGTACTTTATCAAAGGTGAAATATTATAATGGTTAGAAGTGCCATGGTGAAAACCCAAAATAAAATATTTGTAATTTTCATTACAATATTTTATATTGCAAAAGTGGGTTTATAAAGTCTAAAAATATCTTAATAAACCCAAAGGTTGGGTTTAAAGGTTTAAGACCAAAGAATATTTTAATAAATCCAAAGGTTGGATTTAAAGTTTTAAACAAGGCAAAGTTTATTTCCACCGACGTCATAGAAGCCAAAGGGAAGCGCCGACGTTTTTGATTTAGTGGAAATGCATATAAATACCATGCCCAAAGTTGATTTCCGAATTATCCTTGCTCGAATTGGAAAGAGAAAGCATACGAATTAAATGCAGAGCTCGTGAGATAGAATTGCAAAATTCGTGTTTGACTTGATGGCGAAAGGAAACAAAAGCAAGCGCGTTGATTAGTTGGAAGCCAACAAGGCACCTTGGCCTAGTGGCAAGTGGGCTGCAAGCTTACATTTTGGTGTGCATGGTGGATAGTGTTCGAATCCCATGGAAGCTTTTGGTGGACGTGTTGAAGGTGCCAATCGTTAGGCGCATACGTTTTGCAAGGCAAGGAAGGGGTGTTGAAGCACATGGTGCTTCTTCCTTCCCAACGAGCTTGTAGCTCATGTGGTGGTTTGCACCGTGGGCAAAGACGTTTGTGTGGGCTGCGTTGAGAGTTCGAAACTCTCCAAAGGCAAAGGTACATTTTTATGTTTTATTTTATTAATGCCTAAGTTGGAGGTATAAGGTATTTGGTGGTTGAAGTCTTTGCATTGTGATAAAGGTTGGTAGTTGAGAAATACCATTAGGAGTTATAAGGAGAATTCTGTTTTTATTTTCAAGTCTTAAATTTTGCTATTGTGGAATATTGAAAGGTTAAGACTTTGTGGGTTGTATGTTATTTTGAATAAAGGGTTTTGTGATTATTGTGAGGATATTGCTTATTGTTTAAGTTGGAGTGATAAGGTGTAATTGTGATATTATTTTTGTGATATAAAAATTATCCTCTAACCCTTATTGAGTTTGTCAAAGAAGTAATTGTGAGTGTGGCAGATTTGTAAGGGCAACTACTCTTCAAGAAAAGGTATGGGTAAAATTCTTCTTTGTTGAGTTAGGTGATTGGCTTGATTGAAAATTAAGTTTGGAGTGAAAAGGATTTGATTAGGGTTTCCTTTTTAAAAGTGGTTGAGTTAATGCTTCAAGGTTTTCTGGATTGAGAGTTGTGATTAAACCTTGTTTGATAAGCATTGTTGTTTAGACCATTGGTTGAGTGAAGTACTTTGAGTTTATGCTTCAAGGTTTTGGATTGAGAGTTGTGATTAAACCTTGTTTGATAAGATTTGTTGTTTAGACCATTGGTTGAGTGAAGTCTGAGATTTTCAAGGTTTTCTGAATTGAGAGTTGTGATTAAAACCTTGTTTTATTAGCATTGTTGTTGAAGCCAATGGGTTATGCAAAGAACTTGAACTTGAGTTAGAAAAGAACATGAGTATCATTGTTATGTGAGATTTGTGTTGAGCATTGTTGGAAATATTTTGAGTTGGGAGATACATGCTTGGACTAGGGTTTGTGAGAAAGGGTTGTTTCTTGAAGTGATTGGTTGAGTAGAGTTGATTGAGCCTAGTCAAGTGGATGCATGTAGTGGTTGTTCAAGTTCCATAAAACAAACTATTCTATATTATGATTTGAGTTGAGATTGAGCTTTGAGAATAGAACATATTGAGTCTCTAACAATTCTCTTTATGCTTCTATGATATTGAGTTGAGAAAGTGATTGAGCATTGAGTATAGAACATATTGAGTCTCTAACAATTCTCTTTATGCTTCTATGAGATTGAGTTGAGAAAGTGATTGAGTATTGAGTATAGAACATATTGAGTCTCTAACAATTCTCTTTATGCTTCTATGATATTGAGTTGAGAAAGTGATTGAGCATTGAGTATAGAACATATTGAGTCTCTAAAAATTCTCTTTATGATTCTATGAGATTGGACAAGTTCTGTGTGGACTTGTTGAGCAGATTTGAGATAAGTTTTGTGTGAGCTTGTTGAGTATATTTGTGTAGGTTTTGGTGGACTTATTGAGAAGATTTGAGCAAGTTCTGAGTGGACTTATTGAGAATATTTGAGCAGGTTCTGTGTGGACCTATTGAGCAGATTTGAGCAGGTTCTGAGTGGACCTGTTGAGCAGATTTGAGCAGGTTCTAAGTGGACCTATTGAGCAGATTTGAGCAGGTTCTGAGTGGACCTATTGAGCAGATTTGAGCAGGTTCTGAGTGGACCTATTGAGAAGATTTGAGAAGGTTCTGAGTGAACCTATTGAGTAGAGCTTTGGAGGTGACAGAGCAGAGAGGACAAAGTCTCCAGTGGATAGAGATCCATCAGCCAGGACATTGAGGATAGGTCTTCTGAGTGAGGACAAGAGTCTTCAAGTGGAGAGAGATCCATAGTCAGTGCAGTGGAGGCAGTGTCTTCTAGAGGATCACCAACCAGAGTAGAGGAGAAGGAGTTCTCCTGTGGATAGAGATCCACAAACCAGATTTAGGGGATCAACATCTCCTTTGGACAGAGGTCCATAAACATTGTAATTGGGAAGGATTCCCAAAATATTATTTGAGAAATATTTAGAAGAAATATTTTCTCTGTGGAGGTAGCCCACATTGGGTGAACCACGTTAAATCTGTGTCTCTATTGTGTATGGTGTTTTGTGCATTGCTTTGATTACTGCTATTGATACTGCTATCTATACACTGCATAATATTGATTTGAAAAGAAAAGTAAAAAGTGGTCTTATACTAGTTCACCCCCCTCTCAGTATAAGCTTGTGTTCTTCACCCCGCTATTAAACACTCCCCCTCATTTTTTTTAATTATTAAATTCCATTCTTTCTCATTTTTAAACCGTTTCTTCCTAATTAATAAAATTATTTAGATAAAATATTTATTTAAAAAATAAAAAAATATTAAATATTAAATAAAATAAAATAAATATACATAAATAAAGAGTAGGAAAAGAGTATCCTATGTCATTGGATCCTTGTGGGAAATATTATTTTTGGTGTTAGTTTCATCAAGTTGTGAGTGCATGAATGAACCTACTAGTAATATTTATTGGCCATGAGTTAAATATCAATTATAGTGTATTATTACTTTAAAAAATGTATGTATGTGCATACAAAATTATCAACCTATAAATCCTAGTAATCATCACAACACTTCCTTTAATATTAGTAGTTTCAATTAGCATCTTATTTCTTCCTTAAATTCCATGGCTTCTCCCCCACCCAACCCATTTGGTTTTTCTTCTCCTCATCCCATTGACCCTACCTCCACTACCCCTCCAAGTCATATTCCTCTTCGTAGTAATATCGATCCTATTTTGTATTAATATATTTTGCAACAAGAACAAGTGGTTGCTTCTATTGTCAACATCTTAAATAATCAAACTAAAACCTTGAATAAAATTTAAATAATCCTAGTTTCATCCCCTACTTGTTAGAGTTAGAGTATATTACATCATTTGGGTCATGTAAATGTACCACCTTAGGTACATAGTTAGGATAGGAGATTACTTTAGGGGGAAGTTATCTAGTTACTTCAAGCAATGTAATAAATGCACAAGTGGCAATGTGCAAGTTGTAATGTGCAAGGTGTCCCCTTGTACAACTAGGTAGAGTGTTGGCCAAGGAATATATCTTCCTATATAAAGGGCCTCATAGTAGTAGATATCATCTCATATCATATCATATCATCTCATATCATCTCATATCTCATCTCATCTATCAAGTACTCCTGTATGGAGTACAATGTAGCTCTTTAGCTCATATTAATGGAGTGACCATTTCCTCCATATTGCATTGTATTTTCATCATTTCTATTTATAGCATATTTCAATCATATTGTTGTTTCACTTTCTTTCATATTTCTTGTATTTCATTGGGACCTGTGTTAGATCTCTCCACTACATATATCCTCAAAAGCTAACAATGGTATCAGAGCCATGGTGCTTCAATATAGGAGGACCTACATCCATCATAAGAGAAGTCCAGTAGGTCAAGAGGAATAGGGAGAGTCACCATTACTACTGTTGGCCTGCATCTTTGCTACTACATGCAAAAGCTACCATTAGGATTAACTGATAGAAAAATCCATAGTAGTCAACAGGATTAGGAAAGTGAAGACTAAAATAAATCTTAATTGTAGAAAATCTGAGATTACATCTGGCTAGGGTCTTTCCATAGAGTTGTAAAAAAAACTCATGAAGACTAGGACTCAACATTCAAGCCACTAGTTTGACAAATCAACTAGTGAAGATTATTATCTCCAGATTTATAAGTTCTTCCATTCTAGTTTCTAACAACTTGTTGCAGGAAAAGGAGATTCAAGAAAATTTTGGGAAGCTTCCTACAAGAGAGTTAGGAAGAACATCTTCAAGAATCATTCTAGCACTTGCAGCAACAAGGTAGAAGACTAAATATTTCAAAGACCTTGAGAAAGGTCCCATTACAAGAGCTACAATCCTACAAATTGTAAAAGTAAATAAAAGGCCACAATAGCCTTATAGTAGACTCAAGGAAGAAGAGACTCTAGAAGTTGAGTCATAGGAGGAGATAGGAGATTGGTGATCTCCATTCAAGATCAATACCTATAGAGTGCAGAAGAAGAATAGGCCAAAGAATCCTAGAAGAAGAATAGGCCAGAGAAGCCTAGAAGAAGAATAGGCCAAAGAAGCCTAGAAGAAGAATAGGCCAGAGAAGCCTTGAAGCAGAAAATGCCATAGAAGCCTTGAAGGCCATAGAAGCCTTAATTCTAAAGAAAAATTTAGAGAAGGATTCTTATTTTAGAAGATAAATTCTTGATTTAGAAGTAAGACTCCAAAGAAGAGTCCAAGAAATAGGAGATTGGTGATCTCCATCAAAGCCTACAAATTGTAGAAGAAAGAGAAAGGACCAACGAAGTCCTATTCCAAAATTCAGAAGTAGCAGAATCAGAGATCTGAGAGGAAGATCTCATCACCAACACTTCCAGAAGTAGAAGGTTGAAGAAAAGGTCTCAGTTAGAAGACCAGAGGAGCTACAAGATAGAAGACCTTGGAGAGGTCTCAAGGAGGAAAATAAGAAGGTTTGGAGAGCCTTGTTGCAGAGCTCGTAAAAGCATCGTTAAAAGAGTTCCTAGGAGAACTCATTGGAGAAATCCACTACCAAGGAGAAGCCCCTGATAGTGAAGGACTTGGGACAATTATCACCATCTGACAACAAGCCCAAGAGAAGAAGAATTTGGCAAGGAGTGCCAAATCCAGAAGAAGAATTTGGCAAGGAATGTCAAATTCGAGAAGAAGAATTTAGAATTAAGTGCCAAATACCTGAAGAAGAATCCAATGAAGACCTCAAGAAAATCAAAATCTTGAGAAGAAGAAGATCCTGTTTGAAGTCAGAATTCGACAAGAAGCTTGAAGGAAGATTCATATAGAAGAAGCCTACCAAATCCAGGAGATTTGGAGATTACCTCTCATAGCAAGAAGGCATAGTTTAGAGAAAGGAGTTCTCTAAATCTACAACATAAAGTAGAAGATCACTGGAAGGATTAAGCCACCAAATCCAAGGCTCAAGATAGAAATTTTGAGGCTAGAGATTGGTGAAGGAGAAAGTTGTTTGGGACAACCAACAAAGAAGTTGCATATCCATCTACTACAAGGCAGCAACTTGGTGAATCAGAAGCACCAAGATCTACATCATCTACTTCAGAAGCCATCAAAAAGGTAAGCAACTAAGGTGCAATTAGTTGAACTTCAAATTAGGTTTCATTATCAAATTCCATTAAGCACCATATTTGGATTAAAAGTTGCAGAAGAATAGATTGCATTATAGTCTTCAAGAAAGTGCAAAAATGGAGAGTTCATTTTAAGGATTATTTGCACATTAATTTGGAGTTGAATATATTTTAGAATTACAACTATCTATCAACTACCTATCATCTACTTTGGAAAAAGAAAAGAAGACTAGATCCTACAACTTTGTTTGTAGTGAAAATTTATAGAATACTTATTAAGGGTTCATTACAGATTACTCTTAAAAGTTGCAGAGATTATTAAGTGCATCTAAAATTATTTTGAGAGTTCATTTACTGGAGCAATAAGGTGAGATTATTGTTATCATTAAAAAGTGCATTGGCACTATACTAGTTGATCTCTAACTAGTTACTCTCAAAAAGGTTAGTTTTTGTTTGTTGATTGTTAAGGATCAAGAGCACAAAAACCAGTAGATTAATCAAAGTGTCTAGAGACACTATTTGGTGCACAGAACCTATAGCATTTCATGGCCCAAAGAAGCCACCAAAATCAGATCATATTCCTCCAAGGAGTGGAGAAGAAATCCACCATTAAAATCAGCAAGAGAAGCTTCAAATCGAGACTTGGTGAGTCTCAAGATTCAAAGTGCACTAAAGGCTATTTAAAAAGGGTGCAGAAATTACTTCTACAAAAAGAAGCTTCTATCTACATGGTTACAAGCTTGGGTTCATTAGAAAAATATCCAAGCAAAAAGGAGAAAGGTGTCTAATCAAAATACAACCTCAAAATCCCCCATTGCCTTCAAGAAAGCTGCCATAAAAATCAAGAAAAATAGATCTGCAAAAGGAGTGCAAAAGGAATGCAATAAGGGCATTATTATATACAAAATATATTACATATTGGTGCACCAGTCTAATCTATTTTACATAGGAAAAAGGGTAGAGTTTTAAGTGTCTAAAAGGCACCATCTTCTCAAGGCATAACAACCCATGACAGTCGAATACTTGCACACTCCAAGCAGGGCAAAAGAGCCCCAAAGAAGGCTTGAATCCTCTACATCTTGGACAACCAAATCTGCAAGAAAACACAACACAATACAAGGCAAAGGGAAGCATTATATTCAAGGGTAAAAAGGAGAGCATAATAGGTTGAAGCAATATCAAAGCCAGACATACATCCAAGGAGCATTCTATACCATTATTGGAGGTTCACCAAAGCTCCACCAAAGCATCACTCTTCACTCCAGTTGGAACCAACTCATAAGCAAGCACCATCGAACAAAGGAAGAGCTGAGAATATTATAAAGTTTAAAGGTGCTCCAAAGGTACGTTAAAGAAGTGTTAGAGAAAGAGCCCATGCATAAGGAGGAAGTGACACTTATCACTTGAAAAGGAATCCTAACGTTCCTTACATGAGCACCCATATTTCACACATTCGAGCAAAGGAACATTACTAGCAATAAAGGTGGTATGTTAGAACAAGGGAGACACTTGTCTTCAAAGGAAATAAGTGCTCCTCCAAGGTTGTAATGCCCATATGTTACCTACAGGTGGTTTCAAGCATCTTTATTCCCTCCAAGTGCTCAAGAAGTAACTAGCGTGACACTTGTCACATAGCACAAGAACCCTCTTCTATTAAAAGGTGCCAAAGACCAAGGAAGTCTACATATTCCATATTCTAGCATTTACTCATAGCACAAGCTGAATTACAACATGGAAGAAAGGTGAAAGAGCATTAAAATATCTGGTCAAGGAGGTCAAAGAAGTCCAACATTGAAGCCAAGGGAAAATCAACGTACACCATCCTCCATAAGCACTCAAAGGAAAGGCAAAGAAGTGGACTGCCATATACGTCCAAAATATATGGTAGATACGTAGAGAATACAACATCAAAGGTAAGGTCTCTACTTTATTAAATTTACTTTCATTAACAGGGAGTTATAAGGTATAACATTAGGTTGAAATACTAAAGGAAATCAGCCATATTTGAAAGTAATATAAAAGGGAGAAAACACATATTAAATAGCCTAATATTTGCAATATTATAACATAGGAGAAATAAGGAATTCTACTTGGAAATCAGAATTTCTATTATTGCAAATAATTGTTTTCTAATATTCCACATTAGGGAGTTATAAGGAATACTACATCAAAGTAGGAAATTGGAAATTAGAAACAATAAATATCAAATTATTAAAGGCTATAAAAAGAGGTTTATTAAAGAATATTAAGAGTTGGAAATTAATTGGTATATTTGTCTCAAAATACATTAAAGGGACAAAAGGAATCCAACTATTAAAACCTCATCAAATTAGAAAGTGCTTAAAGTTCAATAGGAGTAATAAGGTGTAAAAGAAGTTGATTTTTGCTATTTACAAAACTTTACAAAATCAACCCAAAATTGAACTATTATTCTCAAAAGCACTTTATCTATTCACATATCCAAAATCACTAGGGAGACATAAGGTATTCTACAAAACTTGATAACAATAGCATTCATCAAATATTATCAAGTACTAAGGTCTCTACAAAGTCTACAAGGACTCTACTGATTCACATCTCTTAACTAGGGAGATATAAGGAAGCCTACAAAGCCTAAGCTCTAAAAGGTTCTATCAAATCCATATTTACAATCCTAAGGATTAACAAGAAACACTATCTCAAAACTATCAAGAAGGAATATGGATGAAATAATAAGAAATACCTTTATCAATAAATAATTATTTCATGAAATGGAATTATATTCTCAAAACTTGATAGATACCCTTGAAGGATATGAGAATCTATCAACTAGTGATAAGGAGAGATTATCCTTATTTCTCAAAGAAGAAAAATAGGGTAGCTTTGAAGCATTAATTGGTTATCTTTATGAAAACCTCTTCAGGGCATGGTGGAATTCACAAAAGATAGTTATATTCACATCTGAGGAATATTTGATGATTTACCTATCATTAATTGTGTTTGTACTCACTCAACACATGAAGCAAGCTAGCAATACGAATCAATATTACTATGATGATAGACTAACTCCTCATGAAGCAAAACTTCCACTAGTACCCATGCAAAATCATAGGAGAAGGAGGAGGAAAAGGAAGAAAAGACCTGCTAAAAGAAATTTTAGCAAAGAAGACATGAATAGCAAAGAAATCATAAAGACTGAAGTACCCTCAACTACAACTCTCTTTGCATCATATGAAGACACTAACTACTTTTCTTGATCAGACTACAATAAGCAATGAAGGAGAATACAAGTTCTAGTTCTAACTCCAATAAAGAAGAAGAAAAACCAATGCAAGAAGGCATACAATGCATTAAAGAGGACCAGATCAAGTTGAAGAACATCTGAAGACAAAGATCCATATTGAAGATTGAAATCTTCAATACCCAAATAATGTAATACAGGGGGTATTAGAGTTAGAGTATATTACATCATTTGGGTCATGTAAATGTACCACCTTAGGTACATAGTTAGGATAGGAGATTACTTTAGGGGGAAGTTATCTAGTTACTTCAAGCAATGTAATAAATGCACAAGTGGCAATGTGCAAGTTGTAATGTGCAAGGTCTCCCCTTGTACAACTAGGTAGAGTGTTGGCCAAGGAATATATCTTCCTATATAAAGGGCCTCATAGTAGTAGATATCATCTCATATCATCTCATATCTCATCTCTTCATCTCATCTATCAAGTACTCCTGTATGGAGTACAATGTAGCTCTTTAGCTCATATTAATGGAGTGACCATTTCCTCCATATTGCATTGTATTTTCATCATTTCTATTTATAGCATATATTTTTTTGGTAGATAATATACTATAGCATTAATACCAGGTTTTAAATTTTGACCCAAAACCTTTTACAAAAATCAACCCAGGGCTGTTGATGAACATGTCCTTACTAAGGATCCTATATATGTAAAATCTACATGCCACCAAAGCCATTACATCCGGTAAGGCACATAGTCTGTTATCAAAAAGAAACTTCCCATACAAAATTTTGGGTATACCTTGAGAAAAAAAACTTGCATCATAATTACAAAAACATAAATAGACACAAATCCCTTCCTTGAAATAGTGGAGAAACAAAAAGCTGCAGACACACATAGCAGAGTATTGAAAAAACTCCCACAAACTCTGTATTGACAGTTACTCTTAATAATTCTTTGGTAATTGCTTTCTTTCGTATATGACATGCTTTAGGACCACATCCCTTCTTGGCAAATCAAACTTGGAGAAGTGAACCTGCTAGCTAGATTTATGGCGGTGGCTATCTGGTGGTCCACGTGGCTCTAGTTCGAAGTCTTATATTATCGTTTCTTTCCTGCCCTGTGATTATCAACCAACCTCAAATTACTAAGATGACTAGGAGCCATGTTATATGACATGTGACTATCCTTATTAGTCTTTGTGGTATTTCCAAGCAGCATCCACCAAGAATGACATCTCGGATAATTTTTATTGTGAGTCCATTTCAAAAAAGAGACGAGAATACTTGTAGCCTTCGAACTTATAGTGCATTCCCTATTGGTAAATTCAACTATCATTCTTGGAATTCTTGTTGAATAAGCTCCTCTACTTCACTCGGGACACCGTGTTCCCATTTGAAAAATTTGTCACCATCAACACCCAAATTGGCCAGCTTATCAACAACTTTGTTAGCTTCCCGAAAGACATGTTGGGCTTTTCTATCTTGTCTTCCCTGGAAAAGGATCCTAGCCTCTTCAACAATTGTTTTAATCCTCCAAGGAGGTATTTTCCAATTATTGAGAATATTTATAACATGCATAGAGTCTCCTTCTATTATCAAATTGCCTTCTAAGTCTTGAGTCATTTGAAGGCCTCTCCACATAGCTCTAGCTTTAGCTTCGTTGTTCATCCTTGTTCCCAAATATTAAAAAAATGCAAGCATCATATTCCCATTATGATCTTGCACAATATCGCCAATGCCTAATCTTCTAGAATTTTCCTTGGCCGCTCCATCAAAATTAAGCTTAAACCATCCTGTAGGAGGTGGGGACCACTTAACATTGGCTCTAGGGTTGACTACCCTAGGCACAAACTCATATAACAATGTTAAGCTTAAATATTGAGCAATCGTGGTATCCCGTAGATGAGGTTTACAACTATCAAAAGGGATAAGGTTCACATTCTCATTGGCAAAGGATAGGATCCTGGCAATGATAGTTTTATGATCATGAATAGACTCATTAAAGACTTTATGGTTCCTTTCTAACCACACCTGCCAAAGATATTGATTGAAACAAATTTTCCACATGTATTTAAGTCTTTGGATTGAAAAGGTGCAAGGCCACTGGATAAAAAAATAAAGTACGATGGTTGGTTTAACCTAGGAAATATTGAAGGCCTGAAAAACCCCACTTAGGACAGTCAAGGAAAAAGGGCACTCAAGGAAAATATGATAAATGGTCTCCCAATTAGCCCTACATAGATAACAATGATTAGTGATACAAATACCTTTATGCATCATATTATCAATGGTTAGAATTCTTCCTTGGATAACCAACCATGAACAGACTACAATTTTAGAATTAATTTTTTTATCCAAACTAAGTCCTCTTGGAGGACAAAATCCTCATCATCAAGTAGAAGCTTGTAACCTAATTTAACAATGAACTACCCATTTTCCCTAGGAGCCCAGGTCACTTGATCTTCCTTGGGTCTCATGGGGATAAAGTATTGCCCAAGAATATTACAAATATCATTTTATTCCACTTTAAATCCCTGAATCCTTATTTGTTTCCACTTCATTCTGCCTCTGTCCTCAACCATATAATCGAAGACTTTTATACCAATGAGTTCTTTTGTGATATCTTTGATTCAGGCTAAGTTAGGATATTTCATCAGTGGTTCATCCTTAGCCCACCTGTCATTCCAGCAATTTATCCTCTCACAATTGCCTAAAACCCATCTTAAACCTTTTTTGATGATTTCCTTACAATTGAGAATTGCTTTCCAAAAAGTAGAACCTCTTATTGGAACTGATTCACTTAGAAATTCCATATTTTGAAGATACTTTCATTTGATGATAGTTGTCCATTCATTTTCTTCACCAGAAATGAGGTGCCACACCTACTTAGCTAGTAAAGCTAAATTCATATGAGCAATTATCCTCAGACCTAAGCCCCCATTTTCCCTGGGTCTGCACACTTTGGTCCATCCTACAAGGTGTATCCTTTTTTTCTCCTCTAATCCTATCCATAAAAATTCTTTTTGGAGTTTCTTAATTTTTTGTAAATCCTTCACAGGTGCTTTGAAAATGGAGAGGAAATAGACTGGAATTCTCTGAAGAGAGGCCTTAGTGAGGGTTAGCTTTCTTTCTTGAGATAAAAGATGACCTTTCCATCCAGCAAGTTTTTTTTGAATTCTTTCAATAACCTTGTCCCACATTGACTCTCTCAGAGAACCAATGAAAATAGGGAGACCAAGATACGAAGTGGGGAGGTTTGCTATATCACACCCTAAAATTTCTATAATCCTTCCTTGCCTCTGAATGGGGGTGTTCAAGAAATATAACTTGCTTTTACTAAATTAAATTTCTGACTAGCAGTGTCCTCGTAGAGTTGTAGGATGTATTTAATTCTTTTGGCCTCAACCACCATTTATAGCATATTTCAATCATATTATTATTTCACTTTATTTCATATTTCATGTATTTTATTGGGACATGTGTTAGATCTCTCCACTGCATATATCCTCAAAAGCTAACAGTACTATGCCTCCTCTTGTCCATGGATCACAACAAAATATCAAGCCCTAACCTTTGACCATTCATCAAGCACCAAATACTAATGTTCTTCCACAACAACCACCTTGTCATAATCCTCTATATTTTAGCTCTTATAACCTAGATTTTTTTTATGATCTAGGCTCCTCAATAGGCAATGCTTCTAATTTACTAAAATTGCCTCATGATGTTAATATTCCTTGCATAAATATTTCCACATTTACAGGTGTTTACCCTTTTATATGGTTGGCCAAAATGTAAGTCCTTATACATTGTACCATATTCCTTAAATAGGTCGTGTCGCATTAGTAACTTCTAAGTTGGGTACCTAGGCTTATCATTGGTTGTTATGGAAGTGTAACTGACATGGTGGCCCTATTTTGTGGCCTAAATTCAAGAAACTATTTATCTAAATATTTTATAAGGGATATTCCACATCATATGTAGTATGTCTTATGCAAATTAAGCAAACAAGAACAATGGAAGACTATTGTTCCAAGTTCACAAGTATCCTCACCTATACCCATCAATTGAGTCCAGTAGTGGTGGTCTCTACCTTTTTCTATGGACTTAAGGATAAAATTTGGAAGGAATTCAACATGCATGATCCTTATACTCTTGATTATGTACAACGTATAGCTCTAGTAGTAGAACAAAAGCTTCAATATTCGAGTCCTCCATATAGATGTGATTTCAACTCTTGATAACCTTATCATAATTTTGAGCATTCCACAGGTTTTTTTGTTTAAAATTTTGTTCACACCATCCCAAATATTATACCTATGAATAATTTCATAACTTTCACTTGGAATATGGGGACACATCAATTTATAAGGATGAATATTCACTACATCATGCGTAATCAACAGAACTAGGACAACAACCAACAAAAGTGGATGAAGTAGAAAAAGGGAAAAATATTGTGGCTCTCTTTGATCATGAACTTATGGGTATCCAATCTCACCACACTACCAATATATAAGGATTTATCAAACAACAATGTGTTAATATGATAATTTATTCAAGCAGTACACATAAATTTATAGATAGTAAGATAGCAAAATCCTTGGGCTTGTATATTAGTACTTCAAATAAATTTAAATTTTAAATCCTACTTACAAATGGGGATACTACTTAGTGTGTGGTTTTAACATCTAAATTTAACATCCATATGGGGTAATATATTTGAGTGGGTAATTTATTTGTTATGAACCTAGGAAGTTTAGATGTTATCTTGGGAGCACAATGGCTATCTCAGTTTGGTGATGTTACTATTAATCTAGAAAAAATATGTCAAGTGAACATAGAATGGAAGGGTTATTTATTTCCAATTAATTCAATCCCCTCCCTCTAAGATAGTTAGTTCCCATAGCATAGAAAATATATTTAAGAAGGATGGTCTTTTTTTATTATCCCAAGTCAATTGCATGGAGGTCCAATCCTTAGATCCATCTCTTATAGCTCTTTCATTGGATCTCCAAAGCATTATGGATTATTATGGGGATGTATTTAGTAATCCAAATGGTCTACCTTATAATCACACACATTATCATGACATCCATCTAATTCTAGGAAGTCAACCTCTTAATGTGCATCCTTATCGCTACCCCCAACCCCAAAAATCAAAAATCGATAAGCTAGTCTAAGAAATGTTAGAGCATATACATAGAATCATTTCATTCAAGCATTACTCCATATTACTCTACACTAATTATGGTATAATTTAAGGATAACACATGGTGCATGTGTCCTAATTTTTTTCCCCTTAAAAATATCACTATTAAATATAAGTTTCATATCCTTGTTATAGATAATATATTGGATGAATTGCATAGTTCTAGTTTCCATACACATGAGGATCATTATGAATTTCAAGTCATGTATTTTAGACTCACTACTACTCCTTCCACTTTTCAAAGCATCATGAACCATATATTTCATCTCAAAGCCTCATGAACAATGTATTTTCAAAGCCTCGTTGATAATATTTTAATCTATAGCAAATCTTGGGAGGATCATCTAGTTCATATTGATAAATTCCATCTATTACAAAAGAAAAAACTCTTTGTTAAAAGGTCCAAATGTGCCTTTGAGTTCCAAGAGTTATAGTATTTAGGACATATAGTATATCACAAAGTATTAAAGGTATATCATATTAAAATCAAAGCTATTCAAGATTGGCACTTGGCCAAATCCTTTTAAAAAATCCATGGGATTCTAGGACTCACAAGTTATTATAGAAAATTTATCCATAAATATGGCAATATTATCATGCCTCTCATCGCCCTCACCAAAAAGGATGCTTTTTTTTTTACTGAAGTTGTTTTCCAAACATTCTAATCCCTCAAAGAAGTTATGTGTTCCACTCCAATTTTGGCCACTCCTAATTTTAGAAAGCCTTTTGTCATTGAGTGTGATGCTTTCAACATAGATATTGGAATTATTTTAATGCAATATGGTCACCCATTGGCCTTTGAATATAATAAAAATTTGGATAAGAATATAGAATGGTCCACTTATGATAAGGAATTTCTAGCTATTTTACATGTCATAGCAAAAAGGAGGTCTTATTTATTGAGTAGTTGTCTCATAATTAAGACTGATCATAGTAGCCTGAAACATTTATTAGAACAATATCTCTCATACCTTGAACAATATAAATGGATGACCAAACTCTTGGGTTATAATTTTGTCATTGAATATAAGAAAATGAAAATATGGTGGTTGATGCTTTATCTTATAAATACAAGGATGATGTGGCTATCAATGTCATCTATGGTCCTTGTCCACAATATATTTCTTAGCTTTGAGAATATTAGCTTTCTAATTTAGATACTACTCAAATCATTCATAATATGAAAATAGTATCATTGCATTCTTGCTTCTCATACTCTGATGGAGTGCTTCACAAAAAAAATCACATTTATCTTCCTTGATAATTGACTATTAATTCAAAGGTTCTCCAAGAATTGCATGCATATCCTTTTGCAGGACACTCAATATTCTTGAAAATATACCAGTGGGTGAAGCAATCATTTTCTTGAAAAGTATTAAAAAAAAATATCAAGGTGTTTGTGTTTGAGTGTGAGGTATGTCAATTTAACAAAGGGAAAACAATTAAATCTCTTAGATAGTTACAACCCTTTCCTACCCTAACTACAAATGATTGCACATATCCATAGATTTCATTGAGGACCTTTCCATATTAGAAGGAAAAATAGTTATCTTTGTGATATTAGATCACCTTTCTAAGTATGCTCATTTATGTGCATTACAACATCCATATTGGGAAAGTAAGGTGGCCAAGGTATTTATTAATTATATTTTTAAATTACAAGGTATGCCCAAAACCATTATGAGTGATTGTAACCCTATATTCACTAGCAACTTATAGAAGGAATTATTTTGTCTTAGTGTTACCAATTTGAGTATGTCTTCCTTATATCACCCTTAGTTGATAGTTAAATAGAGATTGTTAATAATTTTTTGGGTACTTACCTTCATTTTTTTGCTCAAGACAAGTAAATCACTAGGTCCAATGACTTTTGTTAGCAAAATGGTGGTACAATACTTACCATTTTTCCTTTAAGATGCCCCCATTTGAAGCACTATATGGTCAAAAACCTCCATCAATCATAGAATACATTCCAAGATATTTCAAAGTTTCACAATTAGATGATTTGTTACAATAATGATAAAAAATTTGACCCAATTCCAAAACTGTATGAAGCAATAATAGGATTCACACTATTCTGAATGGCATTTCAATATAGGAGATATGATATTTTTACATCTACAATCTTACAAGAAATTATCCTTAAAGATAAAGTCTTAGAAGTTGACTCCTTGATTTTATGGTCCCTGCAAGGTGGTTTGTCACATTAGTGAAGTAGCATACCAGTTGGAGCTTTCATCAACTTCCCTCATTCATTCAAAATTTTATTTATTCTATCTCAAATAGGTTATTTGCCAAAAGGTGCAATCCCAAATAAAGTTTCCATTACTCGATGAAGAAGGTCAAACTAGTCTTCAACCTAAAGTACTATCATTGTCTAGAGTTCATCATCTTTGATCTTTGAAAAATTTAGGATCTTCTCATAAAGTGTGTCACAACCTGCCCCTGTAGGACTTTTGATGAGAAAATAATATAATTGGACTTATTGTATTAATGTCTAACTTTGTTGGTACTATTGTTATGCATGGACGCGATGCAACATTTGATTGAGATTTATATCTATGACACTACTATGTCCTTATGGTTTTGCAAGACTAACCATGTTTACAGGTGGATAATGTCAAACCATCAATCTGATAATAGCATTGATGATGCCTTTAAACTGATCAACATAGGAGCTGAATAATGGCATTGCTTGTAATGGTTTTTAATTAATTTGACTAACCATTTAAATGATAGTCTAAAAATTTGATATCCGTCTTGATGATTCATTTAAAATAATCTAGCAAGGGAATTCAATATTATTTTATGCATGTAGTAGTTAGAAATTAAAGAGGCTAACCATTACAACATAAATATAAAAATTTAATAATAGTTTTAATACTACTTTCGATTTATTTCAGCAAAGAGAAAATGATTAATGATTATTTTATTTTGATAATGACTTCATTTAATGACGAAGGAATCATGGATTTGTTTAATATATTTTTAATATTATCTAGTCTCTTCTAAATTTCCAAAAAAAGCAAATAGATTTGGTTACATAGAAAAAGTGACTCTTTTGGAAAGGGGGAAATTAATGGTCTCTGCTCAGTTGGACTGAGCCAAGAGGCTGCGTTGATGGAGTTCTACCCCCCTTGCCCCATTGGAAAAAGAGGGTAGGTCTTCTTGGAGAAAGGGGAATGGCTTTGAGAGGAAGTCATTATGCTTTTGTATGACACGTTCCATAAAAAAAGCAGTGAGGATCTTGAGAGATTTTTTGGGCAAGGAAGGGGCCTAGAAGATTTTAAAGTTGGAGGTTTTGGACAAAGGAAATCGATCAACTAGGTTGGATATAACAATTATCTTCTTTGTTTCTATAAACAGGTCTGAAATGCATTGATGAAATTAAAAAATGGGGGGATTTCTTTCTGTGAAAATGTGTCCTTCCTATAGGTTGGTTCAAGATACAGTTCTTTTTATTTTTCTTGCTACCCTTTGAAGTCGATTTAGCCTATTTATGGTGTTGTAGCATGACCTGTTTCGTTCGTATCTACTTCTCATTTTTATTCCTTGTATCGAAATTATACCGTAGGATGGTGCAAAGGACCTTTTTTATTGAGGTCTATTTTTGGCCCAAATGAGATTGGCCTCTGTTATTTCTTTTTGTGGTGCACTTTCCTCTTTAATTTCTTTTAGATTTATAGATATATAATTTTTGAGTTTCTTTTATATTTTGATATCTAGGGATTTTGAATTAGGAGTACCAATTTTCTGGTTGTGGATATTTTAGGATTAATGTATTGTTCTTGTGAAAAGAGAATGTTTTGAACCTTTGACCTTAGATGGCTAAAGCCTAAAACCATTGACACCCATGAGAGGCAGTGATATTTCATGGAGCTTTATCTTTTTCATTTTATCTCATGGTTTGGAATTTTATTTTTACCAAGCACAATGGAGGGATGAATCTAGTCTGTAGTTTTTTTACTTTTATTTTCCTCCAAATTCATTAATACTATAACAAATATTTACTCAAATGAATAACTATAAACTATCTATATGTTCGAAGAAAATTTTACTAACCTAAAAGTAATGGATGAATCCGACTGATAGGTTTTGTATTGGATCAGCTTGGCACAAATCTATGCAGGGATGCACTCCCCTTAAGTTGCCTTGATATCACTTTACTTATTTTTTGTTTTATATATTTAAATTTCCATTTTATGTTTTGAGGTGCTCTAGAAATTTTGTGTATTGAGGGAGTCATAGTTTGCAAGAAACCTAATATTCGAACCTATTCTAGTGATAGTAAGCTCCCTAGTATTTATAGCTCAACCACAATCCTAAGGCCAATTAATATAAATTTTAGGTTGAATTTATTTCAATAAGTCCTATTGGATTTTATCAATAGATTTAGTATAGTGCAGGTCCTAACTTCTAGAGTCATTGATGTTTTTTTAGTTAATAAGGGTTGTAATTGAGTACACTATATTTGCAGTGAGTGTTATAGGAAGGTCGTGTTCTACTAGAACTAAGAGTTTTTTATCTATGGTCACATGTTTTCCTATATGGTTTCTTTTTCAATCCATCTTTGGTTTTTTAGGAGTTGTCCATTATCTATTCCTCTTGATAGAATGAATATGCTTATTTAATATCAATGTATCAAGGTTCTAAGTTTTTCTCTTTTCCAATTTTGATACTTGTTGAAGAGAATTACCATTGCTATTTTATATTGTAGTATATGTCACCTTGGAAAATTTATCTTAAAAATAGGATATTTTTTGTAACCCAAATTTTTACAATGTAACTCCATGTTATCTATCTTGGGCATTTAAGAAATTGCCCATATTCTTGTCTTACAGTTTAAATAGCATTAGCTGGGTGTTATATTTATGATGTTCCTTTTCTTATCCAATTTGGATTGGCTCTCAAGGTGGAAATATATTGATATTTTTTTGGGAAATGTACAATATATGAGACCCAAGGACCATGTGTCCTTCCTTCTTAAGAAGGAATACTTCCATACTTCTATGAAATTATGGCTACCATATCTATTTTTAAGGGACAACAATCTGGATGTAGTCAAGAAACCATAAAATAGGTATCACCTCTAGTACTTAGAGTAGGAGCACAACTACTGCAACTATAAGTTTTAATGCTATTTGTATTATGAACTTCTTCAACTACAACAAAATCAACTCACATTTAGAGATAAATGCTTCATGTTGACCTGTATCTCCCAATGTACAATGGCTTCAACACAATTATTATTTTCTAATGGTCTAACTTAGAACAATTTCCTCTGTGTGTTTCCACTTATTGACCAAAGTCTACCTTAGCTATGGTTCAATAATCCTCTCTCTGTTGTGCACCCATGGAGATGGTCGACTATTATTATTTCCTATTAAAAAATCTAGATGGAACTCCCTTTGCAAAAAAGTAATGTGCTTTTGGGTTAAATAGTTGGTTTGGTTTAAATAAGTTTTATCTAATTTCATGGATGGAGAAAAATAGTTGGGTTAAATATATTTTATTTGATTTTATGGATGGATAATAATATTTGGGTTAAATACATTTTATTTGATTTTCTTGATGGAGAAGAATAGTTGGGTTAAATATATTTTATTTGAATTTTTTGATGGAGAAGAATAGTTGGGTTAAATGTATTTTATTTGATTTTTTTTATGGAGAAGAATAGTTGGGTTAAATATATTTTATGTGATTTTATTGATGGAGAAGAATAGTTGGGTTGAATATATTATATTTGATTCTATTGATGGAGAAAAATAGTTAGGTTAAATATGTTTTATTTGATTTTATTGGTGGAGAAAAATAGCTGGGTTAAATATATTTTATCTGATTTTATTGATGTAGAAGAATAGTTGGGTTAAATATATTTTTATTTGATTTTATTGATGGAGAACAATAGTTGAGTTTAAATACATGAGGGTGTTGAGTTTTAAATAGATGAAACTGTTGAGTTTTAAATATATGAAGTGTTGAGTTTTAAATATATGAAGTGTTGAGTTTTGAATAGATGAAAGTGTTGAGTTTTAAATAGATGAAGTGTTGAGTTTTAAATATATGAAAGTGATTTATATGATGAAAAATGATGCTTGCATTTTCATTGGAATGTCTAGATGGTAATAATGTTGTTGTTCATATGATGTTGAAGGATAATATTCTAAATATATGTTGAATTATGTTGCAGCTTACTATATATATATATATATATATATATATATATATATATATATATATATATATATATATATATATATATATATATATATATATATATATATATATATATAATGCATATTGTGGATGATGGATATGGTCTCTTTGTTGTTGGAAATTTTGAGTCCATAAAATTGTCATTGATGTCAAGGCATGAGGTTGTCATTAATACCAAGAAGTGAACCACCATTAATTCCAAAAGGTCAAAAGGAGCAATGCAAAAATTTGATGGCAAAAGAGCTTCATAATATTAATTTTTGATATTATAGGAAGCATAAATAAAAGGTTTTTATAAAAACCCAAGGAGGCTTCTTTTTCCAAATTAAAAAATCCAAGGAGAAAATTCATGTACTGTGAAAATTCGAATTTTGAGGAGTTTAAGAAGATATAGTGTATAGCTTCTAGCACCATCCAGTGGCTAGATCAGGTGGCATTTGACTTGGTGCTTGTGGAAGGAAGGTTGCGCGTTCAAAAACCAGTGGCAGCAAGTTTTTGAAGCCCTTTTTAGTTTTCTATTTCAGCGGCAACGGAAATAAGAATAGAGTGCTTGGGAACTCTAGCTCACATGTGAGCACTAGCTCACGCGGTATCCAATGTTGTGGCTAGAGAGCTTAGGAGGCAGCGTCGTGGGTTCAAAACCCACTAAGGGTAAAGGTACAATTTTTTATTTAATTTTTGTTTGCCCTAAGGTTGTTGTGAGTAAATTACGAGGTATAAGGTGGTAGTTAAAGTGTATTACTTATCTATAAGTTAAAGTGATTTTTGGGCATGGTAAAAAGTTATTTTTGGTAAAGTAAAACTAAGATAATTAATTTTTACCTTAGAAAAATAAATTACGTTATTTTATAAATTATTTTATTTGATAAGTGCAATTTAAGAAATGAGTTAAAAGTAGAAATTGTGTTATATTTTATAAGAGGGTTTTTTATGAAAATTATGATGTTGAAATTTATTATTGATATGAAGCAATAAGGTGTATTTGAGATTTAATTTATCTTTGTGTTTAAGGTAAATTGTGAAAAGTGTTAGGGTGATAATTCTTGTCATCTAACCTTTGTACTTGGCAAAGAAAGTATTGATAATTGATCTAGGCTTTTGAAGATAATTCTACATCAAAGAAAAAGGTATGGGCATATTCTTCCTTGATTGAGTTGATTGGTTGGTTTTCTGGAAAACAACTTTGGAGTGAAAAGGACTTAATTAGGTTTCCTTATTGAGTTGTTGAGCTATATCAGAAGATTTTTTTATAAGCATTGTTGAGTGTATTTTGAGTTAATGCTTCAAGGTTTTCTGGAATAAAGAGGTGTTGATAAAACCTTGTTTGATAAGCACTGTTGTTGAAACCTTTGGTTGAGTGAAGAACTTGAACTAGGGTTTACAAAGATCATGAATATCATTGTTATGTGATATTGGTTGATAATCATTGTTGGAAACATTTTGAGTGAGTGTTCATATGCTTGGACTAAGGTTTGTAAGCAAGGATTATTTCATTGAGTGATTGGTTGAGTAGAGTTGGTTGAACCTAGTCAAGTGGATGTGTGAAGTGATAGTTCAAGTTCTATGAAACAAACTATTTTATATTCTGAATTGATTTGAGAAAGAGGTCGAGTATTGATGAGTGTGAAACATATTGAGTCTCTAACAATTCTCTATATGTTTATGTGATAAAAGAGAGATTGGAAGTGATTGAGAGTTTGTGAATGTGAAGAATATTGAGTCTCTAACAATTCTCCATATGTTTCTAAAAGAGTAATTGAAATTAATTGAGTATTGAGGTGAATGTGAAGCATATTGAGTCTCTAAAAATTATCTTTATGTTTCTATGATATTGGACAAGTTCTAGTGTGGACTCATTGAGCAGATTTAAGGCAAGTATTTGAGAAGACTTGTGGACAGATTTGTGTGAGATTTTGTGGAATCTTACAATACAGAGTGAAAGTAGATTTGGATAAGTCCTAGTGAGGACTTATTGAGCAGATTTAGACAAGTTTTAGTGAGGACTTGTACAGCAGATTTAAGCAAGTTCTAGAGAGGACTTGTGTACAGAATAGTGTGAGATTTTACGAAAGATTACAAGGTAGATTTGAGACAAGTCTTTGAGAAGACTTGAGAGTAGATTTTATTGATTGATTTGTTCAAACCATGAGTTAAGGTTTGGGGTAGATCCAGCAAAGTTGATTTGAGATTGAGTCAAAGATTTTTGTTAAGGTTTGAGGACAGAGATTGAGGATAGATTTGTGCTAGACCGAAGGACTATGTTTAGTGCAGATTAGAGGATAGATATTGAGGATAGATTTGTGCTAGACCGAAGGACTTTTTTTAGTATAGATTCAAGGATAGAGGTTGGTGCATATTTGAGGATAGGTTTGTTCTAGACCAGAGACAAATATTGAGAAGATTTGTGCTAGACTAAAGGACTGTATTTTGTGCAAATTTTAGATAGATATTTAGAGGTGATATAGTATAGAGTATGAAAGTATCCAGTGGATAGAGATCCATTAGCCAGAGTAGTGAGGAAAGGTGTCTTCAGTGGATATATATCCATTAGCCAGAGCAGTGGAGGTAATAGTTCTTCTAGAAGATCACCAGTCAGAGCTAAGGAGAAAGAAGTTCTCCTGTGAAAGAGATCCATGAACTTTATTAGGGGATTGGTGTCTCCTTTGGATAGAGGTACATAAATATTGTAATAGGGAAAGGATTCCCAAGAGATTGATTGAGAAAATTTTAGTGAAAGATTTTCTCTATGGAGTAGCCCATATTGGGTGAACCACATTAAATTGGTATCTCTATTATGTGTGGTTATTTGTGCATTGCTTTGATTACTATTGTTGATATTGCTATCTTTACATTACATAATATTTATTGGAAATAAAAGTAAAAAGTGATCTTATACGGTTCACCCCCCTCTCAGTATAAGCTTGTGTTCTTCATTTGCAGTTTAATATGATATAATATAATATTATATCATATATGCAGGTTGTTGATATATATTCAGATTAATACATAGTAAGCTTACCACCCTTTTTCTTAAAGATAGGCTTGATGTATAGTTGGCTTATTAAGAGCAATTACTAGGAGTGAAATTTATGAAAATATAGGTATTGATAGAATATTAAATAAATAGGGTAGAATGATTATTTCATGGTTATTTACGGAGGTTAAAATAATATAACAATGATGGAGGTAGGGAAGAGTGTGGATGACCTTGTCATTTATTTTTGAATAAAATTAGTGGGATTTTTTTTGGGAGGATTATGGGGTCCTCTCCAAAAGCCTTATTAGGTGTTGTGTTAGTAAATGGTTTCTATGTAATAGAGGAAGTGGTTCTTTGATGAGGGAATATAGAGGATGAATGAGGATCTTTTTTTAGGAATTTAGGGGACTCCCTCACCAAAAATTTGTAAAATGAATCAAAGGATCGATTTTATAGAACCCTATGATTGATGGAAGAAAATATGGCTTTCTTGATTTAATTGTATGAAAGATAGATTAATTTATGGAATAAAATAGGTTTTTCAAGGCTGGGGTTTTACCCTTAGGGGTTTCCTAGGATACATATGGTGTCATGTGATTATGTGGAGCTTCTTTATCTATGGATTTATTTTATTATAATTGTGATTAGAATTTTAATGTTCTTTAATTAAAAGGTAATTGCATCATACTTTCATAAATTATGCTTTAACTAGTTGGTAAGAATTTCATGGGGTAACTATAGTACTTATTGCATCCATTGTGAATGATGTATTATATTAAAAATAAAAATCATGAGTGGGATTGAATTTTAGGTTGTGACATCTGGTATTAGAGCTCTAGGTTGTGATGGACTAGATGCTTATGTGAAGGAGCTCCAAGTGTGATAGACTAGAGGAAGCTTTCATAGCTAAGCTAAAGGTTGCTTAAGGATTGACCCTTTTAAGTATAGCTTACTTTGACACGACACCTTGCATGGAGCAAGAGTGATTGCCATTATTAAGTGAGTGATAATATATAAGCCTACCTAGGAACGATATCTTGTATAGAGCAAGAATATCCATAGCCATTATCAAATGAATAGCAATAAAATAAGTTAGATCAAAATGGTAGACTAACTATAAATAACTAGACTCAACTCCTAGGTAGATAAGGAGAATGGTACCTTGCAATGAGGTAAGTGTGACCCATATCATTATTAGGAGATAATAATGGTCATAACCAAGATGAAACCTTGTGGGGATACAAGGTGATGATGATCACTAATGATGTAATTTAGCTCTTAGGAAAATATTGCTAACCTTTGGAAGCATGAAGAAGATGAGATAAATGGCTTGAGTTAGCTCATTGTGGATATGAGACAGATAATTTAATCTAACTCATCGTTGGCATGAGATAGATAAATTAATTTAGCTCATCATGAGGATGAGATGGATAACTTAAGTTAGCTCATCATGGAGAAGAGAGGTTCTTACACCTAAATACTAGCTCGAAGGACTGAGCTTAGTGAAGGAATTGGTGTCCATTTTCTCAATTGAATGAGATAGGGTTAATCCTTATGCTATGGTCAAGTATTCCTACATTCGTAGAGAGTGTTAAGAAATAGGAAGACTACATGAAGAAATCCTTTAAGTTGTATCAATAGTGTACAAGGTTAACCCTAGAAAACTATGAGAGAGTGATCACTCTTATCCACTCGAGGTATGTCTGCAGCATATGGAACTCGAAATGTGGTAGAACCTCTATAATCTTATCTGGTATATCTTTTGTGAACCTTAGTTGTGTAAAGGAAAGTAACCTTTACTCCATATTCCAGGATGGTTAGAATTGGATTGTACATTCTCATCCAACTCCTTGGTGTGGTAAAAATAATTGGCATCCAAAGTAAGAAAGTGAAGTAGAGGATCTTCACAAAATCTAGGGCTAGCTAAGTAGGATTAAATTAAAGTTAGAGCCTGAAGAAAATTTTTGGAGAAATTCTACAAAGAGGTAGAAAATTTCATGATTGTAGTATGGTCACTACAAGAACAAATTGAATGATAGAGGGAACCTATGAAAAATGAGCAATTTTTAGAAATGATCATTGATCAAGTTCCCCTAGAACAAATTTTTGAAGCATAGACAAAAGGAGTATCATGTTGTAGAAAATCAATATGGCAAAGCTCGTATATTGGTAGAGCTAACCAAGGACTTGGAGAATATTAGGGTATTCAAATTGATGATTTTAGTTGAGATGCAATTGTAAGAATTAGAAACAAATCTTATCTTTGAGAAATTATTCATTGTAACCCAAATACTAAGGTTACCCTCCTTGTGTTTAATACAACTTTGGAATGGAGGAATGACTTCAAGCTAGAACAAATATTCAAGTTATGAAACTTGGGCAGATGGTTTTTTTCAAGCATAAAACAATTACTAGGATGGACTTCTCTATTGTTATGTAAGTTCTCATGGTTACAGGTAGAACATGTGCTTGGGGTTTTAATGTGCGAAGATATTTTTAATGTTTATTATAAGCACAACAAAGGATATTTCCTGAAAGTGGGTAGGCCTTGGGAAGGTTCTAAGTAGTGTAGCTTGGACTGTGATAGGTACATCTGGTGGTATTTAGAATATTAAATTGTGCTCTTTACTTATTATAAATATCAATCATGGATCCTTATGAACCTAGACCATGAATATAACATAGTAGGTGGAGTAAAGTAAACATTGAAAGAGAATAGGTGGGGAATATATTCTCGAGAGGAGTATGGGATCCTCTTAGAATAATCTAATTTGTGGTCAAAATTTATATGAATTAATGGAAATAGAATTCTATTCATAGGTTTGAGATAATTCTTAGTGGAAAGAACAGATGGGGAAATCTATTTTGAGAGGAGTATGGTATCCTCTCTTAAAAGGGTGATAAATTATGTACCTGATTGTGAGTTTGATAGGATTTAAGGGTACAAAATTCTATCTTAGGAGCAGATCCTAAGATTAAAATAGGATAAACATGTTCAATCCCAAGATATTGAGAAGGGATTAGGATTTTTTGGACCTGTAATCACATGGACCTAATGGATCAAGTCAAGGAAATGCAATCTTAGTATGAGTGTTGCAATGAATATTTAGATCGAGATAGAAGAAATCATAAAGAGAATAAGGATTTCAGCATTAGAGATGGACTCTTGTGCCTTGAAAATTGAGTAACTATACACATAATCAAGAATTTGAGGAGATTTATCATGCAAGAAGCACATAGTTCTCCAAATTTCGTTTATCTTAGAGGGACCAGGATGAGGGAAAGCATGGGGAGGGACCTTCTTCTAGAAGGATATTGTTTATTTTGTTGCTCAATGTTTAGGATGGCACCTTACGTGGAGTAAGCATGGCCATTTATATCATTAGAAAATTATGATAGTGTTTGGAATGGCCTTTAAATAAAGTAGGTGTAGCCATTTATATCATCAAAAGATGATGATAATTCTTGGAATGACACCTAGAATGGATTAGCATGGTTATTATCAATGGATTATAATACTTTTACATAGCTTATCGTGTGGAGTGAGTGAGTAATAGATATTATTAGTGGTTGGTAATTTTTGTGTGATTAATAGGATGATAGACATGTTTCCTTATTTAATTTGAAGATGTAATGATGTTTTTCTTATTGCAGGTAAAAACATGGGACTATGTTTAGTCCAATGGAGGTGGATTGTCACAACCTACCCCTATAGGATATTTTATGAGGAAAATATATAACTACAACTATTCTATTAATGTTTAACTTTGTTGGTATTATGGCTATGCATTGATGAGATGCAACATTTGATTGATATTTATATCTATGACACTACTATGTCTTTATGGTTTTGTACGACTAACCATGTTTGCAGGTGGATAATGTCAAACTATCAATCTGACAATAGCATTGATGATGCCTTTAAACTGATCAACAAAGGAGTTGAATAATGGCATTGCTTGCGATGGTAATTAATTAATTTGACTAACCATTTAAATGGTGATATTTGCCTTGACGATGAATTTAAAACAATTTAGCAAGGTAATTCAATATTATTTTATGCATGTAGTAGTTAGCAATTAAAGAGCCTAACCATTACAACATCAAGATGACAATTTAATAAATAGTTTTAATATTACTTTTGATTTAATTAAGCAAAGAGGAAATGATTATATATTTTATATTATCTAGTCTCTTTTGAATTTCCAAAAGAAGCAAATAGATTTGATTACATAAAAAAATATGACTATTTTGAAAAGGAGAAAATTAATGGCCTCTGCTCAACAGGACTAAGCCATGAAGTTGTATTGATGGAGTTCTAACCCCCTACAATATTGGAAAAAGAGGGTAGGTCTTCCTGGAAAAAGAGGAATGGCTTTGGGAGGAAGCCATTATGCTTTTGCAGGTAACGCTCAAAAAAAGTAAGGAGGATCTTGGAGGAGTTTCTGGGCAAGGAAGGAAGGGGTTTGTAAGATTTCAAAACTGGAGGTTTTGAAGGAAGGAGGAAATAGACCAACCAGGTTGGATCTAAATGTTATCCTCTTTTGTTTCTATAATGAAGTCTGAAATGCATTGATGAAATTAAAAAATAGAGGGGATATCTCTTTCTGTGAAAATGTCTCCTTCATTTGAGTTGGTTCAAAATGTAGTTCTATTTATTTTTCTTGCTTCTATTGGAATCCAATTTAGTTTGTTTATGATATTGTAGCGGGACCTTTTTGGTTCGTATCTACTTCTCATTTTTATTCCATGTATCGACCTTATACCGTAGGATGGTGCAAAAGATATTTTTTCCTTATGACTATTTTTGGCCCAAATGAGATCAGGCTCTGTTATTTATTTTTTTGGTGTGCTTTCCTCTTTATTTTCTTTAGATTTATAGATCTAGATTTTTTTAGTTTCTTTTTCATTTTAATATTCTAGGGATTTTTAATTAGGAATACCCATTTTCTAGTTGTGGATATTTCAATATTAATGCATTGGTACTATGAAGAGAGATTTTTTTAACCTTTGACCTTAGATGGCTAAAGCCTAAAACCACCAAAACCTATGAGAGGTGGTGATATTTCATGGAGCTTTATCTTTTTCATTTTATCTCATGGTTTGGGATGTTATTTTTACCCAACACAATGGAGGGATGAATCTAATTTGTAGTTTTTTTACTTTTATTTTCCTCCAAATTCATTCATACTATAACAAAGATTTACTCAAATGAATAATTATAAACTATCTATATGTTTGAAGAAAAATTTACTAACCTAAAAGAAATGGATGAATCAGACCAATAGGTTTTGTATGATATGATTTTGACACAAATCTATGCAGAGATGCACGCCCCCTAAGTTGGCTTGATATCCCTCTACTTCTTTTTCATTTTATATATTTAAATTTCCATTTTATGTTTTAAGGTGCTCTATAAATGTTGTGTATTGGGGAGTCATATTTTGTAAGAAGCCCTGATATTCGAACTTTTTCCAGTGACAATAAGGTCCCTAGGAATTAGGGCTCGACCACAACCCTAAGGCCAGTTAATATATATTCTAGGTTGAATTTATTTCAAGAAGGCCTATTGGATCTTATAAGTATATTTAGTATAGTTCAGGTCCTAACATGTAGGGTCATTGATATTTTTTTAGTTAATAAGGGTTGTAATTGAGTACATTATATTTGCAGTGAGTGTTATAGGAAGGTCATGTTCTACTAGAACTAAGAGTTGTTTATCTATGGTCACATGTTTTTCCTATATGGTTTCTTGTTTAATATGTCTTTGGTATTTTAGGAGTTGTCCATTATCTATTCCTCTTGATCAAATGAATATGCTTATTTTATATTAATGTGTCAAGGTCCTAAGTTTTTCTCTTTTCCAGTTTTGATACTTGTTGACAAGAATTAACATTACTATTTTATATTGCAGTATATGTCACCTTGGAAAAGTTATCTTAAAAATAGGATATTTTCTTTGTAACCTAACTTTTTACAATGTAATTCCATATTCTCTATCTTGGGATTTTAAGAAATTGTGCATCTTCTTGTCTTGTAGTGTAAATAACATTAGTTGGGTCTTATATTTCTGATTTTCCTTTTCTTCTCGAAGTTGTATTGGCTCTCAAGGTGGAAATCTATTGACATTTTTGGGCCATGTGCAATATATGAGACCCAAGGACCGTGTGTCCTCTTTGTTTCTTAATAAGGGAGACTTCCATACTTTTATGAATTTATGGCTACCATATATGTTTTTAAGGTATAATAATCTGGATGTACTCAAGAAACAATAAAATAGGTATCACCTCTAGTATTTAGAGTAGGACCATAATTACTGCAACTATAAGTCTTAATGCTCTTTGAATTATGGACTTCTTCAACTACAAAAAAATCAACTCACATTCATACATAGATGCTTCATTTTGACCTGTATCTCCTAATGTACAATGGCTTCAGCACAATTATTATTTTCTAATGGCCTAATTAAGAACTACATCCTCTATGTGTGGTCACTTACTAACCAAATTCTACCTTGACCATGGTTCGATAACCCTCTCTATCTATCATGCACCTATGTAGAGGGTCAACTATTTTTATTTCTCGTTAAAACAAATCCAGACTAAACTTCCTTTGTCAAAAAGTAATGTGCTTTTGGGTTAAATAGTTTGGTTGGGTTAAACATATTTTATTTTATTTTATGAATGGAAAAAAATAGATGGGTTAAATATATTTTATTTGATTTTATGGATGGATAAGAATAGTTGGGTTAAATATATTTTATTTGATATTCTTTTTTTGGTAGATTAATAATTTTATTAAAACCAGGGAATTTGAAAGGCGCCTTAACTCCTTGTACATCAAAGGATCAAAAAAGAACAAACAAAAAGAACAAAGAATTACTAGATGAAACAGAAAACCATCCACCAGAAAAAAAACCTCAAATAACATCCTTGGACAAGAAGGAACAGAGAGAAATAGAGAGATACAGAGAGGAAATTGCCAGAGCCCAAAAAGAAGCAGTCCTCACCCGAAAAGGAACTCAAAAAAATATGATCCTCCACCTTAGAGGAACCAAAAAATAGAGAAATAATCCTCAGCCATCAAGGGGAATATCCATCTGCATGAGGGACGAAGTAGCACCTTCCAAACCAACATATTTCGCTTTAGTTTTGGAAGTCTCCTCAGTGCTAAACTTTGGAACAACAATGCAAGATTCTTTAGCGATCTCCATCACATCTTTGTTGATTGCAGCATTTTTTACGTCATTTTTGGTTTCGACAAAAACCTCAACCCTAACCAATACTGAAACATTCTCAAAATTGTCACAGAAAAATAAAAGGCTAAGTGCATGATACTGTTCTTTGAGAGAAGAGATTGCCTTTTCGATTGCCAGGTGAGCAGATTCAAGGTGGTCAATGGTGATAGAAGTAGCATGCTCAACCAACTTGTGAAGGTACCTTTTGACAAGGTCTGGAGAATTTGACTTGTCCTTAGGAGTTTTAACAGAGGTGGACGGTGGGGTTTTTGTGACTTCTTTATGCTTCAGCCTCTAGGAACTACGAACAGGGGTTTTTTCAATTTTAGCCTTCTTCCTAGCGGAGAAATCACACAGATTTATCCCTTTTATCTTTTTTTTATTTTATTTGATATTCTTGATGGAGAAGAATAGTTGGGTTAAATATATTTTATTTGATTTTGTTGATGGAGAAGAATAGTTGGGTTAAATATATTTTATTTGATTTTGTTGATGGAGAAGAATAGTTGGGTTAAATATATTTTATTTGATTTTATTGATGGAGAAGAATAGTTAAGTTAGATATATTTTATGTGATTTTATTGATGGATAAAAATAGTTGGGTCAAAAATATTTTATTTGATTCTATTGATGGAGAAGAATAGTTGGGTTACATATATTTTATCTGATTTTATTGATGGAGAAGAATAGTTGGGTTACATATATTTTATCTGATTTTATTGATGGAGAAAAATAGTTGGGTTAAATATATTTTATCTAATTTTATTGATGGAGAAGAATAGTTAGGTTAAATATATTTTTATTGGATTTTATTGATGGAGAAAATTAGTTGAGTTTAAATACATGAGGGTGTTGAGTTTTAAATACATGAAAGTGTTGAGTTTTAAATATATGAAGTGCTGAGTTTTAAATATATGAAAGTGTTGTTTATATGATGAAAAATGATGCTTGCATTTTCATTGGAATGTCTAGATGGTAATGATGATGTTGTTCATATGATACTGAAGGATAATCTAAATATATGTTGAATTATGTAGCAACTTAATAAATATATATATATATATATATATATATATATATATATATATATATATATATATATATATATATTGCATATTGCGGTAATGGATATGGTCTCTTTGCAGTTTAATATTACATCATATATTCAGGTTGTTGAAGGATATGGTCTCTTTGTAGTTTAATATTATATCATATATGCAGTTTGTTGATATATATTTAGTTTAATACATGGTAAGATTACCACCCTTTTGCTTAAAGATAGGCTTGATGTATAGTTGGTTTATTAAGAGTAAATACTAGGATTGAAATGCATGAAAAGTTAGGTATTGATGGAATATTAAATAAATAGGGTAGAATTATTATTTCATGGGTATTTACGAGGTCAAAAATATATCAAAATGATGGATGTAGGGAAGAGTGTGGATGACCTTGTCATATATTTTTGGAGAAAGTTAGTGGGATTATTTTTGGGAGGATTATGGGGTCCTCTCCAAAAGCCTTCTTATGTTATGTTATTAAATGGTTTCTATGTATTAGAGGAAGTGATTCCTTTATAAGGGAATAATATAGAGGATGAATGAGGAATTCTTTTGAGGAAGTTATAGGACTCCCTCACCAAAAATTTGTAAAATAAATCAAAGAATCGATTCATGTTCTAGAGACGGGGATTATGGGATTCTATGTTTGATGGAAGCAATTACGGATTCCTTGATTTAATTGTATGAAATACAAATTCATTTATGAAATAAAATAGGCTTCAAGGCTAGGTTTTTACCCTTAGGGGTTTCCCAGAATACATATGGTATCATGTGATTATGTGGAGCTTCTTTATCAATGGATTTGTTTTATTATAATTGTTATTGAAATTTTAATGTTCTTTAATTAGAAGGGAATTGCATCATACTTTCATAAATTATGCTATAACTAGTTGGTAAGAATTTTATGGGATAACTATAGTACTTCTTGCATCCATTGTGAATGATGTATTAGATTAAAAAAATCACGAGTGGGATGGAATTTTAGGTTGTGATATTTGGTATCAAAGCTCTAGGTTGTGATAAACTAGATGCTTTTATGAAGGAGCTCTAGGTGTGATAGACTGTAAGCTTTCATAGCTGAGCTAAATTTTGCTTAAGGATTGATCCTAGGAATGATAGCTTACTTTGACATGGCACCTTGCACGGAGTAAGTGTGACCATCATTATCAAGTGAGTGATAATGTGTAAGCTTACCTAGGAATGGTATCTTGTATAGAGCAAGAATAACCATAGCCATTATCAAATGAATGATAATAAAATAAGTTAGTTCGAAATGGTAAGGGACTAACTATAAGCAACTAGGCTCAACTCTTAGTTAGATAAAGAGAATGGAATCTTGTGGTGAGGCAAGCATGACCCATATTATTACTAGGAGGTAATAATGGTTGTAACCAAGATGATATTTGTGGGGATACAAGGTGATGATTACCACTAATGATGTAATTTAGCTTTTCGAAAGATATATCTAACCTTTGGAAGTATGAAGAATATGATACAGCTTAATTTATCTCATCATGGAGATGAGATAGATAACTTAAGTTGGCTCATCATGGAGATGAGATAGATAACTTAATCTAGCTCATCATTGGGATGAGATAAATGACTTAAGCAAACTTACTAGAGGTGATTACAAATTCCCTCTAGTACTTAGAGTGAGAGTATAATTACTGCAACTATAAGTTTTAATAATATTTGTGTTATGGACTTCTTCAACTACAACAAAATCAACTCACATTCAGACATTCATGATGACCTGTATCTCCCAATGTACATTGGTTTTAATATAATTATTATTCTCTAATGGCTTAATTAAGAACTACTTCCTCTACGTGTGGCCACTTACTAACCAAAGTCTACCATGGCCATGTTTTTATAACCCTCTCTATCTATCGTGCACCAATGGAGAGGGTCGATTATTTGTTTCCTATTAAAAAGAATCCAGACCAAACTCCCTTTGTCGAAAAGTAATGTGCTTTTGTGTTAATTAGTTTGGTTGGGTTGAATATATTTTATCTGGATAAAAATAGTTGGGTTAAATATATTTTATTTTATTTTATGGATGGAGAATAATAGTTGGGTTAAATACATTTTATTTTATTTTCTTAATGGAGAATAATAGCTAGGTTAAATATATTTTAATTGATTTTTTTGATGGAGAAGAATAGTTGAGTTAAATATATTTTATTTGATTTTGTTGATGGATAAGAATAGCTAGGTTAAATATATTTTATGTTATTTTATTTATGGAGAAGAATAGTTGGGTTAAATATACTTTATTTGATTCTACTGATGGAGAAGAATAGCTAGGTTAAATATTTTTTATCTTATTTTATTGGTGGAGAAAAATAGTTGGGTTAAATATAGTTTATCTGATTTTATTGATGGAGAAGAATAGTTGGGTTAAATATATTTCTATTTGATTTTATTGATGGAGAAGAATAGTTGTGTTTAAATACAAGAGGGTGTTGAGTTTTAAATACATGAAAGTGTTGAGTTTTAAATATATGAAGTTCTGAGTTTTAAATATATGAAAGTGTTGTTATATGATGAAAAATGATGCTTGCATTTTCATTGGAATATCTAGATGTTAATGACGTTGTTGTTCATATGATGTTGAAGGATAATCTAAATATATGTTAAATTATGCAACACCTTGATAATATATATATTGCATACTGTGGATGATGGATATGGTCTCTTTGCAGTTTAATATTACATCATATATTTAGGTTGTTGAAGGATATGGTCTCTTTGTAGTTTAATATTATATCATAAATGTAGATTGATATATATTCAGTTTAATACATGGTAAGCTTACCACACTTTTTCTTAAAGATAGGCTTGATGTATAGTTGGGTTATTAAGAGTAATTACTCTGATTGAAATGTATGCAAAGTTAGATATTGATGGAATATTAAATAAATAGGATAGAATGATTATTTCATGGGTATTTACAAAGGTTAAAATAATATAACAATGATGGAGGTAGGGAAGAGTGTGGATGACCTTACCATCTATTTTTGAAGAAAGTTAGTGGGATTTTTTAGGGGAGGATTATGGGGTCCTCTCCAAAAGCCTTATTAGGTGTTGTTTTATTAAAATATTTTCAATGTATTAGAGTAAGTGGCTCCCTGATGAGGGAATAATATGGAGGATGAATGAGAAATTCTTTCAAGGAAGTTATAGGACTCCCTTACCAAAAATTTGTAAAATGAATCAAAGGATCAATTCATGTTTTAGAGACGTAGGTGTTATGGGACCCTTGATTGATGGAAGAAATTACATATTCCTTAATTTAATTGTATGAAATATAGATTAATTTATGGAATAAATGGGCTTTTCAAGGCTGGGTTTTTACCCTTAGGGGTTTCTAGATACATATGGTGTCATGTGATTATGTGGATATTCTTTGTCTATGGATTTTTTTTATTACAATTGCCATTAGAATTTTAATTTTTTTTAATTAAAAGGGAATTACATCATACTTTCATAAATTGTGCTTTAGCTAGTTGGTAAGAATTTCATGGGGTAACTATAGTACTTATTGCATCCATTGTGAATTATGTATTAGATATATAAAAAAATCACGAGTGGGATGGAATTTTGATTTGTGACAAAGTGGTAGGACTTTCCAAAAGAAGATCCTACATGTGATCCTAAGAGTATTTTCCAATATTTTCCAGCTTTGAGGATAAAACGTTCTGAATGGGAAGCCATGTAATGGTACCAATATAACCATATTAGATCATTATTTTTATTATTATCTTAGGTCATATATTTAGTTAGTCAGCCCTTGAGCATTAGGGTTACGTTATTATTGATTTCATATATAAATAGGAAGTATCCTTTAATAGTTCAGATCATCAGATAATTTGGATTTTTTATTGCATTGATTGATTTCTAGATTTATTATTTTCATATTGCTCATGGAAATTTATTGCATATTTTTCATGTCATTTGAATCTAAATTATTATTGTTTGCATGTTGTTAATAATAGTTCAATGTTGAAGTGTTGTAGATATTAAATATTTATGAGGTATCTTAACACATAACTCCTTTTCCTTAGCTCTAAAAATTTGGGCTAATTGCACAACACCTTTCATTAATGTCACAATATATTGGTCTCTTATAGGACTTATTTATCTCACTACACTAGATAAGATATAGCTTTTGTTATCTGTTATTGCTCTAGATACATGTAGGAACCCTATGAGAGCCACTAGACAACAACTAAGATGAATATTAGATACATTATATACATGCTTGATCTTACACTACTGTTAGTTCTAAGGGTAAACCTTAGGATAAGCCTTTGTATCCCAAGTAGGAAGTAAACATGTTGAGTAATATCATACCTAAGGCTACTTTTGTGTGCATGTGAGAGCTTCTTGGAGTTAGAGAGTGTCCCTTAATGGGGGATACAAAGTAAGGGTCTCTCTTTGTATTCCTCATTCATCTTAAAGAGGAATATTCCAATAAATGGTGGTTAGGCTTCTCTTGAGGCCATGACTAATTTTATTATATTTGCATTTGTTATATTTTCTCTTTGGACCATCTAAAACTTAAAAAAGGTACTTTTATAATTTTTTGTAATATTTTATTCTTGAGGGTCAATCTTATAACCTTGACGTAAATGTGTCATGTATTTGAGTATAAATATTCGTTTATACCAATCATTTTATTTTTGGTTGGAATGAAATTTAATTTTCATTTGAGTGGATATTATTTGGTGTCTATAGGTACCCCATCATATTATATGTTTCTTTTTTATTTTTTGTTTTTCATTTGTTAAAAAATACCAGGTAATGTTTGATTCTATTTATTTTGAAAACTACTATGAAATCTAACAAGTCTTGTTATAAAAAAATAAAATTTGTATTGCATAATAAATAAAAATACAACTACTAAATCATCATAGAATAATCATGTAATCATAATACGATCATATGTGAGAATGTAATTTCATCATTACCATTTTTCATATTAAGTTAATCACATGCATAATAAAATTGTCATTAATAAATCTTATTAAAAATTAGGGTGTGACATCCTAATGTAAGATTTAGAGTACTAAAAACAGTTAAATATTTTAGGCATTAACAAAACCCTTGCAAAATTATAATTAATATTTTTAATGACTTCAAATTCCCTAATATTTAGAGATCCATATCAAATTGTTTATTCTAGGAAATATAGCTAAGCCAACAAACATGAATCTTGGACTCTGTTCACTTCTTTTAATTCCTCTTAGGACTTGTGAATCCCTTGACATGGATTATTCTTTAAGTTTTCTTTTATACAATAAATAAAATAAATACATATTTATTATGGTTTATAGGTTAATAGATATGACCATCATGGAATTATGTAAGAAAACACCAATGTAGCATAGTCTATACAAATAAATTCTAGGACATATTGGTTTATTTTAACATTTTGGATAACTATTGTCTTAAAGCAAAGACTCTAGTCTTGTTAGCTATTATGATAATACTTGCATGAAATTTGCTTTAAACCTACATTAAGTTCTTTACATGTATATATATATGTAAAAAATCAACATGATCAACAAGATACTCTACACTTGACCCAAATGTATAATTATGATCATCCTTACACATAGGATGACAATTTGTCCTACCTCAAATATTTATAGGATGGGGATTTACACAACTCTATAGGTCACAATTACTTTGAAAACAAAATCAAGTTTTAGCCTCATTCTCCCTTGGACCATAAAATACTAGCTTAAGCTATAGAAAGGACAAAGATAAGCATATTTTTTTAACATGTTCAGTATGTGCATCACTAAGTTAAATAGAAATTTTATCACCAACAATAAACATGGAGTTCCACAATTAATATTATGACACAAATAGTTTTTAAGTTGAAGATTATTTTTAGCTCTAGTTGTATAAGGAACACTTCTCCATTCAATAGTTGAGGATATATCTCTTTTGCTATGGTCCACCTTTATTCTTCAGCTACCACCATATCTAGAGTGTACCTTGTCATCAATGTAGAGTTTCTCAATCCATATGTTAATTGAACCAATGATACTATCACATATAGTAGATTTGATTAATATGAGTTAATTCTAACCTTATAAGATCACATGATTAAATCCACCAAAAAAGACATTTATCACAAATCCCACAAAACGTTCTACATCATGATGAATGGTCAATTCACCACTTAGGTTAAGTGGCACACCTTTGACTATGTCAAACATCAATTCCATTAGTTAGTATTGGATATGATGGGGACCAATGCTTCTTAAAGAGATAATTGTTCTAATAAAATTAAGGATCACTCAAGTCCTCTTCATTAATATTAGTGCTAAGTTCTTGTAGAAGCTAGTGCAAAAACAAGCCTTTACACCATAATACCATAGTATAGATAATTTTATTATTGGAATAACACCAATAGTGCCAACATACTTTCCTAGTCACTAACATTAGACTCCACCCTCACACCACCATAATGCCAAGTTCCAAGACTAGTTTTTTATGTCAATATCAACTCTATGTTATTCCATTGTCTTACTTTCCAATGCCAACACATAGACAATTACTTGGTATCAATACCTAGGGCTAGATCTAGAAGCCTGTGTTTTATGAAAATTATATCCATGCATCCAATACTATAATACCTATACCAATTATCAAGGCATATAATTAGCTTATATTTTTTTGAATTGAAAATTTTTAAACTTCTTATGCCTACCATAAATGTATCAATAGATTTGGATGAAGGGAGATCATGGCCCCTTCAACCTCCAAAATTAGGGTAGCTTCCCACTATATTTTCTAAACTAATCTAATATAATCTAAGTGCATAAAATAAATGTAAATGATTGGAATGTAAGGGTACAATGGATTAAAGAAAATAATATAAAAAAAATACAGTTGTAATGGTAGCAAGGAGAGTGTGTGATCAATCAACACGTGAATAAATTGAATAATATTAGTGTGCTTCCATGTGTATGAAATAAAATAATAATTGGTAATAAAGAAAATATATAGTTTCGTAATCACTCTACATTGCATAATCCATAAGAGTAATGCCACAATTGGAAAACAAAAAGTCATGTACAATATCTTATTATTCTTAGAATTAGAGTCATTACAACATGGGTCTCATAGAGTGTAGCTCGGATTTTTTTAAAGGAAAAATATGTTGACAATGGATTCCATGGCTTCTATTTATAGGAATAATTCATCCAAGTGTAGTTTGGGTTAGAAATTTCTACTCCTAGTAATTCTACAAATTTAGAGGTATCTTTGGCAAAATGATGCACCACTAAATATGCCATGCCTCCAAAATTACCTCTAACTTAATTAAAAATATTATAAGTTTATTTTGGTACATTAAAAAGATAAAATATTATTTTTTAAAAGATATTCCTTAGCATCCATGCATACTTGTCCCACTTGGCCTAATGATCAGTGATTCACTCTTGAAAAAGGAGCAAATTGCACCCTTAGGACTTGGTCAATTTTCTACCAATTTTATAAATTTGTCATTCTATATTGTTGCTCCTAGGCTTAAAATTTTATTTTCTTTTATCTACCATTAAATAATTCTTGGAGGAATTAGAATGTAGTAGCCAAACTAATAAATTTTTGGCAACTTCTTAGGATGCCAAGCTTAATTGCTAAGAGATCTCAAATCCTAGATTTATCCTGATATAGAGCTAAATTAATACCATCATATATATAATTATAAAATTTTAGCTCACCTTTGTTTAACTCGAGGGAAATATATTTAAAAATACCTACCAATAAGTGTTTTAGGTCACATAAAATCATTCAAAATTTTGGATTTCAACACTAACTTCTCATACTAATCCCTCAAGATATTCTCCCCTTAATCCTCTTTAGTTTCTTGACTTTCTCAATAGTTTTTTTGGTTCAATAATATCCTTTGAAGCATCAATCATAATACTATCGATGGGCACCTCTACTTTGGATTTCACTTTACTAATGGTCTTTTGGGACAATGCAATTTCCCACATACATAGTCATTGCAAGACATTTTGGACTCTAATAATTGCTATGGTTTGATAAATTTAAGAGCCTAGACACATGGCTAGACTTATTATTTATGTAAGTATAAGCTTCTATAAGTCCAAATACATTAGTCTAGGACCAAATTTTAAAGTGGCCAAGTATTTTTGGAATGGCTAGGATTGTAAAAGAAGAGGATAAAAAGCCAAATACATCTAGTCAGGTTCAAAAAATAACTATGTTAGAAATATTTGGTAAGGTAAAAAGTTAGACTAAAGTGATCCTAAACTTTTCAAGTGTTGACATCAGAAGAACCTTCAAAAAATTAGCAAAGCACAATCCCAAATAGGAGCAATCCTAGTATTTTCTAATGTTAATGTCACTTGAATGTTTCAAAAATCCTAGCCCAAGAATTTATAAATCTAAAAAAGTAAATATTTGGAGGCTTTGACAAAGCACGAGCCTAAAATAAATTAATCCTAGGATTTTCAAGTTCTAAAGTCTACTCAAATCTTGGCCTAGGAAAACATGAACCCAAGATTTTCTAATGATGACATCAGCCTAAGTTCCAAAAAATTATAGTAAGCCAAATTTTGGAATGAAGCAATCCTGGGATTTCCCTATGATGACATCAGGAAAAATATTTAAAAATATTGGCAACACATCTAAGCCTTGGTATTTAGTAGAAATATTCCAAGCATATCATTTTTTATATAGAATATGCATGTAAGAAGCATAAATCTCTTAGCCACTTCTTAGCTACCAAAATCTAAATAGTTATGTTGAGTTGATAGATCTAACAAGTTAATGTAGAGACAAGGCATAGTGGCAAAAGGTGAACCAATCTAAGATCCCTATGTCTATTGAGAATGCATGGATGTCAAGCTTATGGAACAGATCTAGATTTACCCCATCATCACAACATAATAAAAAAAGCTAAGCCAAGTTGATTAAGATAGAAAGTGAAAATGACATCATGCTCCTCAATTGTGCTGGCTAGACTGTACATGTTAGGCCTGTAATGACTGGGCTAATAGATTCATTGTAAACTTATAAATAGCCCAAGCCACCTTAGTATGAGGTTTAGATATTTAGCATTTTTCTTGTTATATGTTGTGTATTTTACAATACAATCAATTTAAGCAAACATTATTTTACCTCTATTGAAGATATCATCTCAAGTTTTTATATATATGTAAATTTTATGGCTTGATACATGTATGCTCATGTTTATGGTTGATAAATTTTGTTAGGAAAATTTTACTATAATTTGTATTGTTGTTTGAATTATCTTCTATAGATTTATTGGAATGTTAAGGAAACATAATATGAGTTCAATGAATCTATAATATATGATGCTTTATTTAATGGCTAGTCTATAAGGCTTGGTATTAGTTTGATTATAGGGTATTTTCCCAAAACATTTTATTATTGTTAGTTTTATCCCAACCATATTTCAATCAATATGTAACCCTATTTACCTTCTAAACCCTTAAATTTTTATCTTTAGTCTTGATACCCTTTTTTTAATTTCTTTAGCATAACAAGAATCAGCCTTCTCTAGAGATTGACTCAAAAGAAATTTAGAGTTAACCAATCTTGGTTATAGTCTAGGGCACATTTTCCACATTAGACAAATTAATGACCAAGAGGCGTGGGTAGCCTCTTCTATAATAAGGATTTTTCCTTTATTGTAAAATATGCCAAGTAGTTCATTTAGCAACCACTATATCTCCTTTCTTCATGGCCAATTCAATATCATCAAATATATATTTGCATCCTTGAATACTCCCTTGCTTGTAATGTATGTTCTTTAACTAATTAATTACTATACTTTTATCTAATATAGCCATCCACTTCGCTCATTAATGGGATGAAGAGTATCTTGATGTACCTTTACCTTAGTTTTTAGCTTGACTTCCACCCACTTGATTGTCATTAATGTTTGATCAAGCAATGTCTTATATTCATTGAGATATACAAGGTATGATTTAGCATATTCAATCTTAGAATATTTTTTGTCCTAAAGGAATTTGACTAACCTTGTTGAGTTCTTGACCTCCATATTCTACATTCATTTCTTCCTTCATTACTACCTACACTCTCAAATTACTATTTTCATTTTTTAAAACTTCCATCTCCTATTGTAACTATACCATTTGATCTTATTTATCATCTTGACATATGTTTAAATGCTTGTGCACTATCTTGGGATTGCTTTCTATATTTCTTAGTCTTACTAGTTACTTGCATACATCTAATAGTCATATCTTTTGGTAATTCTATTAATTACATCATCTAGAAGGGGTCAAACCCTAATAGGTTTAGAGTTCAGTTGTAGTATTTTATTGGACTACTTGGATCTGTTAAAAGTGCCTTGATAGCCAATAGTTTTCCTCTTCCTTTTTATCAATTTATATTGGTGGATCATAAGTGTAGGAGGTGTTTAAGCTATTAATTACTAGCATTATCTTGATAAATCTACTTTTTTATATTCTATATAATCCCTATCATTTCATTTATATCCTTCGCCATGGATTTGTGTTATCTAGTAATGGAATAATTGACTTACATAAAGGAAGAGGTGTTCTTTCATAGTGCCAAATACCTCATATAGTTTTGGTTCTATTGGAGGGAAGAGTATCATTATACCTATAGTGACCAATGGAAAAATGAGGGTGAGGATACCAATTTGACATCATGACACAGATGATCATATAAACTAAGTGGTTATGGATGAAAAAGAGGATGAGACAAGGACATGTGGAATAACACAATGGTACTTGTAGCATGGGTTATCAAATTATGATTGTATGTTGATGTAATGGTTGATAATTATAGCATCAATAATGATAGGAAAAACTAGAGTTGAGATGGTATGTAGGACAACCCTACATCTTGAACAAACAAGACTCCTAATGACCCTAAGACTAGGGATGCACTTATTTGAGGTGGGATGGGCACAACAAAAGATGTTAGAGGAATTTAAGAAATATGAATAAATTAAATAAGAGGGAAAGGGATAATAGTAATGGGAATTAAAATAAACTGGGTGTGGAGGTAAAATAAAGATAATTATGGGGAAGATCTTGGAAATTGTATGTCCTCTTCACATTTTAGCCCAAATCTTCTTTCCATTACATTTGTATGCCTCAATTAATCATATGAGGGAAGCATCAATACTTGATATTTTAGTTGTAAAATTACCTCTATTTCCTTCGTAGGAACCATATCCTCAAAGGAGGAATCAAATCCCTTGTATTTTAACTCAAATTTACTCCAATTATAGACCCTTATCCTCCTAGGGTAACACTAAATACCTCATATTCTTTTACAAAATCTAACTCATTATTTGAGAAAGGATTAAAATATTTACAAACTTATTCAGCCTTTTATTCTTTATATTAAGAATACTTGTATTCAATATTAAGGATTTTCTCAAACCATGGTCCTTGATGACAAGGTTGGGGCTACCCCATAGGAATAATTTATCCATTATTATATAAAAATTTTCTTATCATATTAGGTTCTCTTTCTAATTGAAAATATAGTTATTCCTTAGTATTCCCTAGAGGATTTGTTAATTTCCTAAAATAAAAATTGTTCACTGCCACACTTCAAGAAGGAAAGCAATAACTACTATTTTTATGGACCTTAGTGATTGCTTGTGTCATAATGACTTGAGGAGTAGTTACTTGATTTACCACTAGTTGGTCTATCATGGATTGGCTAACCATTAGTGCATTTATGACAATAGGTTTATTTTCTACTACAATATGACTTGCCACTTATTGATTCGTTGTCTAGGCATGGTGGACTACCATAGCATAGTTTTCTATATCATAGCTTATTTCATATGTAAAGCACCAAAATTTTAAAATTATATTTCCTATTCCATTGTGCACTTGATTATTCATTTCTATGGTTTCTTTCTAAAATTTCTTAAACCAAAGGAACCCATTATTGGCCAAAATGTTCCTAGGAGTGGATATTGGTAGGTCTAGTTGTTGATTTATTAGACATTATCGCTTCTAATTGATGAACTACCCATTTTATTTCTAATGAATTTTCTAATTCTCCATCTTGAGTTCATGGACCTGTATTAATATATGACAAAAATCTAATAGGCATGAACTAAACTCTTTATATGCATCAACATTGAGAGTCAATGTACTTTTTTTTTGGGTCCTAGGCCACTAAGATGCTTGTTCATATGATATTTGGTATATATGTTACCCTTTGGAGCATATGCTAGTTGTATTTGAGGATATTTAATCATTTGTTGATTTTGTAGAACCTAGAAACTTGGAACCACCATTTGTTGTTTCATGAACTACTACATTGGTTATTGTCTTTGATATACCTACCATGGACTAGGATTTTTATTTTCTGATGAGTTTGCATGGCCAAATAATTCTAATTTATTACTTATATTATGAAATATATTGAAGTAATTGAGTATTCAAAATTTATGGTATATTCTACATCATTTAAGAATCCCCCCTAATTGATCCACTATGATGTTGCCCAAAGATCAAATTTTTCAAAGATAAGGGTGGAGCATGTATGATTTTTTTGGGTATTTTTTTGAAATAAAAGGCACTTTATAAACCAATGTGAAATTACATCTAAAAAATAGCAAATCACTTCATGAATAGGATTAAATTAATCTTTTGATGACGACTTGGCAGAATTTCTTCTAAATTAGAAAATCATAATTTTCAACTAAAATGGAATAAACGGCTATTTGAGTGAAAATATATGTTTTTTTCTCTTCAAATTGGAAAACCACTATTTACTAGTAGTGAATCATAGTATTTTCCAAAGCAAGTGAATCACTCTTTTCTACCTTGAAAAAAATTATTGCAACTTGATAAAAATTCTAATCTCCTAACTCCACAAGTTGAATTCATGAAAGGTCTAATTTGTTTATTTTGAAACAAGGATGTACCCCATTCATACATATATGAATAGAGTTTTTAGATTATAAAATTATGGTTTTTGAATAAAGGATCAAACCCCTCCACAAAGTGGAGTAAATCACTTCCCAAATACATTAAAAAATGCAACAAACAAAGCTCTAAGAAATTTGGTTTTAATTTTAAAGTGAATCACTCTTCTAACTATAATGAATCTCTTCTTCTCATGCAAGTATTTCACCTCAAAATTCTTATTTCTAGGTTGTACTGAGATAATAAAGTCAATTCCAAATATAATTCTAACTATGATTACAAGGATTATTGATAAAAGTAGCACTAATATCACATATCCAATAATAGAAAAATTAATTAAATGAAACTGTAGTGAAATTTCATCACAACCAAACCGAGGAACAATTGCAAAAAATGCCAATTGGAAGCCACAAGAAAAATGGAAGACCCCAAAATCATTATTGATCACTAGGAAGCTCATGCCAAACAAACACCATAAATTCATCACCAAAATAGGAAACACATATGAGGACAAGTTGACTTCATACCCACTAGTCCATAATAGGCATCTTATATCCCTTTTAGTGATAATTAAATCCAACCTTTTCATTGATAGTAATCCATGAGCATTTGCGATGATAACTAAAGGGATTCTACCAGTGATAAATATTGAACCCAAAAATTAGTTTTGGGTAAGCTAGTATACCTAGCTATTATTCACATTTGGCTAGGTCTATGGTCCCTAACTCATCCATCATCTCTCCATCACATGCACAGGATACATTCAAGGGGGAGATTTGACCAAGGTAAAACTAACAATAGTATAAAGGGGAGGAAGACTCACAAGAGCTCATCATCAAGAGATTTTGTGAGATATCTATTTTTCTTATATTTAGTCAAGGAGGTTACTTGATTTGGCATATTTACACTAATAATCCTTCATAAATATTAGCAATATAGTAGAGATGCAAAGGGCACATGGAAACTTACAAATTGAATATCCTACAAACTAGAAATCTCATCATTTGAAGATCATGTTATCCAAAAAGGATCTCTAATAGCCTTTCCTTAAAATAAATTGGAAAAGAATAAAAAATGCTAATGAAAATTAAATAAGGAAAACTTCAAACATGTAGGGGCAATAAAATATCATGGCTTGAGCAACACAATGAAAATAGGTTGCACTCATCATAGTTTTAATATGGCTAAAAGAACTAAAGGGTTGGAAGTTTCAATAAGAGAAATTTCTTACATGTTATGTTATCCTAGGACCCCTAAAAAGGAGGATAGAAGAAAGAATACCCTAAAAATTTCCAAGAAGGAGTGATTGCAAAATTGGAAGTTTTAAAATTTCCAAAAAGGAGAGCAAAGTAAAAGTTATGATAACATGACAAAAGAAACCTTTGACGTACAAAACAGCCAAAATTCTTGATAAAACCATTATATTGGAGGTTAAACAAATTTCCAACATAAAAAAGGAGCAAAATATTTGATAGCTAGAACCAAAGCAAGTTACAAGGTGGCAATAATGGTGCACAAGATCCCAAAAAAAGTAAATGAGATAGAACAATGTAAAACTATGAATCACCTATTGAATTAATTTCAATGTGTTAGTTTGAGGAAGAGTAGGTGAATGTTTAAAATGAAGATATGGCCTTTGCAGTATCAATAGTGTTAGATTTGACAAAATAAATAGTGAACCTACTCCCTTTCAAATTTTTAGAATCCCTAGAAAATCTAGTTGAGATTGTAACATATTAAACATTTTGGAGGGAAAATACCATCAACTATAATCTATATATAGTATTTAATTTGACATTGTGAAGGATCAACAATTTTGTAAAACTTTATCTTCATTTCTCTTTGTATAACAATTTGTAAAATTTTGAGTGGCCTTGTGGGAAATCGAACCTCCACTCCAGTCATAGTCCTTTGTAATACTTATTTATTGCATATATATATATTGGAGGCCATGCATCTACTTTGAAGTCCATCTATGGATTCAATGCTCTAACCCACTTATATTTATGTGTGTTTGCATCTTATTATTTGTGTTCTTATCTATGTCAAGGAGAGGACAATGTGGCACATTACATTCAAACATATTGTGAGAAGGTATCTTATTTGATCTTTGGTACATTATCATATTTTTAGCTTAGGTTTCTAATTTAAATTGTTTTTACTTTCTTTCTCCTACCTTTTTTCTTAAACTATTAGATTCTTTTTTCCTAAACTATTAGATTAGAAAGTCTGACAAAGATCTCACCTATACAAGATTTGGCCTTTATCAAAATCCCAATGACCCCCAAAAAAGTTGAACCCCACACTCTCAAGACTTTCCCTATCATGTCAATAGATGTGAGGTGAGATCTACCCAATCTACCTATTCCACACCATTTTTGATTGTCAATACAATCAAAGAAGAAATTAATTTAATGGCATGTCTGATGGGACCCCAGTTATACATGTATGGTCCAAGAATTGCAACAAGTTAGGCTTAGACTTGGTGAGGATATTTATATATTCTACTTGTTGAAGCATTTAAAACTCACCTAGTGACTCCACTCAAGAATAAAAATCCATAAGAATATTCTAAGGAAAACATTAGGTTGAGGTTTAGGTGAAGGTCTTAGTCTATCTACTCTCCAAGTGCAAGTTGCATTCACCAGGAGATTCTATTCTAAGCAAAGGACCCAAATATATACAAACAAAGGACCTACTACTATGTTCTTTATTTCCAAAATTAACAAGGTTTTTTGCCATCATTTTCCATCATTCTATGAAGAAGAAGAGCCATAGGCCATAATATGGTTGCTCCACTGCCACCACCAAGAATATTCATTTCTTGGAATGAAAGAGGCTCGTTGGCACCTCCTTCTTTGAATTAAGTATGGCAGGAGATACCTCAATCTACTCTAAAATACCTCACTTACTACATTGGGGAGGATCTCACTACCCCATTAAGAATTTGAACCACATGGTGAACCTATGAATGCTTCATAATATATCAGAGCAAAACATGGCATTGAGCTTTTTGGAAATCTCTTTCAAAAAAAAATATTGAGAATGGTATCTTCCACTTTAATCTAGCTTGATAGCTATTTAGAACTAGCTTGGCACACTATTTATTGAAAGCTTTAGAGAAGGAAGATAGGGTTTTTCTCCTATAATAAGTATATATTATAAAGAGGGATCCTATGGAGGTGGTAGAGGATTTCAACCCTAGATTTCACAAGTCCTAGCATAGAATACATGAGGATATTTGACCTCCCCTAGGTATGGCATTTATCTATTACTTGGAAGCCTTAGAATTTGGAATATCTTTGATGATAATCTCCTGAGGTGGAAACACCCTACAAAATACCTATGGTATAGCCATCCAAGATAAACATTATCTAATTTATATTGGAAGGCTAGCACCTAGGCCTATCATACCTCTGTATCCTACTATGCAACCCCCTCATCAACCTTCTTCAATTTCTCAACCAAAACATTTTTATTCAACCTCATTATTATTTATGGTTACCCTCACCCCACATGCTCTAGTCCCATCCACTCTATAGGACCCAAAAAATAAGGCAATACGAATTTTTTTTACATTAGTTACTAATGAAGTATTAGCTATGAGGAGGGAATAAAATACCTAGAGGTAAAATTATCAAAATAATATAATACCCTCTTTCCTGCAAGGGAATCAAGGCTACAAAGCTCTATATAATGGGTATCCTAGGCCTCAATTCCAAAATAATTGAGAAATTAATCAAGTTTAGGGTCAAATTCAGCAAATAGTATTGGTACTGACTCCTCTATGAACAAAGTTTCCTAATCATGCTAGGGAGATAGCCCATATCAAGAACAATTATGTAGAAGAGTCTACCTCTTGGTACCACCATATTTAGATGTATACACTAGTTATATCAACATAGAAGAAATATCTCAAATTTTTATTCATGCATTGATTGGATGATGCCCCCTCAAGCATCTACTTCATATTTAGGAGTTGAGAGCTAGATAGCAAAATAGCCAATTTTAGCTCTATCTTCCTATAGTCTAATTATACCCCTTAGTAAGTCTTTGTAACCTAGTATGAGGAGGGTATTTATCTATTATATAACAAGATGAATACTCTGGTGGTTAAAAAACCATAAGTCCAATTAGATTGTTTGATGTGATATAAGAAGTTATCAATGGAGGAAAGGGATAAAAATAACCTAGTAACATCTGGAAATTAGCACAGACCATCCCAACCAAGATGGAAGCCTCTCACTACAATGCCTTAATAGTGAAGAGCACATGTGCCTTAGGCTATCATTTAGCAAAGTGGGCAAAAGGCTTCAAGTAGCTAAGCCAAAATAGGCAGTACTAGCTCTAGGGTTCCAGCAACCCTACTAGGAAAACTCCCAACAATCACCAAGCAAAAAACCTCAAAAAATTAAATATAAAAAACATCATGACTAGAACTAGTTAGAAGTACTCAACTAATTAGATAACATATATAACTCACTTCACTCTATGTCACTCAAAAGGCTATCTCCTTTGGATTGTTTAGCATAGTGGACCATCTAAAGAAGTACATAGTATTGATGCTAGTCGAGGACATCTTGGTTATTATTTTAAATAAGGAGCATCTAAGGAAATATCTTGAAGAAGAAGAGAGAAAACAATGGTAGCAACAAGCTACGACAATGTTGTAGACCTCAACCTTAGAACTAAACAAGCCAAAGCCCCATTTTTTTTATCTATCTCTCATTTATAAGGATAAAATAATCCATAACTTATGGCATACTCAGAGGTAAGTACAATTTCCATACCCAAAGGTATCCTAGATATATTAGGGATAAGATACAAACATGCTAATAAAAATGTGGTGCAATTGGATTATAATATAGTCTAGATTTTGGATAAAGTGAAGTAAATTCCACTAGCCTTGAATGCATGTCCAATTGTGACAATAACACGTGATATATCAATAATTGATCTCCTAGATTTATTTAGCCTTTTATTATCCAATGATTTTACTACCAATATGGGAGGCTATATGTATCTAGACTCATCCATAACAAAACTGATTACTTAGTATGAGACTAGATTTGAGCTCCAATCAAAGTTGTTCTTCCACCACATGGAACACCTACTAATATTGGGGTCAAATTTTGATCATATTTTGATTTTGGAAGAAGAAATATCTAAGCCCTCATCCAATGAAATGCATTCATTCATCCTTTACAATCAAATGGATCGATGAGTGGCTAAACTATGGTATTTAGATCCTCCTAAAGCATATAGAGATATAGGGATGGGATGAGACCCCAACTAGGAAAAAGGTTCCAACCCCAAGGAGGATCATGTAAATATGTGTGTGTGTGTGTGAGCGTGTGTGTGTGTGTGTGTGTGTGTGTGTGTGTGTGTGTGTGTGTGTGTGTGTGTGTGTGTGTGTGTGTGTGTGTGTGTGTGTGTGTGTGTGTGATGTGTGTGTGTGTATAAATAAGGCTAACTAACCAATTCTTATATGCAAGATATATTTGGAGCAGGGTGAACCACTTGAAATTAATAAAAAAGTCCTCTTGCTCTTAAAACCAAACTTTTTAAATCAACCACTGTGGCAAAACTATAGCCTAGAATAAATACAAAAGGAAGACTAGAATATTTCACAAATACAACATTAAAATAAGAGAGATATCATTGTGTCATCATGACAAAGGTAAGGTTTGCTCAAGTAAGGTAAAACATGGGATGAATGAATCCATGGAAAAATAAATTAATAAGTTTCTACATGTCAAGAAACATTATAAATAAACAACTGGGAACACTACTACTCACCATCACAATCACCTTTGAAATACTCCATGCCCAATAGATAAGGCTTAATTTTTTTAGTTCATCTTATTTTGTAAGCAAAATACCCTTGTGAGTTGTCAAAGCTATAGTGAAATTTCACTATAACCAATCCAATAAGGAACAATTGCAACCAAGGTCAATTGGAAGCCATAAGAAAAATGGAAGTCCATAGAACCATTTTTGACTCTAGGAAGCGCATGTCAAATAATTACCAAAAATTCATCATTGAAAGAAAAAAAATAAATTGAGGATAAGTTAATTTCATACCCAATATCCACTGTAAGCATCTTATAGCCCTTTCAATGATAACTAAATCCAACCTTGTCATTGATAGTAGTCCAAGAGCCTTTGTGGTGATAATTGAAGGGACTCTACCAATAACAAAGGTTGAACCTACATATTAGTTATGAGAAACCTAGAATAACTTACTATTCAAATTTGTTTGGGTTTGTGGCCCTTGACTCCTCATTTGTCATCTCTCCATCGTATACATAGGACACATTCAAGGGGGAGATTTGACGAAGGTAGAACTAACAAAAGCAAAAATGGTAGGAAGACTCATAAGAACACATCATCAAGATATTTTGTGAGATATCTACTTCCCCTATATTTAATCAAGGAGGAACCACTATTTGGCATCTCTACACTAACAATCTTTCATGAAGATCAACAAGATAGCTGAGATGTAAAGGGAATATGGAAACTTCCAAATCAAAGATCCTATGAACTAGAAAATATCATCATTTATAGTTCATATTATCCAAAAGGGATAGCCTTGCCTTAAAAAAACTTCAAAAATAATAAAGTAAGGATGATGAAAATCAAAGAAGATAAACTTAAAACTTTTAGGGGTAATAAAATATCATGGCTTGAACAACACTATAAAAGTAGGTTGCACTCAACAGAGTTTTAATATGGCTAAAATAACTAAAGGGTTGAATTTTTCAAGGTTCTTTGACCATTTTAAAAATAATTTTTTTTGATATTCTATGATGTCTTATGGCCCCAAAAAAGGAGGATAGTGGTAAGGAAACCTTGAAAATAACCAAGAATAAGTGTCTATGAAATTGAAATTTTTTAAGTTCCAAAAGGAAGAGCAAAGTAAAAGTGACAAGAAAAGGACAAAAGAAACCTCTAACATCCAAAGCATACAAAAGTATCAATAAAGTCATCATATCATATGTTAAATAAATTCCAACATAGAAAAAGGGACAAAAGCTATGATAGCTAGAACCAAAGCAAGCCATAAGGCAACAATAATGGTGCACAAGCTCCTATAAAAAGTAGATGAGGTGGAATAATGCAAAACTATGAATAACCTATTAAAGTCATTTTAATGTGTCAGTTTGAGGAAGAGTAGGTGAAATATTAAAATGAAAATATGGTCTTTGTAGTAGCAATAGTCTTAGATCTGAAAAATAAATAGTGAACCTACTCCATTTTAGTTTTCTAGAATCTCCAAAAAAATTAATTGAGATTGTCATAACATCCTATAAATTATAGATGGAAACACCCCTCAAATGTAATCTATATAGTATTTAGTTTGACATTGTGAAGGATTGGCAAGTTTGTAAATATTTCTCTTCATTTATCTCTATATAGCAGTTTGTGAAATTTTGATCAATCTTGTGGGAAATCATACCCTAACTTTAGGCATAATAATTTGCAATATATTTTTCATTCATATATATTATTGGCCATGCATCTAATTTGAATTCCATCTATGAATTTCATATCCTGACCTGCTTATCTTATGTGTGTGTTTTCATCTTATTATTTTTATGCTTATCTATGTCAAGGAGAGGACAATATTAATGCTAGCACATAATGTTCAGACCTATTGTGTAGAGGAATATTATTTTATCTTTAGCACATCACCACATTTTTAGCTTAGGTTTTTACTTTCATTTGCTTTTGCTTTCTTTCTCTTACCCTTTTTCCCAGACTATTAGATTAGAAAGTGTGCTAGAGATCTCATCCTATAAAGGATCTAGCCTTTGTCAAAATATTGGAGGCCCCTAAATGAGACAAAACTTACACTCTCAGTATTGTACCTATTGTGTTGCTCCATGTGAGGTGTGATCTACCCTATTTTATATTCCACACCACATTCAATGACTAGGATAATCGAAGGAGACAATAATTTAAGGGTATTCCTGATGGAACCCGAGTGATACATATTTGGTCTCATAATCATAAAAACAAGTTAGGCTTAGAATTGGTGAGGATCTTTGCCTATTTTGTTTATTGAAGCATTTCAAATTCACCTAATTAATTCACTCAAAAACAAAAGTCTAGAAGAAGGCATTAAGCAAAATATTAGGTTGAGGTTTAGGTGAAGGCCTATATCTATCTACTCTCATAGTGCAAGTTGCATTCACATGGAGACTCAACTCTAATCAAAGGATCCAAAAAGATACAAATGAAATACCCACTACTAGATTCTTTGTTGCTAAAATTAACAAGAGTTGTTAACACCAGTTATCATTTTATTAATAAGAAGAGACACAAACCATAATATGGTTGATCCATCACCACCATCAAGAACATTCTCTACCTAGAATTATAGAGGGCTATTGGAACCTCCTATTTCAAATGAAGTATTGGGGATATACCTAAATCTACCCTAAAGTACCTCACTTACTTTACTAGGGAGGATTTCACTACCCCCATTGAGCATCTAAACCACATGGTGAGCCTATAGATGTTTCATAACATATCAAAGCAAAACATGGCTTTGATATTATTGGCAATATATTTTAAATAGAAATCCTAATAATGGTATCTTGTGCTTCAACCTACCTTGATAGCTAATTAGGACCATATTGACACACTATCTATTGAAATATTCAAAGAGAAGATAGATGGGGTTTCTCTCTTGGAAAAACTATCAACTATAAAGAGATCTCCTATGGATTCAATAGATGATTTTAACCTCATATTTAACAAGTCCTAGCATAGAATACCTGAGGAGCTTTGACCTCACCCAAGTATGGAATTTATCTATTATATAAAACCCTTAGATTCTAAAACATCTTTGATGATAAAGAACCAAGGTGGAAACTCCCTACTAGATGTCTATGGTATAGTCATCCAAGTTGAACATGATCTAATTTAGATTAGAATACTGGAACCTAGTCCTCCCATGCCTCTATATCCCAACATGTAACCCCCTCACCAACCTACCTTGATTGCTCAACCAACAAAGTTTTAAATCAACCTTAGTCTCACCTATGGTTACCCTCACCCCACATGCTCTAGTTCCATCCACTCTTGAGGAATCCCCCAAAAACAAACAAGACAAAAGTTGATTACATTAATTTCTAATGAAGTACTAGCCATGAGGAGGGAATAAAATACCCATAAGTACCCTTATTAGAACAATTTGATAGCCTCTTTCCCATAATGGAATCAAGGTTATAAAGATCCATCTAATGGGTATCCTAGGTCTTATTTCTAGAATAATCAATAAAATGGCCACGTCCAAGGCCAAAATCAACAAATAGTCCTAGTATCAAATCCTTTGTAAATATATTTTCCTAATCATTCTAGGGAAATAGTTGCTATCAATAATAGTTATGTAGAAGATTCTACCTCTAGGTACTACCACCTTTCAATGTCTACTCCAATTAGTGCAATGGAGGAGAAATATATTAGCTCCTTGGATTTGTAATGGTTGATATGATTCCCCCTCAAGTATCTACTTCATATTCAATAGATAGGAGATAGATGGTAGAATAGCCCACTTTAGCTCTATATTTTCCAAAGCTTAATTATGTCCCTCAAGAATGAGTCTTAGTAACCTAGAATGAGGAGGATTATTATGTAGTATCTATTGAGATAAATAATATGATGGTCAAAATACCATAAGTCCAATCATATTATCTAACATGGTCTAAGAAGTGGGTAATGGAGGAAATGGATAAAAGCATAATAGTAACCTCTAATAGTCAGCATAGACTAGCCCAACCAAGATGGAAGTCTCCCACTGTAATACCTCAATAGCCAATAACACATGTTCCTTTTGCTATCATTCAACAAAGTGGCCAAAAGACTTCAAGTAGATAGGCCAAAGTAGTTAGTACCAGTTCAAGGATTCCAATATCCCTACCAATAAAAACATTGACAATCACCAATAAGAACACCTCAAAACAATTAGATATAGCAAACACCATAATCGAAACCAACCAAAAGTACTCAAATAATCAGATAAATATATATGATTCACCTCTTTGTATGCCACTCAGAATGCTATCTCCCTTGGATAATTTAGCATAGTGGACCATATAAATAAGTCCATAGTACCGCTACAAATCTAGGATATCTTGGCTATTCATGTACAGAAGGAGCATTTGATGAAATTACTTGAAGAATAAGAGAGAAAATAAGGGCAAAAACAAGCTCCAATAATGTTGTTGATCTCAACCTAATAAAAAAGCTTCCTCCTTTTTTTCTATCTCACATTTATAAGAATAAAGTAATCCATAATTATATGATATACTTAGGGGTAATTAAAACTATCATACCTAAAGGTATCACAGATGCATTGGGAATAAGATGCTATCCTGCTAACAAAATGGTGGTGCAATTATATGGTAGTATGGTCTATATTTTGGGAGAAGTGAAGGAACTCTCGTTGGTCTTGAATGCATATCCAAGTGTGACAATACCACAAGACATCCCAAAAATTAATATCCCAACTTCATTTAGCCTCTGCTTATCTAGGGATTTTACTGGCAATATGGGAGGTTATATGTGTCTAGACTAGTCCATCACAATACTAAGGACTTTGTATGGGACCATATTTGAGCTCCATTTAGAGTCACTCTTCGTCCACCATATGGAACACCTACCAACATCAAATAAAATTCTAATCAAATTTTGATATTAGAATAAATATTTAAGCCCTCAACCAATGAAATGCATTCATTCATCCTTTATGATCTAATGGATTAGTGGGTGACTAAAGTATGGGATTCAAATCCTCCTAAAGTGTATAGAGCTATAGGGATGGGTTGAGAGCCTAACTAGGTAAAAGGTTCTAACCCTAAGAAGGATCATGTAAATATAATATATATATATATATATATAGCTTGGAAAAATTTCATTTAACACTAATGAAAAAGTACTCTTGAGATTAGCACCAAAATTTTCAAATCAATTGTAGTGCAAAACTATAGCTTGGAATAAATACAAAAGGAAGACTAGAATATTTCACAAATCCAGCACTAAAATAAGAGACAAGTCTCATTGTGTCATCATGACAAAGACAAGGTATGCTCCAATAAGGTAAAAATGGGATGCATGAATCCATGGAGAAATAAACTAAAAGTACCTACACCTTAAGAAACATTATATATAAACAATTAGGCACACTAGGACTCACCATCGTAGTTGCCTTTGATAAATTACTCTTGATATTAGCACTAAAATTGTCAAATCAATTGCAGTGCAAAACTATAGCTTGGAATAAATACAAAAGGAAGACTAGAAGATTTCACAAATACAACACTAAAATAAGAGACAAGTCTCATTGTAACATCATGACAAATATAGGGTATGCTCTAGTAAGGTAAAAATGTGATGAATGAATCCATGGAGAAATAAATTGATAAGTGCCTCCACCTCAAGAAATATTATAAATAAATAATCATACACACTAGTACTCACCATCATAGTTGGCTTTGAAGGACTCCATGCCCAATAGATAAGGCCTAATTTTTGGAGTTCATCTTCTTTTGTGAGCAAAATACCCCTATGAAGCCACAAAAAATATGAACTCAAACCAAGGAGGAATAATTATAGCTAAGGCCAGTTACAAGCCATAAAAATAGAAGGCCCTAGAACCATTGCTAACCACTAAGAATCCCATGCCAAAGAATCACTATAAAGTCATCATCAAAAGAGGAAAATCATGTAAGGACAAGCTAATTTTATACCCAATAGTCCATATTAGGCATATTTTGGCCCTTTTTATGATAACAAAATCCAACCTCACCATTGATAGTACTCCATGAGCCTTTGTGATGATAACTAAAGGGACTCTACTAATGACAAAGGTTTAACCCATACATTAGTTGTGGGTAATCTAGTGGACCAAGGTAGAACTAACAATAGCAAAAAGTAAAGGAAGACTTGAAATATATCATCATCAAGAGATTTTTTGAGATATCTACTTCCTTACTATATTTATTCAAGAAGGCTACTCAATTTGGCATCTCTGAACTAACAATCTTTCATGAATGTCAACAAGATCATAGAGATGCAAAGGGTAGATGGAAACTTCCAAATCAAAGATTTTGTAAACTAGAAAATGACATCATCTATAGTTCACATTATCCAAAATGGATCTCCAATATCCTTTCCTTAAAATAACTTGGTAATGAATAAATCAAGGATAATGGAAAGCAAAGAAGGAAAACTTCAAACTTTTAGGGGAAATAAAATATCATGGCTTGAACAACACTATGAAAACAGGTTGCAGTCATCAAAATTTTCATATGCCTAAAAGAACTAAAGCATTGAAAGTTTCATGGAGCTTTGTACATTTTAAGAAAATAAATTTCTAACATGCTATGTTGCCTTACGGTCGCAAAAAAGGAGGATGGTGGCAAGGAAACCCCAAAAAATTTTGAGTGACTACAAAATATAAAGTTTTAAAATTTCCAAAAGGGAGAGCAAAGGAAAATTGATGAGAACATAACAAAAGAAACCTTTGACATCCAAAGAAGCCAAAATTAGTGATATATACATTAGATTAGAGGTTAAATAGAAGTGTGACATAAACAAAGGGACACCAACTCTAATAGCAAGAACCAAATCAAGTCATAAGGTGGTAACAATGGTGCACAAGCTGTCAAAAACGTAGATGAGGTAGAATAATGCAAAAGTATGAATCACCTACTGAAGTCATTTCATTGTGTCACTTTGAGAAAGAGTAGGTGAATTGTTAAAATGAAGATATTACCTCTACAGTAGCAATAGTCTTAGATATAACAAAAGGAATGGTGAACTTGCTCCATTTCAATTTTAGAATCCCTAGAAAAGCTAGTTGTAATTGTCAAAACATCCTATAAATTTTGGAGGGAACTCCCCTCAATTGTAATCTATATGTAATAGTTAGTTTGACATTGTGAAGGATTGACAAGTTTGTAGATATTTCCTCTCTCTCTCTCGATCTCGATATATATATATATGTGTGTGTGTGTGTGTGTGTGTGTGTGTGTGCAAGCAAAATATATTACAAAGGATTATGCTTGAAGTAGGGGTTTGATTACCCACAAGATCACTCATAATTTTACAAACTACTATATAGAGAGAAATGAAAGGAAATATATATATATATATATATATATATATATAGTTAGATATATAGATGGATAGATAGATAGATAGATATTGAAGGCCATGAATATAATTTTAATTCCATTTTTGGATCTCATGCCCTAAACCATTTCTCTTATGTCATTTTTGTTTTTATCTATGTCAAGGAGAGGGTATTACTCATGTTGGAAAATTATATTCAGACCTATTGTGTAGAGGGATATTTTTTGATAATTGGTGCATAATCGCATTTTTATCCTAGGTTTTTACTTTCAATTGATTTTTCTTTATTTCTCTTACCCTTTCCCCCCAAATTGTTAGATTAGAAAATATGTTGGAGATCTCATCCTATAAAAGAGTTGGCCTTTATAAAATCTCGAAGGCCCCTGAGTGAGCCAAACCCTATGCTCTCAAGATTGGCCATGTTGTATCACCCCACATGAATTATGATTTCCCTATCCACCTAGTCCAAACTATGTTTGATGATTGAGATAATCAGAGAGGACAACAAAAACACGAAAATACAAAATAATAGAAAATGCAAGAATTTAGGACAAGTAATATTACTATCATTGTCCCTTCAAGGGGGAAACCTCCTTACAAAATTCCAACTCTTCACACCCATTTAGGGTTACATCCTTCCCTTTTCATAATATTTACAGTCATATTTCCTAACATTCTATGACAAGATTCTATGACTATATGCTATGATAGTATTCTATAATAATATTCTTGACTGTCTATTCTATGATACTTACATTCATGATTCCAAATTGGCTACATACATGATTCTATGACACACATGCCTACCTACATCTAACTTAATATGTGGCCCATTTATAACTTAATATGTGGTCTACTTTATATATAATATTATATTCTAATATGAGTTACAATTATGGGGTACATAACATGCCACCTCCCTTATAGAAGCTTTGTCCTCAAAGTTGAAAGGTTGGAAACTATTGTTAGAATTCCTACAATGGATCCCATGTGGCATGTTTTGGTTATAACCCCTACCACTACACTACAAATTTTGTGATATTATGAGAGCCAAGATATTAAGCCTTGTGATCTAGAATGGCTATAGGTTGTAGAATATTGAATCCTTATTCATATAATTTAGGTAGGACCATATGTACTTGGGTATGCATTCCCACCACCTTATTTAGGAAAGATACATGAAAAACTGGATGAATCTTGGATGTATTCAATAGATCCAACTTGTAAGAATTAACCCCTATCCAATCAATAACCTTGTAGGGTCCATATAATTAAGGTGTTAGCTTGTGTTGATCCTTTATTTAGGGACATTCACTTGAAAGGTTCAAGATGAAGGAAGACCATGTCATCTTCTACAAATTTCCTCTTGATATTGTATTTATCTATTTTTTTTTTCATGCAGATCTAGGCAATTGCTAAATTTTATTTCAAAATATTTGATACTTCCTATCTTTGATTAAGGACTATGTTAACTACTTCAACCTTTGATTTGCCTGTTTGGTAATGTTAGCTTTTGATGAATGAATACTCAAAATAATATTACCTCAAGATCAATAATATAATTGCAATATGAAAGATATAATAATGTTGATCAATCAAGCATATAAACTCAGAATCTACTATATAATAACTCAAATAATGCTAATGCCAAATACTCAAAAATACTCAAAAATATTTATTGAATGAAGAGATCAAAATACATCATATTACATCACCTTCCATTGCTTACATAGGTGACTCTTTCTCCTTCGCCATATCTCTTTTACATCAATACATCCATATATATAGAATGGAATGTGACTCTTCATATGGAGGTTTCTTGGGCCTCACTCTTCCTATGACTCTTCATCTTCCTACTCTATTGACACATGTACATAGGGATAACTATGCACATTTACATTACCAAAATATCATTGCACACTTGTGCATTACATTGCATAAAGTAAATCCTAATCTAAGACTCTTTTCCTAATCTATAGATGTACCCATGATGGTACATTGGCATGTACCAAATAATGTAATATATTCCAACACCCCCCTGTATTACATTATTTGGTTATTGAATATTTCAATCTTCAATATGGATATTTGTCTTCAGATGTTCTTCAGCTTGATCTGGTCATTTGTATTCTCTTTAATTCATGTTGCACTGTATACCTCCTTTATCTGGTTCTTCTTCTTCTTCCTTATTGGAGTCAATACTTTCATGGGTGGATGTACTATCACCCAATTCTTGCAAGAGTATTTTCTCTTTATTTTTGTCCTTGTCATCATTCTCTGATTCCTGTATAGAAGCTTCTGAACATACACTTAGAGCATCATGATATGATTTTGAGTTAGTAGAACTTGAAGTACTGATACTGCATGATGATTGAAATATTTTCTCTAGAAAGGATTCATCAATATTTGTTTTTGCTTTGAGTAGTTCAATTAACTCTTTTTGCTTTGCAACTACTTCTTTGTGAATTTGAAGTGAAAGTAATGCCATGTATAGAATGTTCCCAAATTCCAACTGAATTGGAATATCTTTCTTTTCATTCTCAATTGCTTCAATAAGTCTAGCATGAAGATAAAATTCCATAGTAGTGAAATCTTATTTTAGCACCTCACTATAGATTAATCTTGAACCAAGATCTAAGTTCTTGGTTTTATTCAGTAGATTTTTTATTCTTGATTTTATAACATTAATATTTTCCCTTCTAATAGTGTTGTTCATATCATTATTTACTGTATTATTTGAGGTAGACATCCTTATAACTCCCTAGTCTCAATATAGTCCTTTCAATTCTATATTTTTTAGAACACCTTTTATCTCCCTAATGTTTGAAAGGTAATGCAATTTTAATATCAATTCTATCAATCAATGTGTGCAATTTCAATCCTTTACAAATCTTCAAATCTCTAATAATTTTGAACTTAGAGATTAATCTTATCAAATGCAATATCTTTATGTAGAACTCCTTTTATCTCCCAAATTTATGAATAAAATATTTTACTCTAAATTTCATAAACTAATTTGAAGTAGGATTCCTTATTCCTCCAACTCTAGAAATTTAGAAAAATAATATTTGCAATATTTTGTAATCCTAATTTGATGTTGTATGCCTTATTTCTCCAACCTTAGCAATTTTGCAAATATTAACTTTGTTTTGTAAATCTATATATGCAATTTTATAAAACTCAAATATAATACTTAATCCTAAACTTCAAATAATAAAGCCTTCAAATATGCAATATTCAAATTTTTCTAAGGTTCTATAATGCTTATCACTCCACTAGAAAACTTTAAATATTTAACCTTAGAATATATTCCTTTAATCCTTATTTCTCCTACCAATATATAAACTTTAATATGGTGGTAAATATTACCTTAATAATTTAGGTGCTCCTCCTTTACTTGTTGGGTGCTTCTCTTAACTTCTAGGAGCTTCTTTTTTGGTCAACTTTGCTTGGAATCTGCTACGTATGGCACTTGGAAGATGCTTTGACCCTTTCTTTAATGCTCCTCCTTGAATTTTCTATGTATGGTGTTAGAATTTTCTATATAAGTGCTACTTTGGCTATATGAGTGCTTCTCCTTTCTTTTGTTGAGTGCCACATATTGTAGGTATTATAAGATGCTTTGACTCCCTTCTTGGTGGCTCCAATGTTTATGAAATAATGAAATGGATACTTGGCACAATATTCCTTGTTGTTTGGGAGTTACTAGACTTTTCTTGAGTGCTAGGTGATGATGTAGAGCGTTGAGCGCTCTTCTTTCCTAGAGATTTACATTATGGCTTATGAGCCAACTTTGACCCTTGTGCCAAATGGTAATATTCCTTGTTCTTGCTCAGGACAAGTGTTACAAACATTTATGCATGCGCTCCTTTCTCCAATGTATGAAATTACAAGGCTTTACAATGCCTTTTTCCTTTCACTTTTCTCCAACGTATTCTTGTTTCTTTGTAATTGCACTATGTGAGGTTTCTTCTCTCCTTGGATGATGTTGGATATGCTCACGGATGGCTCCAATTGTAATATGCTCCAATGGTGGCCCTATGGTATTTTATTTGGCAACTTGATCTATTGATAATATTTCTTTGATAATGCACCCTGTATTTTTCTATCCTTTTTATAATCTACCTTGCTTTGAGTAGATAGAATGGTAGTGCTACATAGTATTTACATAGATTGATATTTTGTAGGTTGTAGTTGACATCTTCTTGCTCCTTTGGCTGGCTGAATCTTGAGCTCTAATGGCTCTCTTCCTTTAGCACTCTTTTAGTGCTTCTTTCCTACAAATGGGTGGACGTTTATTGTAGAGCTTGCCCCCTGTATTATGGTGTTGAATGGTGCTCAATATGGTGGTGTTTTTCACCACTATTTTAGTGGTTTTATTTACCACTTTTGTTTGTACATATGGTGTTTTTAAACACCTAAAATCTACCTTGAACTTGGAGCTCTTCTCTTTCCAAAATATGCTATATGTTGAGGGATATTCTTCCTCACAAACGTAGGATAATTTTGCTTTTACATTCACTTAAAAAATAGCATATACTATTCACTTATAACTCCTTTAAAAACTCAATCTAATGTTGTTATAATCTTGCTGACTTCTCTAAAAATGAGAGTAAATCTATCTCACTAATGAATGTAAAATAAATCTAATATTTTTCTATTTCAAAATAACATATATCAAACTCCTTATCACTCCTATTAAACTGTAACTTTTTGTTGTTGTAATATGCAAGATTTCTATAAAATCAATGGTGTGAAATGGTGTCTTTTCTTAGCTTAATGACACCTTAAAAAACTTCCTTTTTGCTAGCTCTAAATGGCTCTAAAATTTGATGCTCCAAAAACTCTTAATAGGCACCTTCAAAAACTTTGCAATAATAATATATATGGCATCAAATTAACACACCTTTTTGTAGCTCCTTTATTTATAGCTTGTTGTATTGCAATTGCACCTTTCTTTTGTTATGTAGACTCTTCAATTTGTAGCTATAGTTGCTTCTTAAAATCAGCTTTCTTCTTCTTCAAATGTGCTAGCTATTTCTGTAATTTGCAGCTTCAAATGTTGCTCTTTCGTTGTTCAATTTTGTAGGAGGACTCCTCCTTAGATGCTACTAAAATATTCTTGAGCTTTGCTATCCAAAGCTATCTCAAAACTATTCCAATTTTTTCTAAAATGCAGCTCACTTTCCTCTTTCAATGCTGCTCAAAATTGTAGCTTAAATCCCTTCTATTTTCTACTTACAAAATCTGATTTGGTGTTGTCTTCAAGCCTTCAAATCTGTTGCTCTTATTTCTATCAAGCCTTCTCTTAGTTGGCTGTTCAAATATTTTCTGAAAGCTTCTCCAAAGCTTTCTCTAAATTGTAACTTTTCTCTTCTACTTTTCATTGTCTTTTTAGCTTCTCTTTCAACAACTTTGTGCTTTTATAAATCAGCCTACAAAACTTTGTGGTTGTCTTCAAATCTCTCTAAACTATGACCTCTTCAATATTCTTGCTTTCTTCTAACTTCTTGCTGAGTTATAAATTAAAATTTGACCTCTATCTCTATCTTCTTTCTCAAGAATCTGAATGTCTTGAGTTCTCAAAATCTTCTCAAAATTTGACAAACTTCTTATCAAATCCTTTTTCCTTTTGGGCTTGTTTTCGTATGGTGATAATTATCCCAATCTCTTCTGGTCAAGTGCTCCTTCTTCTTGCAATATTCTACTTCAAATCTCTTCAAATGGTCACTACTTCAACTTCTATAATAAGGCTTTCTCTTACCTTCTTTTCTTTCTTCAAAATCTTCTTTAGACCTCTATTCTTGGGTCTTCTAATTCTGTAACCTTCAATTCTCTTAGTAAATGCTTTTAATGAAACCTTACCTTGGTTTCTTCAATTTTCCAACTATGGGAAATTCTTCAATGAGATCTCTTTCTTGGATCTCTATATTCTGCTACTTCTATCTACAATAGGACCTTCTATAGTCCTTCTATCTTCTATCTTCAATCTTCAATCTTTCAATCTTGGAAGTTCTTCAATGTGACCTCTTCTTGGGTCTCTTTCTTCAATCTACAATCTTGCAATGAGAACCTTTTTCTTGGTTCTTCTCAATATTCAATAAGATCTCCTTCTTGGACCTCCTTCAATGTCTACTTTTTTGCAATAAAACTTAGATAGTAATAATTATATGTATTCAATGTTCTAAAAATAATAATCTTCACTAGCTATCTTAAAAACTAGTGGAATCAAATCTATATTGAATCCTAGTCTTCACGGGTTTTCCTTTCAACCCTATGGAAATATTCTAGCCAAATAATTTGGAATCCTTTTTATCAAGCTTATCAATAGGACCTCTTCTAAGGGTCTCTTAATCAAGGTCTATCTTCAAGACCTATAAATTTTCTTCTATTCTAACTTTGCTCTTGGAATAGGTATATTCTCTTTTCAATATCAAGGTTTATCTTCAAGACCTGTAAATGTTCTTCTATTCCGATTTTGCTCTTGGAATAGGTATATTCTCTTCTTCTCAATATCAAGGTCTATCTTCAAGACCTATAAAATTTCTTCTATTCTGATTTTGTTCTTGGAATAGGTATATCCTTAAATATCACTGGTTTTTCTTCAACATAGTGAGAAATGCTATCTTCTCTAGTTTCTCTTTCTAGAGGAAATTTCTTTATCTTCTCTAGTTCTTTTCTAGAGGTAATTTCTTTATCTTCTCTGGTTCCTTTTCTAGAGGAAATTCTCTTTATCTTCTCTGGTTTACTTTTCTAGAGGAAATTCTCTTTATCTTCTCTGGTTTACTTTTCTAGAGAAAATTCTCTTATCATTATTGGTCTCTTCTTAACTAGTAGAAATCTTCTTTCTTCTGATCTATATAATGACTCTTGAGGCTCTTTCAATTTCTATCTAGATCTACCATAGCTCTGATACCACTGTTAGCTTTTGATGAATGAATACTCAAAATAATATTGCCTCAAGATCAATAATATAATTGCAATATGAAATATATAATAATGTTGATCAATCAAGCATATAAACTCAGAATCTACTATATAATAACTCAAAGAATGCTAATGCCAAATACTCAAAAATACTAAAAATATTTATTGAATGAAGAGATCAAAATACATCATATTACATCACCTTCCATTGCTTACATAGGTGACTCTTTCTCCTTCGTTTCCATACTCCATATATCTATTACATCAATACATCCATATATATATAATGGAATGTGACTCTTCATATGGAGGTTTCTTGGGCCTCACTCTTCCTATGACTCTTCATCTTCCTACTCTATTGACACATGTACATAGGGATAACTATGCACATTTACATTACCAAAATATCATTGCACACTTGTGCATTACATTGCATAAAGTAAATCCTAATCTAAGACTCTTTTCCTAATCTATAGATGTACCCATGATGGTACATTGGCATGTACCAAATAATGTAATATATTCCAATAGATAAGAAGTAAGTGTTGGATGTAGTTGACCATATACTACCTTAGATGGCATCATCCTTATAGCTATATGAAAAGTGTTGGTGTAGCACCATTCTACTAATCGAATCAATTGACTCCACTTTGATTGGTTATTAAAGATAAAACATCGATGATATGTCTCGAGGCATATACTTACCACCTTTGTCTATCCATTAGTCTGTGGGTGGTAGGATGTGATTCATTTCTCATATTCCATGGATGCAATAGATCTCCTTCCAAAATATACTAGTGAATACCTTATTACAATCACTACCTATGGATTCTAGGATCCCATGGAGCTAAACATTTGTGCCACTATCCATATAATATAGGGATGACCTAGGGAGCAAAATTGGGTATACTTGGTCAATCTATCCATGATCACCATGATATTGTATTTTCACTAGATATAAGTATTCCATCAATGAATTCCAAGTAAATATCTATCCATGATGACTCTAGAATGGGTAAATATTGGAATATCCTTGCTATGTTGATTGTTTCCTCTTTTTAACACTAACAAGAATCACAAGCATCCATAATTTGTTTTATCATACTATAACTTGAGCTAGTAAGAGTTGTGTCTAATTTTTTGATAGGATCACAAGAAGCCTATGTGTCCCTCTTTTGGAGAAGAGTGATGCTCTATTAAAATATTTAGTTTGAGTTCTAAAGTGAATGGAATAACAACCCAATGCTCGTAGTGCATTCCCTTGCTTCCATGAATAATTAGGATGATCCTTTGTTCTTGTCTAGAGATCCTAATTAATTTTTATAATTGTAGGGTCATATTTCCATTTTGACTTGATTTACTTGAACCAATTATCCCTAAGAATGGATATTTCATAGAGGGTATATTTTATTTCTAGTAGTCTGGAAAGGGCATCAATGGCCACACTTTCTTTTCCCTTATGAAATAATATCTCATAGTCATATCCTAAGAGATTAGTAACTCATTTATACCATGTATGGAAATAAAACCTCTACTATAGGAGATACATGAGGTTGTAAAGATCCATATTTATGTTGAAGTTTTTATCTAACAAGTATAGTTGCCAATCGATAATTACAAAGATAATGCCATCATCTTCTTCTCATAAGTTAATTTTTCAAGATTTCATCCTACTAGAGCATTGATTATGAATGCAATAGGTTGAAATTCTTGCATGAGTATATCCCAAAACCCTACTCTTGAGACATAAATTTCTATTATAAAATTTTTGAAAAAATCAAGGATTTTTGAGACTGGTGCATGGCAAATAACAATTTTCAAAATAAAAAAGCCCTGCTTGGCTACAATTTTTCATGCAAACACATACTTATAAATCATAGTTGCCAAAGGTGTTGCAATATTCTCATAATCCTTGACAAACTTATGGTAGTACCCTATAAGGCTAAGGAATCCCTAAATACTCTTTAATGTTTAGGATTTAGGCCACTCCTTCATGGCCTTAATATTTTTTGGGTCAACATGTACACAATCTCTAGCCACAATGTGCCCTAAATATTTCACCTTTGTTTATCAAAATGTGCATTTAGATTATTTGACATACAAAAAAATTCTACAGAAGATCCAACACCTAGTCAACATGTTGTAGGTGCTCTTCCCATATTTTTGTATAATAGTATGTCATCAAAAATTATCAATGAAAACTTTTTTAGATATGGTTTAAGAACCTATTCATCGGTCCTTGTAAATTTGATAGTGGATTTATGAGATCAAAGTATATAAAAAAGAACTCATAGTGCCCTCCTGAGTCTTGAAATATATGTTGGTTGTGTCCCCCTTATGAACATGAATTTGATGGTATCTTAATATAAGGTCCAATTTGGTAAATTATTGAGCACCATGAAGCTCATCCAACAAGTCATCAATCACAGGCATGGGGAACTTGTCTTTAATGGTGGTATTATTGATTTCATGAAACTCCACACATATTCTCCATGATTCATCCTTCTTTATTACCAGTAAGACTAGGGCTAAAAATGGGCTTGAGCATGGATGGATTAGCCTTGCTTCCAATAGTTCCTTCACCATTTGTTAAATCTCATTCTTATAGTGATAAGGGCACCTATATAGTTGAATGTTTGGAGGTTAACTTCTTGGTGCCAAGTTGATTCTATAGTATTTTGACTAACTAGGGGGTAGTTTTTTAGGCTTAGTGAAGACTTGATTCTTGGTTAGAATGACTAACAAATCTAAATTTACCTATTCTTTTTTTTTTTTTTGTAGATAAGATACTATAGCATTAATACTGGGTTTTACAGGTTGACCCAAAACCTTTTACAAAAATTAGCCTAGGGTTGTTGATGAACATATCCTTGCTAAGGATCCTATATATGTAAAATATACATACCACCAAATCCATTACATCTGGTAAGGCACATAGCCTGTTATCAAAAAGAAACTTCACATACAACTTTATCTAAATTTACCTATTCATCCTATATAACACACAAATTTATTTGATAAAATCTACCCACCACTATCATATGAATATTCTTAATTAGCCATTGCATCTAATGGGGCACTATTACTTTGGGTTTTTCCTCTTTTTCTCCCTAAATAGTGTGTGTTATGTCACTAATAATGATCTACATCTAAATTTTTGAGAAGTCCCACAATATAGGTCCCAAAGTTCTTATCCATAGGCATCCCAATATAATATCCACTTCTCCCAATGGGACTACATAGATATCAGTCTAAAATTGATAGTAACCTATGGATAGGTAGGCATTTCACCTCCCATTATAGGTCATGATATCCCCATTAGTAATACTTACATTGATTCGATCATGGCCATAGATGAAACAATATTCTCTTTTGGTTACACTAGGGTTAATAAAATTATTTGTGCTATAAGATTCCAATAGTATCAACACCTTGTGGCCTTTGAAGAATCATTGGACTTTCATGCATTGAGCTATCAATATTCTTAAAATAGCATTCAAAGAAAGGGTGGAAGATTCTTCTATGGGATTTTTAGTTATAGGTTCTACATCCACTAATTCCAGTTGCTCTTCAATTAAATCCACAAATTCATCCCCTATGTTTATAGAAGAAGATAAAGTACTACTCATATATAGAAAGTAGAGGTGTTGTATTTTACATTTGTTTCCCATGGTTCATTATTCATCATTGTAATAATATATTCCATTGGCTCTATGATTGGGCATCTCCTCTATTGTTAGCCTCTTAACTATTGGATCCATTGGAGCATTTTTTTTTGTGTATGTAAAAGTTCTATTTTGGAATGTAAGGGATATAGAATCCTTCTATTGGGCATTCCATTTGTTCTTTACAATTTTAGCTAACCCTATGGTAGTCATGCCAATGTTTGATTTAAGCATTTAGATATTTTATTTTCTTAAGGTCATTAATAAAATAACTCTTGAAGAATTAATTTGGGAGAACTTCATTTTTGTTGGCTATCTTCTCAAAAATCATAATATACTTAGGTTAAATTCTTGTATCTCGAAGCTTAATGAGGTCACCAGTAAAATCTTCAAGCTCTGGTTACCTAAATTAACTAAGTTATTCTTTCTTAAATTGTGTCCATATAAGTATTGAAACTTGTTTCCACCACAACCATTGGTACCAATGTAGTACTTCAAGGTCAAAATAAAAAGCATTCATTAAGATATATTGGTTTAAGGAAGTTACATGTATTTCATACTATTGCTTGAATTTAATCAACCAAATCAATGGATTAATCTCATCAAACCTGAAAATTTCTATTTTAGGAAGTCTCAGAGTCATGTCTCTATTGTTCCCTAACCACTGATTTTTTTCCTTAGTAAAGGCCCTAGAGAAATTTGTCTAGTCAATAGCCTTCACTCTCTCATATTTTGAGCTATTTTTAGTAGACCCATTAAAATTTGGATTTTTAATTGTAAGAACCTCAATATCCTAACCCATTGTATCCTATTTATGTTGGCAATATGCTATCATGGTAGAGAGAGTAGATATTTGACTCTAGAGGTCAATTATGTTATCCAATTTGGCAATTTTTTGCTCTAGTGTCTGTATTTTAGCCTCCATTTCTTAATTGTTATTTTTAGCAGTTATTAATTTTAGTAGGGGTCCCAAAAAATGGACTATAGACCAATATGTTCAGCCTGAAAAGAAGATCAAAATGGGCTATACCGCAAAATGATAATTTTGGGTTCCCAAAAAAAGTGTATAGGATTTATATATCAAAATGATTAGCTTGACGAGATGATCACATGGGCTACATCCTAAAAAATATATTTTTTATAGCATAGACTTCACCTATTTTTTTAATATAATACTAGTTTTTAGGTTGTGTATTTGCTTTCAAACACTTTGAATTATACTTTTTCTACTTTGTGTGCTCTACTCTTGATAAAATAAGGGGAAATGAAAGTATTCTAGGTTAAGTGTGTGTAGTCCCCATAGCCCTCTAGTATACTACAACAATTATTGATAATGCTCAAACCAAATTTTAGGCCACTATCCAAGGAGGATATAACCAACATCCTTGGGTGCACTACTCACCTCTTTTATCAATACATAAAGGTAATATTCCCAAGAGATATGCTCTGTACACTATGGATTTACATGGCTAAATGGATTCCTATATATTAAGTTTTGTATTAGAATTCCTAAAAAATGATCTCTTAATATACGTAAAGTATGTGGAAGCTCAAATCCATGTATGGGTATTCTTTGAGGCCTAGGTATTAGAGCTTGATATCCCCTCACTTCATTAGATGATTTATGTGCAATCTATCTTAGCCAATAATTACAACTCCTCCATGTTATTTTAAAAATTTTAGAACACCATTTCTAACACATGGACCTAGGGTTAACAAAACATTTTTCTCACAATATAAGCTTACCATGCCTTAGAAAGGGTTGTGATACCACTTGCAATGATCATCCTATTCTCATGCAAATATTTCACCTTATTCTTAATTTTGAGTTGTACTAAGATAATAAATTCAATGCCAAATATAATTCCAACTACAATTACAAGAATTATTGGTAAAACTAGCACTAATACTGTATATCCAATAATAGAAGCATTCATTAAATGGAACAAGAAAATACAAAATAACAACTAATGTAGGAATTTAGGACAAGTAAACTTACTACCTCTACCCTCTTCTTAAATAAAAACTCATAAAATATTCCAATTCTTCACACTCAACGAGGGTTACATCCATTTTTACAATGTTTACAAGCATATTTCCTAACATTCTATGACAATATGCTATGATAGTATTCTATGACAATATTCTTGACTACATATTCTATGGTAATTATAGTCATTATTTCAAAGTGGTTACATACATGATTTTATGAGACACACTCCTACCTACATCTAACTTAATACATGGTCCATTTTATATACAATATCATATGACAATATGAGTTATAATTTTGGGGTATGTAATACCAACACCTAGTTTTTGCTTTTTGTCTATAGGTGGTTTGAATTTTATCTTTGGGTGATTTGCTTTTTGTTTTTGGTGATATTGTTTTCTATCTTTGGGTGATTTATTTTTTTGTATTTAGACAATTCTCTTTAAATATTTAGAAAAAATGTCCCTTTTTCAAGTGAATCACTTATAAGGGAGAAAAATGTTCCTCAAACTTAAACTTTGTAAAATTCATCAAAACCTTCGCAAATTGTTTTTTAATCAATTTCAACATGTAATTTGGTGCCAAATAAAGTTTAAAATAGAGTCACCATTCATAAATCACATGGAAAATATCATGCACAATTTTTAAAAATATGTAAAATTAGCTTTAAAAATGGGACTAGGCTTGATTTGAACATGGAAATTAGGCCCTTGGTCCCATTGAGTATGCCAAAAATATTTGATACTTTGGGTATTATCCAACTTCTTATGCATGTCATAAATCTATCAAGAAACTTGGAAGAAGAGAAATAATGCCTCTTTCAACCTCTAGATTTAGGTTGGTTCCCTACTATCCTTGCTAAACTAATATATTCTAATCTAATTGTGGAAAATAAATTTAGAAATTAAATTTGGAATTCTTGAAAGATCAAGGTGTGAGATATTAAAGTAAATTACTTGAAAGTAAAATATTGTCATAGCCATAGCAAGGAAAGTGTATGATAAGTGAACACATGATGAAATCAAATAACAATATTGCTCATGTGCATATGAAAAGAAAATAAGGGATGGAAAGAAATCAAAAGGGTAGTGCCACATTCATTATGCATTTCATAATAAAAAATAGTAGTGCCATAATTAAAAAGAAATAAGTCTTGCACAATATTTTATTAATCTCAAATTAGAGAAAATTACAATGTGGGTTTCACAAAGTGTAGCTCTAATTTCCTCAAGGAAAAATGATGTTTATAATATAGCCCATTGTTCCTATTTGTAGTAATAATTTACAAAGGAGTTACTTGCAATGAGAAATTTTTACTCCTTGTAATTCTACTAATTTAGGGGTATATTTGGAAAATGGTGCACCACTAAGTGTTACATCCATCCAAAATTACCTATAATCTACTTAGAAGACTTATAAGTTTTTTTGGCATCATAAAAATACATAATGTTACATATTTAAATATATTCCTTAACATCCATACATTCTTATCATGCTTGTCCTAGTGATGAGTAGTTTACTTTTGCAAATGGAGCAAATCATACCCTTAGGACTTAGTCAATATTCTATAAAATTTGCAATTTTTTTTATTTTACATTACTTCTAGGATTGGATGAATTACTTTGTTCTGTTCTTTATCATTAACTGACCAATTCCTTCGATGAATTAGAAGGTAGTAGCTAAACTACAAGTTTCCAAGACATGTAAAACATTGTAACAAGATCAATTATACTTGTAGCTATTAGAAGTGGAATTACATTCACTCCTATAAATATCTTGTAAATGTATCACATTTTTATATATAAGATAATATATGGATTTAGTAGAATTATTCTAGTATTTCTCTTCTTTATCCAAGGGATATATTTTGAAAACGATACTTAATAATATGATAAATACCTTGTTAGTATCATAATGCATCTATTGTATCCTACTGCTTGCAATTTGTAGCCTAAATTTAGATGTTGCTAAATTTTTAATTCTTATTAGTTATTTGATGGCTTTAGAAAGATAAAAGTCAAAGTAAATATGTTATATTAGTTTAAAATTTTGTTACTTTAGTCTACTTGTAAAGCATTGGAGCAATACATTTCATCATTGTTAAGCTATATTTTGTCCATATTTTAAGCATTCTCTAAACCCTTATAAGCCTTGCATTTGTATCTCTAGTCTTGAATATTTTCTTTAATTTCTTTATAATTTCAAGGAACCAACCTTCTTTGGAGGTTAATCTTAGGAGAAATACTAAGTCATCCAATGTTGGTGGTCTAGGGTACATTTCATAGATTAGGCAAATTCTAGTCCAAGAGTTTCAAGCATACCTAGTGGAAGTAACCAATTTGGTTACCCCATATTTTATTGGCTAGAGCCTTGGTGAAGCTCTACCTTTAGATATCATTTAACTCTTCACCTAGTGACTTCATTGACAGAACTCAATTGATAAGATTTTTTGGTATGCTCAGTGGGACCGATATATCCCACCTACAAAGAGCATATGGAGATATTGTCCATTGTGTGCAACCAATATTTTTTGGCACATGGGACCAAACCTTTATGTTTTATCCTACCAAATATCAAGAACAATATTCAAATCCAAATTGAGTAGGACCTTGGTGATTTTTTGCTCTCTAATATTGACAAATATATATACCTGATGACTCCATTTTCAAATAACTAGAGAAATTGGCAACTCTACTAGTGAAAGATCTTATAACTGCATAGTAACAAGATCAAGGGCCAAGATAGCTCACTGAATATTGGGAAAATCAATTACTTCAAGAACATCATAATACATCATCCCTAGGGCCATGGTTGAATGAATTTATCTAGCCTAGAACATCATCAAACCCCTTAATCTCCCTGATCTTCATCCCATTTCTCAAGTCGCATTCAAATTTTTGACCTCTTATGATGGTAGTAGAAATACTCCTATGAACATTGTCAAGATATATGTTAGGATTATAATCCTAACTCTCTTATTTATTACTTTTAATCACTTATTATACTTTTCATTAGTCACTCACAAAATAATATTATGTGACCTTTGATCAGATCTTCTAGGCACATAGAAATATGCATTGTAATTGGATGTAATTAGGCATCAAAGAATAACATATTTACTCCATTGTTCAGTTTTCCCAGTAATTAAAACAATGATTCTTAAAAAATGTGATTCTTATTTTGTTTTTACAACTATCTTCTTCTGCATTTTATTGTTAGGGCACCCAATACCCTAACATATGGCATCAGATCCATACCAAATACAAGGCATTTTTATCAAAAAAAATTCCCACCCATCAAGAAATCAGAGTTCGTTCTAATTTTTTAGCATTCACCATTTCACGACAAGCACATACACTCGGCATTCCACCATTTAAATGGTGCATAACCTTTTTATTCATTTTTCATTCACCATCCATTACATTTGATGCATAACCTCGGTATTCCAGATCATTACAATGAACATAGTCCCCACAAAAGTAGAGCCTTACATCGGTTTAACCCACCTTACACTACCAACAAAATCTCCCAAGAAAAAGGTGATGTAAGAAACCACCATCAGACATCGATATTAATCAAGACATCACCATTCAAGTAGATACAACCTATAGAGAGATCCAACACCACTAGATACAATTCACTAGATAACTAAATTATTTCATAAAAGCCAACATCCATAAAAACCCCCAGTGCATCAAGAAAATTCACAGGAATAAGTAGATTTGGCTCCAAAATCTTCTGCTACGTCATCCAACATGCTTTTAGAAGTACATAAATGAACTATGAATTGAATAAAGAGTAGATCAATCATAAAAGCATTAAGACCAAGATATAACACCAAAAATAGCCAAATTTTTTTGTTTGGAGAAAATAAATTGATAAAAAATCCCATCTGCACACATTTCTAGATGATCCCTAGTTATTTTGGCAACATCTAAGGTTTTTCGAGAGCAAAAATTAAAATAACATTAAGGTTAAAAAGAATTATGAGCATCTAAACTTTTTACAGGAAATAAAATAACCAAAATAATTGGGATATAAATCCCACATTCTTTGTGCAGGAGTTTTTCGAGCTAGTTATAAAGAAGAAGGTCATGATAAAAGGTTGTGACTACCATTAGGTAGTAATGCACTCACACGACCTACCCTTGCTTTACCCCTATGCTTGAAACTCACCACGTTGCTTGTCCTCCTTATGTGTTGTCATCCCTACCTCGTTTGTCGTGCTCCTCATCCTCGACTATGCACTTATCGTGCTATCATCCCCGATCGTGCCTCACTTATCGTGCATCGCCTACCGTACTATCATGCCTCATATTCCACTATATTGTACACTATGCCCAACCAGCTGGTGTCATTGCCACTGTTACCACATTGTTGCAGGCATTCCACCCAAAAATAAATTTTGAAAATTTTTAAAAGTAATAAATTTAAAAAATAAATAAAATCCAATTTTCAAAAGTTGCAATTTTTCAAAAAATTTGCAATTTTCAAATTTTACAATTTTCATAAATAATTGTTAGCAACTTTTAAAAAAATTGTTAGCAACTTTTGAAAAAATTGTTAGCAACTTTTTGACAAAAGTTGTTTAACAAATTTCTGAATCCAATTTTTAGAAAAAGACAAGCCAAGAAGCTATAAACCAGCGAAAACCAAATGGCTGATGGGAGAAGATCATAGGATATGGCGAATGATATTATGAAAGAAGTCTCGAAGGAGGTTTCAAAAGATATGAAAGAGATTTTGCAAGGAATGATGATTTGGAAAGATAATTTAGAGGATAATATAGCTGCAAAAATGGTAGAATTAACTATGAAAATCGACACCTCCAATACAAAATTATCAACCAAATTGGATGCTACAAATCACTCTATGGACTTAAGTCAAAAAAACTTGACATTAATGCACAGCGGACAATAAAACACAATACCACCACAAAAAACATTACTAGGGGGGCTCCCTCGTACTACAAAATTGGATTTCCTAAAATTTTATGGAGGCGACCCCACAAATTTGATATATAGGGCAAACCAATATTTCTCCTTATATCAAATTTTGAATACCTAAAAAGTTTGTATCGCATCATTTCACTTAGAACAAATCACTACACAATGGTACCAATGCTATGAAAAAAAAAAAGGTATTCCCACATGGACCGAATTTACAAAGAACCTAATGTTGTGATTTGGCTCGACAAAATTTTAATATTTCACAGGAGCTCTCATAAAACTTCACCAAACATCAACCGTAAGAGAATACCAAGTGCAATTTGAGAAGTTGGCAAACCTTACATTAGGACTCGATTCATAATTTTTCAAAGTTGCTTCATTAGTGGTCTGAAAGAATAAATTTGACTAGAAGTATAAATACTCAATCCTATTGATATGATGCACATAGTTGCATTAGCACAAATTGTGGAAGAGAAGATCAATAACCAACATCAACTCAGAAACATATCAATAGTAGATTCACAAACTACTTCCACCAACCAAAAACTAACTAACATCATGCCAATTAAACACATTAGCCCTGAATAAATGAAGGAAATAAGAGCAAAAGGCCTTTGTTTTCATTGTGATGAGAAATTCATTCCTAATCACAAATGTATTACACCTAAACTTTATATTCTAGATGCAGCTATTCCTTGTCAATCAACACCTGATGAAGAGGAAATCAAGGTCGAACTAGTGGAGGATATACCTGAAGATAACCCTTGAGGTCCACTAGAAATTTCTTTCAATGCCCTCATCGGAAATTATTCTCCCCAAACTATGAAAGTCCCCGACTCCTTTAAACAACAAAATCTTATTGTGCTTATTGAATCCGGAAGTACACATAACTTTATCGACCCACATGTGGCAAAACAAACTGACTATTTTATCCATCCTTGTAATAATTTTGAATTCATGATTGGTAATGGGGGAAGAATCGCTTGTAAAGGGAAATGCCATAATATTAAGCTCACCTTGGGCGATTACACCATGAAACATGACATGTATGCAATTCCCTTAGGATGATGTGATATTGTTCTAGGAGTACAATGGCTATGAACGCTCGATACAATTCAATGGGAATTTGATGACTTATGGATGAAATTCACACAAAATAACCAATCATATATTCTTAAAGGGGTAAAATTTGACCCTTCTCCACTAGAAAGCTCTCATCGCATGGAGAAATTTGTTCGTAGAAGGGACGAGAAAATGGTTGCCCATTTATTTTCTCTCCAAGCCACTACGAAACCACCAACACTTCAACCTTCCCGATATCCCTGCTTATGAAACAATGATATTAAAAGGGTGCAAGAACATGAGCAAATACTACTAGGGAAACATGGGATGAAGCTTCTCACTCCGAGCTTTGAGGACAAAGCTCATTTTAAGGAGGGTGGCATGTTAGGATTCTACTCCTAACTCTCTTATTTATTACTTTTAATCACTTATTATACTTTTCATTAATCACTCACAAAAAAATAGGTTGTGACCTTTGATCACACCTTCTAGGCACATAGAAATATGCATTGCAATTGGATGTAATTAGGCATCGAAGAATAACATATTTACTCCATTGTTTAGGTTTCCTAGCAATTAAAACAGTGATTCTTAAAAAGGTGATTCTTATTTTGTTTTTGCAACTATTTTCTTCTGCATTTCATTGCTAGGGCACCCAGTACCCTAACAATATAGCTACTTTGAATACTATTTATGATATCTCTCATGAGTATGTAATAGTAATACTTCTTGCACTCTATCTCAAAGATAAATTTTTGATATGGTTTTGATCATTAGGAGACAACAACATTAGGACTTGGGATAACCTAGATGAACCTCTCATTTTAGAGTTTGGTGATGTAGGGAACCCCTTAATGTTGCTTACTTAGTTCTCTTTATCCAAAGACATACCCAGGAGAGTGTCTCTAACTTTAATATCTAGTTTAGTAGGACCTAGAGAAGAATCCCTCAAGAAATAAGGCTAATACATGCTCAAGACTATATTTATTACCTTCATGTATTCACCCTTGACTGAAGTTTTCAAATCTGGAAATATAATGAGAAAAGGTTCCCATAGATCTTTTACATTGCAATAATAACAAAAAATGTGCTCATATTAGTCAAAAAAATCCCTCCCATAGTTACCATGCTAGACATACCTCAAATTTATCAAGAAATCCCACAAGCTCCCTTTTTTGCATTGTCTTTGTCTCTATCAAATACATTGTCTAGATTATATCCTCCACATCTCATCCTATCTATAATTATGCTTGCCATACCCACCCCAAAATCCCATAATATACAAGAACAAAGAGCTACTATCAAACACTTAATAAATGATTTTGATATTGTGAAGTGGTAGAATATTGAGGTGGGATTTGACCTGTGCCTTTATAAAGAATCCCTCCTTGCCCCAGAAGATAAAATGATGTTGATTAATGAGGTTGATGGAAAAAATTTCATCATTGGAAGTAAAAAATAGAGAGCATTCACTACTCCAACCAAGCATGAGTATTCAATAATTGATATTCATTACAATGGTAATACCCATAAAGGTTGTTAGCCTCACTTTTTCCCAACTACAACCATAGAGTCAAAAAGACTTGTAGCCCTTGTGATATGTCCTAACAATATTTTATGTATGAAGAACCCTTCACCTATTTTGGTCAATTCAACCATAGGATTTGGCCACACATCATTGTCATCATATACTCAAAAGACAAAAAATATGGAGATTACAAAATGAAAAGAGGAATAAACCAAAGAAAGAGGATCAAAAGCATCCCTATGTTCACAAAGGAAGAAATAAGAGAAAAAAAATCCAGAGTTACCTACAATACAATCCAATTTGAAGGTATCATAATTACATCAGCAAAGAAAATTGGCTTACATGTTTTTATACTACCTAGCTATAACAAGGAAACAAAGAGAAGAGTTGATCAAACGATATTAAAAACTATTCAAGAAACCAGCTTAAAAAGAAATAAAGCTATTAGATAATATTAGAGACAGCATTGTGAAGAAGTGAAGGGATTAAAAGAGACTTTGTTGGTTCCTAGACAAGTGGATCTGGTAAAATCAACTATTAATATCTCTATGGTAGGAGAAATCACCTTACCAAGTTTTAAGGCAACACCTAAGTGATCATCCATTAGTATGGGTAAGACTAAGTCTCCACCCTTTTACTCATCTATATGCATAGAAGGTTGAGTGTTGTATAGTTGTATAATAGATCTAAGAGTGGTTGTCGCAATCATACCTTATATAGTTTGTGATACCATAAGTTTAAAATATGTCAATACTAATTCTTAGATACCATAATTCAATGAAATATCAATCTAAACAATCAAAATCATGAAATATATCTTAATATTACTATCTAATTGTCAAACCTTGCAATAGTTCAATACATAGTAGTGGTGGATTTGCCACCACTATTTTAGGATATGCTTGTCAAAGAAGTACTTGAAATAGTTTGGGGACACTTGGCACCTAATAATACTCACATGACTATCTTCTATGAACAAAATATAGTCCATATTCATGGTAATAAGCTTTGCCCTTATCACATAGAGAGGTATGAGGATTAAGTTGTTTTGGAGCATTCTCAAGTGGAAGTAGAAGATTAGCCAAAGGGTAAGCAAGCGTTGACAAGGGATGAACTCCTCATGGCTAATTCTGATATGGGGATATTTTCAAACATGAAAAATTAGAAAAATCCAAAGGCCAACTATAATCATTCTCAAGGCATAGCAAGTTATATGTTCCAACAAGAGTACCCAACAAATTTGGGGAAGCTAGCTGAAAAAGTATCCATAACCAAAGAATGTTATATATTGCATCCCAAGACATTAATTCTCATGTATCTTGGAACTCTTCAAATATAGGGGAATTATTTGGCACATAGACCAAACATATGGGGAATATCACCTACAACTTACATACTCAAGAAAGATCACCCACACTAAATCTCAATATCATGCATTAAATAGACCTTGTAACTCATTCTTTCTCAAAGCCAACTCAAGAACTCTTCATCAAAACCAACCACATGTTTTGAGATGTCAATTAGTGAGAAAAGCACAATTTTAGAACTATATGGCCAGGTCACTATACATTTTGATGAAGAATTAAAATCAAGCACCGTCGGTGTGAGAAAGCATACCATAATTTTATGTACATATACGACATGTAAATAAAGTTGATTATAGTTAATAATAACAAGGTCATTGTCCAAGACAAGAGGTAAATGAATAATATCCTCACAAAGAAGAGATCTAATACAAGTAATCACAATAATTGCTAATGCAACTACCATAAAAAATTCCTCAATAACGAGCTAAAGAAAAGAGGGGTAGATCTGATAGCTAGTTAACTTTGCATGATAAAAGGGCCTATATAAATATTTGCTACCCTTAGTGTTGCATAATATTTCAAGTGAAGACCATTCATAAGTTCCAGAGTGATGTGCAAGTAGAAAACAAATAATTAAAGGAATAGAGACAATATTACCCTTCCACATATCTATTGTAGTTGATACAATAAGGATGCATACAAGTAATGGCCTTAAATAAAAATTATAGACAGGCCTAAAAATTCCTACATCATGAGGATTCGTGGACTCACCAAAAGTGAATAATGATCTAATTTAGCCTTCTCAATGTTAGCTAAGTAGGTATTATAATTTATGGAAACATAATACACCTATTAAAATGCCTCTCAACCTATGATGAGGACCAACAAATATATACATATTCTTTTGGTGGTTGGGTTTCACTATTTTTCAAGATCAATAGAGTCATGCAAAAAGAACGAAGCTTGAGCACATAAGAGAGAGAATAATAGAATATTTTTGAGTGGTTGGTAAGCTTTCTAAACTTGTAAATGTCAAACACTCGGTAATCTTGTCAAGAAAGCATGGTCGAATAGAATTTTCTCTTCAATATTGGGAGTTACAAAATTAAAATGTAACATTAAATATTTTATCGTGCATAATCTCTCAATTATTTTACTTAAAACAAAGGTAAAGCATGAACAAGAAGAACCAATATTTGAAGCTACCTTGATTAAAGAGGGAAATATTCACCTTTTTGCCTTATTATTATTTGAAGTTTCAAATTGGCAAACAACAATAAGGAAGAAAGATGAAGCCAGAGCAAAAGAAGATACTAAACATGACCAGTAAAATCCAAAAATTAACACCATCTAGGTATAATTATTTTTTTTTCTCTCATATTTCTCTTTGAACATATTTCTCTTTCTTTATCTTACCATATTTTGTCTTCATTTCCTCTACTCACCTCTATTTCTCCAATCATTCATTTAATCATGTCTCTATAATATTGAGTCATTCTATACACATTCATGTTCATTGCTCCTTTTTTGCAAGTAAACATCCCTGAGAGTTACCAATAATATGGTTCAAAGTCATTTACCACCCACTTAGTCCTTGCAAGTGATGTTAAACCCATAACTTTGCTAAAACATTGCCAAGGAAGAGGTCCAAGCACAAATTTAGATTGATCATTTTTGCAAAAACAAGCTACTGAAGGTAGGGATGCATCGACTGGAGACTAAATTTCAAAAGGTCCATATATTTTCAAAAGGTTCGGTAATGCAAAATATGTTGTAAAGCAAAAGGTATTTGATTGAGTGGAAAAATTGACTAAGTCTAAAAATACTACAAAGCAAAAAATACCAAAACCAAATGATCCCAAACTTTCAAAGTGTTGATGTCACACAAACCTTTTGAAAAGTCCAAAAATGGGAAGCCAAAACCATGCAATCCCAAAATTCTTCAATGTTTATGTTAGTTGATATCCTACAAGAGTCAAAAATCATGATAACTTGAACCTAGGATCCACAAGTAATAATGTCATGACAAACCTCAAACAAGCTCGGAAATAATTAAGAACGAAAGACAAAGTCAAAGAGAACACACAAAAAGCCATGTGATTTTATGATTTCCTAAATATGACCTTATCAAATCTTTAAGAAATCATTGGCATCACCCCCAAATACTCCTATAACAATAAAATGAGCTCAGTAATTCCTTCATGCCCCAATAAATAGTAGTAGGATCTCGAGCATGTCGCTTTCAACAAGATTCATCCTACATGGTTGCCCAAATCAAAATAATTAAACTAAGCTAACATGTCCAAAAAGTTGTGGAAAAAATTTGTAATCATTAAAATACTCAGAATCTAGAAGATGCATAAATACCAAGTTCTAGGAGGAGATCAAGACTAAACACATGTCCATCAAAATTAAGACAGTTGAGTCAGTCTAAGTGAGAAAGTGATAGTCATGTCCTTCCAGTGTATTGGCCAGACTGTATCTATTTACATCATGCCTGAAGGATAATCTTACTATAATGGTATATCATAACAAAAAATACTATAAAAATCATATAAATAGCTAAAAATTTCTCAACACAAGGGTTGGCTCTTTAGCATTTTCTTGTCATAAAATGTATACTTTGCTCTGTAATCAATCAAAGTGAAAGTTGTTTTTCCTCCATTGGTGATAGCATTTTCATGTTTTTATGTATGAATTATGCACTTTAATGCATTTATATTTATGCTTTATGAATGGTAAATTATGTTAAAACAAATTTTGTATAATTGGACTCCTAGTTGGATTACCTTTTGTAAAGTGCTTGAAATATTTAGAGTATATAATTTGAGCTTAATGAAATTTATAATACCTTTGTTATTGGTTGGTTTTTTAAGCCTCACTTGAGTCTACTTGTAAAGTACTGGTGCAATATATTTCATTTTTATTAAGCTATATTTTATCCATATTTTAAGAATTCTCTAAACGCTTTCCTCCTTCTAACCCTTACATTTATATCTCATCTTGAATATTTTCTTTAATTTCTTTAGCATTTCAAGGAACTGGTCTTCTCTAGAGGTTGACCTTAGGATAAATCCTAGTCATCCAAACTTATCCAAGGTCTAAGGTGCATTTCATAGATTAGGTATATTTTGGTCCAAGATTTCTCTACTATACCCTTAGGTCTTGTGGTTGATCAATCTATCATCTCTAATATGGTAGTTTCTAGATGTATGTCTATTAAATGTAGCTATTTCATTGTATATTTTTTCATGATATTGATGGCTGCTCCTAAATCTATCAACACATTTGTTTTTTTAAATAAGTTATATGTGGGGCCACTCCCATAAAAATACGAAAATATTACATTTGCTACAACACACATTTTTATTAGAGTTTTCATTTTTTTTTTTTCTCTTAAATATATTCTTCAACTTCCTCGAAGTTCTATGTTTCCACAATTAGCTCCTTGGCATCACTTTTATTAAGACATAAAATCTCACTTCGCCAGTTTCCTTCTAAAATTTAAATTTCACCAAGATGAGGATCAACACCATAATTTGATAATTTATATACTACCTGATTTCCTTTCTATAAATATGCTCATACTACCAGGATATTGCCTCTAGTAATACATGATGAAAATCAACAATAATATTATTTTTATCCAGTCTCCACATCCATTTTTATTAATAACATTGATGATAATTTGTGAGTACTCCTCAATTGAAATATATTTCCATTCTTTTCTACTGCAATTTTAATCCTAATAAGAAGTGTCCTAGCCTCTGCATAGTTCTTAGTTGAAGTTCCATATGATTCTAAATAAGTGAGGAGAATTTTTCCTTCACTATTTCTAAAAACACCACCTCCACCAGCTTTTCTTGGATTTCCTTTAGAAGCATCATCAAAATTAATTTTGATAAACCCAATTTCTAGACATTTTCATTTTACCATAGATCGAATTAGATCCTTTGTTTTAATTTTTTTGTCATACATGACTCCTCCATGTATATTCAAATCCTGTAGCCAAGTTAGTAGCACCTCTTTTTATATAATTGAGACTTCCTATGATAAGCATCATATTTATAGTCATTATACAAGAGAGGCAATAATACAATTCTAAACTTGGGCATGATTCTGAGATTTATTTTTTAAAAATCTATTATTCATTTCAGGCCATAAATTCCAAAAATTAATGGTAGGGCCAATCCTCCAAAGAATACATAATTCTTTAGCTTTGAAATAATCTATCAAACATTTTATCAACTCTTTCAATGTTGATGGAGATACCCAATATAATTTCATATTTTTTAAAAAATAACCCCAAATGATGTGAGCAAATGTACGATGAATAAGTAAATGGTCTAATGTTTCTAAATTCTTCTCACACAAGGCACATCTGAAGGGTCCATAATATCCTCTTCTTTGTAGACTCTCTCCTGTAAGAATCTTACTTTGAACTGCTAACCAAAGAAATGTTGAGGCCTTAAGGAGAGTCTCTAATGACCAAACGTTCTTCCAATAAAAATATTTGGGAGAATGAAATTTTGATTGTTCTAAATTCTCATATATTAACTTGACTGAGTATCCTCCATCCTTTGATAAATTATAAACCAACTCATCCTTTCATGTAAAAATTGATAAATAAAACTCTTGAAGCATCTTTTGAATTTTATCTGCAATTTGTTTGAGTTCCTATCCTTCAACCATGTTACTAAAATAAATCCATGATCTAGAGTTTTTGTTCATAATAATATAATCTTTGACCTTTGTAACTTTACATGTTAGGCACGCTTAAGCCAATGGTTTCCGTTTTGAGTCAGAGAGAAGAGGATAAGGCTTCAACCAAACATCAAATAAAAAAAATGCATAACTCCCCTCATTGACTAACCATATAATATATTTCTTTATCAATTGCAAAATATCTAATATGAAGTTCCATGTTGATGATCATTTGGGTAGAGTTATTTTCCTAAATAATTTCATTGCATAAAGAGAACCAATATATTTTTGAAGTAATAATTTTACCCAATTCATTTCTTGATCTCTAAATAATCTCCACCCAAGCTTTGCTCCTAATGCTAATTTTATAAGTATACAATTTTGCAAGCCTTCTCCTCCAATATTCTTTCCTTTGTAAACCTTATTCCACTTACAAAGATGAAACCTAAATTTTTCTCACCACATTTCCATATAAAGTCTCTTTGAATTTCATTATATCAAATGCAATACCTATTGGTAGTCTTGAAAGTGACATCATATAAATAGGAATAGATTGCAATATAGTCTTTATGAGTTGTAGCCTTCCTGCCATGGTTAAAAACTTACCTTTCCAACCTTCCAAGAAAGCGTTCATTCTATCCAAAAAATAGATCCAAAGCTCATTTTTATTTCCTTTATCATACAAAGGAATACCCAAGTAGGTTGATGAATTTTTTTTTATTTTAAACCCTAAAATATTCACAATAATTTGTTGTAAAACTAGGGTATAATTCATGAAAAAAATCTTAGATTTTGTAGTATTTACCAATTGTATAGTAGCCTTATCATAGCATGATAATATTGATTTAAACTCCATGGTCTCACTAACTGAGGGATGGCCCAAAAGAAAAGTGTCATCAACAAATTGGAGATGAGATTCAAAGGGACCATTTTTTGCAACTTGAATACCCTTGATTTTTCCTTCTTTTTTTGCCTTTGAAAAGGATCTTCTTAATGCTTCCATCAGAATAATGAATAGATAAGGAGAAAGTGGATCACCTTAATGAAGTCCACAAGATGACTTAAATTACCCAACAGGAGAACCATTGATCAAAATAGAAAATTATATAGTGCTATAACAACATTTAATCCACTCACACCAACTATAATCAAAGCCAAACTTTTTGAGAATAGCATGTAGAAAATTCTAGGAAACCCTATCATATGCTTTGTTCATATCTAATTTCAAAAGAATACCTAGTTTTTTTATGGAATGAAGAGAATGTATGGCATCTTATGCAATAATTATACCATTAAGAATTTGTTTACCATGAAAAAAGTCACCTTTTTCCTCTAAGATAAGATGCCTTAGAATGCCCTTCAACCTATTTTCCATAAATTTTAAAATGATCTTATAAATCATATTACAAAGGCTTATTGGACAAAAATTATCAAAATATTTTGTCGCCTTTCTTAGGAACCAAGGTGATGAGTTTGTGCTAACCACTTAAATTATCAACCAGGTTTGATTTAAAAGGTGCATTGCTCAGTATAAGCCAATATCTTCTCTTGCATACACTAAGTGATTCCTTCCTAGGAAAGTAGTAAGAAAGTAGGAAAAACTTGAAGCAAATTGAAAGCAAAACATGTGCTGAAATAAAATCCTACACAGGCTTGTATCTAGTCTAACAGCTAACTAGGTTGAATGTAGTCATACTACTTCTAATTAATGCTGAAAATATAGTAAATTAATCCCTACTTAATAACTAAAAATAATCCATTCAACACAAATCAAAATATTACCTACCTACTTTATTCTATATCTAACATGAGAGATTTTATGGACTATCCAAGTTTAGTGGGCCCATGCTAAACCTATAATAGCATAAACATTCTTCTTTCACATATCTTAAACTTAATTCAAGGAAATTACATTAATCATACATCATAATATAAGAATTGCATACATCAAATGAACAATAAAATCACTTGTATTCCTTCATAAGGTCAAATTCTGTCATTTTTTGAATTGCACAGTCATGACAATCAGAATTATCATATAAAAACTAGAATGTAACACTCACAAAGTATTTTTCTTATATTTTATCTAACCTCAAAAATAATGCATACTCTAGTATTTATAATGTACCAAGAACCTTATTGTAGAACAAACTCAACTAATTCTAAAAATTGATCTAGAAATTAGCTGCAAAAATAAAGGTTCTGTTACAATCTATTTCAGAAATAAAATCAGGTTTGTTGTCATTCTAATAGAGGAGATAAAATATCCTTTGCTGGATGTTACTAATCAACAAAATATATGAGTTATCCCAACTATTTCCTAACTAATTCCTAACTGCCTAAGTTGTCTAGTTGTTGTCAAACAAATTCTGCCCTATTGTAACTATTGTTGCTAACAAGTTCTATCCAGTTGTCATTGTTGTGTCTTTCCATTTATACAACTTCCTTATTTATAGGAGTGGTTCCCTAAAATTAAGGATATTTCAACTCCTATTTTCTAGGAAACCCATCCTATGCTTTTGGGTTGATTTCATGCATAACCAAATTTATAGGAATTTTTATGTTTTTCTGGAACAAGCTTGTGATGGGAAATCCTTCCGTAGTAACAAAAAAATGACCTAGGTATACAAAAACACTATAAGACAACAAAGTACATAGAAATATAGAAAATAATAGCAATAATTATCATATTTATTTTCTACATCTATTCTAGTAATCATTTAAGTGTAAACATTTCATTTAAACAAAAACTAGTAAATATGTCCATAAATTTTTCAAGAATGATTAGTTTGGGTGTAAAAATAAGGCTAATAACTATGAAAACCTAGCCTATTTTCCTAGCTCATCATTCCCCCCAACTGACTCAATTGCATGTCCTCATGCAATTTCATTCACCCTATCAACTACCACTATCAATATTTTTTTTCTTGACTATTTTCTTAATAGTCTTTGTTGAATTGGTTGACGTTGTTTTAGCTAGAGGAGGTGCTAGAGTAGAAACCTGGTTCTTTGTTGAAGACTTGTTGTTTTCTAAATGAGAACATATTTACCTACACTTGTGCTTTCTTTTCCTATACTTTGGATTTTAACCCATTTCTATTTCAATGCTTTCAATTCTCCTAGAGCATAGTTCTTTTTGGCTATCTTTTTGGGCCTCATTTTAACTCTTGATGTTGTAGCCTTTTCTGATTTTTACTGCACTTTTGTAACCATATGCATTACCTGTTGTTTTTCAAGATTTATCTTTTGCTTTTTTGTTGGGTTTGCCTTTGCACCTTCCTTATTTGTTTTCCCTTTTTTGCTACCTGTTGTATGTTTGATAACAGGTGAGGGAGCCTTTAGTTCTTCTACAACAATGTTTTATGTTCCTCTATCAAAAGGTGTAGCCTAAGTATACATTGTAAAGTTTTCATTACCTCAAAATTCATTAGCCTTTCTCCAAGTTTGTAATTTTCTCACCAATTTTCTTATTAAGATGCATTAACTCATCTTTGATTTATTGAACCTAAACTATTATATGTTGTTTTCCTATCCCCTACTCCTCTTGTTGTTCTTAAACCTTTTGCCTTTTAATCCAAGGCTCTGAGTTTGCTTCACTGTAGTTAGAAATATATATCATTGTAGCCCTTTTATTTGGAACTAATTTTGTTTGACCACTTTTGAAGTGAATCCTTAGTTCTAGGAGGAGAAAACCTTGTAACTGATGCTTCAATATTGGGGGTTCTCTTAGGTCTAGTAGTTATCTTGGGAGGTACAATTTCTACTCTTGGTATTTTCTTTCAACCCTGCACTCTACCTTTCCTAGCAAAAAATTTATAGGATTATCCTCCTTATCTAATTCTTTTGAATATTAATCTGAAGGAGTGGCATATTTAAGTATCAAGTGTGCAGGTGATAGATGATTTAAAGGAGCAATGTCATCTTCATCACTTTCTTCTACCTCTATCCCCTCTTTTTTAGACCCTTCATCTTCACTTTTATCTATCTCCTTTGTATTCATTTAAAATACTTCTTTTGGTTCTACTTTCTCTCTGTCATTTGTCAGGTTTTTCTTTTGATTTTGCTTCCTCTTCATTATCCTCCCCCTTGTTGTTTGCTTCTGCTGATTCTTCTTGGCCTTCCTCCTCATACTCATGTTATGTTTTATCTTCTAAATCAAACACACAAGTTGTTGCTACCATCTTAACCCAAGTTATCTTGGGTCTACTCTCAATTTGATTCAAAATGAGGAGTTTAATTAACCCTGGGTGAGCAATGGCCTATGTATTCCCATTCTTCACCTTTCTAGCCATGGTTTTGATGGACTATTTCAAGTAGTAAGGCAAATCTATGTGGTATTCTAGGTTTGAATAATTCTTTAGGGCTAATAAAAATTCAACATGGTGCCCATAGATCATAGTAAAATGCCCTTCTAAAGTGAAATCACATAATGGTCATGATTACATCTTGCCAAATAGGCAGTAAGGAGGTTAAGTAAATACCTTTTATTGTGTCGTGTTCTAATATATTATACCTCATGGATATGCCTAGATGTTTCATGACCTCTATAATTTTAATATTGTTCATTCTATACCACTTCCTCCTTGTGGTTGGTAGCTCTAAAAAATTTACAATATTCTTCATGGAGACTTCCATAGCTACCCCATAACTCAGATGGGCCACATTCTTTTCAAGTCTAATTTTTGCACAAAATCTTGGGCTACAGCAATATCATATCCCTAAAACTTATACATGGCCTAATACCATCTTTGGATAGACAATTTTTAGATGGCATATTTGCACAACTGCAATGCATCTACATTCACTACTTGTACATGTTTTACTCCACCTACCATTGTCATTGACAAATGCTTAATTCTTCAACGAAGGGTTACCAACGAGTGGTAGATAAAATAATTATAGGAGAGGCTTGATAAATATGCTCAAGCTTGAAATGTAGGTAAATAAAAATAAATTTTTAATGGGTTTTCTTAAAAAAACTCACCAATGGGTCTCTCAGCTCAATGTACTGCACAAATAACTTAATAGGGTGTATGAAAATGGAGCACCTGTGCAATTGTTTTTTTGAAAAATAATTTGAAAAAACTTGTATTAAAACAAAGATAATTTACAAGTTGGGATGAGACTCCTCCCAGCCTTAGCCAAAGAGAATATATTTTTACAATAGTAAAAGAAGATTTGCATTGGAGCCAAATCTCTTAAACCATATTTTACAATGATTTTTCACCTATTTACAACTATAAAATAAGATCTACATTGGAGCATAAATATCCTAAATCATATTTCTGGAATGGTTGTCTGAATTAGCTAAACACTGGATTTTCTCACCAACCTACCTAATCATCTCATCTTCAATAGCCATGTCACTATGCCACTGAACCCCTACCTCCTTCTCAATTCCCATATTAGCTAGGAAGTCTACCACTTTATTTAGATATCTACTCACATAAATTGGAATCACATCATATAATTCGCTCCACAATTCCTTAATTTGAGTGACAAGAATCCTCAACCTCCATGTATTCAAAGCAAAGTTCCTCATGTAATCTAGAGCTCCAACCATTATTTGAGAATGTAATTCTAGGATTATCCTCCTGTAACCTTGTTTTACTACCCAAATAGAAGTAGATTTGATAGCTAAGGCTTCCACTTCATTGTTTTTAGCTCTTCCCAAGCCTTGTAGTTCCCAATAGAGCATTGTTCCAACATGATTTCGATAAACCACTCCAATTCCATCTCTACCTGGATTACCTTTTGCAGCTCCATAAGTATTAATTTTAATCCAACCTTTTTGGGGTGGTTTCAACTACCTTTGTCCTTCCCCTCTTACACTTCAATTTCCTTCTCCATTGTACCTATAAAATTTTGATTTTCCTCTTTAGCATACACTACCACAGTTTCTGTGACTTTGCTCCAAATGACCTGCCAAACTCCATCTAAAGAAGAAAAGGTTTCTCTAAAATTCTACCATTTATCTCCAACCACACTTACCACCAAATGAAGTTTAATCCAAGATACCAACCAATACAAAGAGCTTTATATTTAAATCTACCCCTCTTCCATCTTTCCCAAATATTAATCTGATTCAAATCATCATTAACTCAAATTTTATAATATAAAAACCATCTCTCCCAGATCTAGCACATGAATGGGCACTCAAACATCAAGTGATCAGCTATTTTCTCATTCTTGTAGCATAAAACACATTTATATGGAACAATTATTCCCCTACATCTGAGATTATAAAAAGTAATAATTCCATTATGCATGAACTGCCAGGAAAAAAAATTTACTTTCAACAACCCTTGGACTACCAAATATTTCTCCAATCCTCAACCTGATATGCATGAGGAGGAGGCTCTGGAAGGATCTTATCATATCCATACTTCACTGTGTATACACCAAGGCTCCCATAGCCCCAAGCTAATTCATCCTCCTCATCTCTACCTGTGAAAAATATTTTTGCTAAGATTTTATTCATGATGGGTGTCAAATCCGGAGGGATTGAAATCGGCCACTCATCCAACTTCTTAAACTGCTTAAACTTATAATCCCCCAGCTAACTAGTGTTGAAATAAATTTCAATTTGGACCCAACCTTTGGTTTTCATAGATATTTTTATTGTTTGCAGTTCAATAAATTCAACAATGATAAGTGGGTATTGATCCCATGAATCTATCCAAAATTGTGCCTTCTCCCCTCTTCCCACTTTCCAAAATAATCCATATTTTACTACCTAAGATCCTAAATTAAGAGCCTACCACACTATGGATCCATTACCATCCAAATGGAAATGAACCACCTCATTTGGGTTTACCTATACCAAATATGTACTAGTTAATATTCCATTGAATAAATAAGTTGGTTGGGAAATCCACCTCTAGTAAAGCTTTCCACCCAAAGCTTTATTATTTAACTTTGATATTCTCAATCCCAAACATTCTTTTAAATTGGGTTGGCTTACTTTATCCCAACCTACTAAGGCCTATTTCCTCTCTCCTTTTAATCCTTCCCATAAAAATCTTCTATCCATCTTTTCCAACTCTTTCCATATGGTATATGGGGCAACAAGGATATAAAATTTATAAATTGGCATGGCCTGAATGATTGACTGTAAAAAATTTAATCTACCCCTATAGCTTAATCATTTGTGAGACCAATAATTATTTTTTTCCTTGATACAGTCTAAAATATTCCTCCAGATATCTATTTTTAGTTTTTTTAAATGCAAAGGAACCCCCAAGTATACCACTGGGAGAGAAGTCCTTGTGAATCCCAAGATCTCTAAAATTATATCCTGAAGCCTTTGATCAATATTGAAAAAGACCACTTTGGATTTTTTATCATTGATGACTTGGTTTGTAGCCCTAAGGTAGACATTAAGTGTATATCTAATCATTATTTCTTCCCTGAAGCTAGCCACTCCCACCAATCCTATGTCATCCACAAACTGTAGAGAGTCAAAACTTCCTCACCCACCTTGATACTTGTTAGCAAACCTTGTTGTCTTCTCCTCAAGATGATTCTACCCAAGCCTTCAACCAATATGAGAAAAATATATGGGGAACAAGGATCTCCTTGATGAAGGCCTTGAGTAGCTCCAAACGATTGCGAGGTAAGACCCTTGATTAACACTGAGTATGTCAAAGTAGAAACATAGCTCATGACCCATTCTATCCAATATTGAGAGAAACCAAAGGTTGCCATCATCTTTGACAAGAAGCTCCACTCCACCCTATCATAATCCTTTGACATATCCAATTTTATGAACATTCCTCTATTACCATATGTTTACATTGAATGGATTGCCTCCTAAGCTAGAACCACATCATCCGAGATCTGCCTACCCTTTACAAAACCCTCTTGCTTCGATGAGATAATGCTATGTAGAAGAGGTTTTAACTGCTCAGCCATTATCTTTGTGATTATTTTATATATGACATTGCATAAGGCAATAGTTCTATATTCTAAAATATGCACCCCCTCCTCCCATTTTGATATTAAGGCAATGAAGTATGATTTAACGCTTCAAGTATTCTTTTACTACCTTTGGACTCCTCTATAACAGCCATTACATCCTCCTCCAAGTTGTCCCAGAAGGCCTGAAAAAACTCAATTGGAAAGCCGTCTGGACCTGGTGTTTTTTTTGTGCTCATTCCAAAGACTACATTCTTTAGTTCCTCTCTATCAATGGTTTTAAGTAGGGCCTGATTTTCTTCTTCAGAGATAACAAAGGGTATGACAGTAAGAACTTCTTTTTGAGCCTCTTCATCTTGCACCATAATTTCTTTAAATAGTTTAGAAAAATATTCCATTGAATGGAAATGCATACCTAGATTTGTATCAAAGGAGTGTTCATTCTCATATTGAAGAGTTTCCATGTTGGTCGTCTATCTCCTAGCACAGGCAACCTTATGGAAATTTTTTGTATTTTTATCACCTTATAATAACCAAGTGGTTCTTACTATTTTTTTCCAGTAGGTCTTCTCTTGGTTGTCAATGTCCTCAATCACCTTACGTAATGCATCATCCTATTCTTTGAGCTCTGTAATTGTTCCTTCCCTAAAGTGTTTTTGAACCTCATCCCATCTGGCCACCAATGGATCTCTTTGGACCTAGAATTCTATCTTGTTAGCTCACCTCCATTGTTTTAGTTTATCTTTGACATAATGAAGCTATTTGTGGAATCTAAACATTGTTGTCCCATATGTTGGACGGCCTTCTTCCCACCACTATGGAATTTTATTTTGAAGTTTCTCTTTTTGTAACCAAAATTTTCAAATTTAAATGGTTTGTGATGCTGCATTTTCTTGATCCCCCCTTCCAACAAAATGGGAAAGTAATCTAAAATTGGACCCTCCAAAATTTGAAATTTTATATTCCATTTTACAAATGCCTCATTTAAAACCAAAAAATGGTCTAACTTCACCTTCCTGCTATGTGGCTCCCTCCTCTTATTAGTCCAAGTATAGTTGGTTCCAGGGCATTTAATATCCACAAAGTGTAATGCCTAGACTTGGGCAATCATAAGTTGATCCCCTGGATACAAAATTGGGGGTCCTCCTTCCTAATCTCTAGAGGATAATTTAGTATTAAAATCCCCAGCAATAATGCAGTCTAACTCTTCCCTTGAGACTCATATTATGTATAGCTTTCCATTGATGCAATTGACCATCTAGGTTTTGAGCCCCATAAAAATTTGTGATTAAAACATGTTCAGTTGTGACATTGTTCCTAATATGTGATGTGAGAACACCCCTCCAAGATATATGTTTTATTTTAGTCCATTCAAGAGAGTTCCAAAAATTAACTATCCCCCCTGAGACCCCTTAGGCAGCCACTTCCATATGACCAACACCCCTCCAAAGTCTATTTATTGTTTTACACATAAGATCCAATGACATTTTTGTCTCCTAGATAAGCAAAAAATCTATTTTACTTTTTTCTAAGAGTCTTCTAACAATAGATTTATGGGGTTCTATTTTTTAAACCCCTAACATTCCATGATTGTATAATAATTGGTTACCTTGAGAGCAGTAAAAATCTATTGGCCTCACCTATCCTCCAGTGATTAGTTTATCTCCTTGAACTGCTATCAATTCCTTATTTAATTTTCTACCCACTCCTTGAGAGCTACTATTTTTTTATCTCTTTTCCACCTGAGTTATCCCTAAAGTTGGCCTTTCTCTATTCTTTTCTAATACGCCCATGATGACATCCTTAATTATTGATTGCTCCTAGTTATGCACTATCAATACCCCTGCACTCTTTGATTGTGGTAACTCACTACACTCAATTACCTGCTCTATGATGGGAGGATATGAAAGAGGGACTTGAACATGGTTGTTATTATTTTCATTATTCCCATCCACTCCTTCCATGAATTTTTCTTCTTCTTGGTCCATTAGTGTCTTAAATATCTCATACCTATTAGAGGGCTTGAGTTGGGTTTGCTCTTGACCATCCTTTTTCTTTTGCCTCCTCCTTCTATTGGGTTATTCAAAACCATCTCCTTGTGCTTCTTTTCCCTGAGAAATATTGGTTGTTTCTTTATTGATTTTTGAATTACCCTCCTTAGGAAGATTTGATATTCCTAGAGGAGACTCCATTTTTATGTTCCTATTATTTGGGCAAGATCAATCCAAATGCCCATATTTTTGGTAAACTTTGCATCTGAAGGGTAATGCCTCATAATCCAATTGTTGAATCCAAGATAGTCCTACAAGTTTGATTTCCACCTCTGTCGACAAAGGTTGGCTAAGATCCATTTCCACATATAATATTATATAAATATATGTATTTTCTTCCATTGTGTCTTTGGAAACACCCAAATGTATTCCAAGGGAATTATCGATAATTTCCAATACCTGATCACTCCAAAAATCCATTGGAAGTGCATACAAACATATCCAAACTAGGATAGTAGTGGGTTCCATTCGAGGATAAAATCCCACTCTCCAAGGTTGAACAAATAATCCTACTGGACCATTATTCCTCTTTTTTGATCCAAAAGCCCTATTTTTATTGGTAAGTAAATAAAAACTAACAATAAAATATCCATTGCTAATAAACCACAAAGAATACTCACCAAGAGGTTCCCATTTTTACCAGATCCAAGAATGTAAAAAATTCAGGGTAGGGCGAATACCCATGAATTTATGGATCAGATCATGATTGGCTCTATACAAAACTACTTCTTCGACTATCCTTTGCTCAATGACAATATTTTGCCTTTATTCTGATAGTGGTAAGCATCCATTAACTCGTTGATATGTTGATATATTTCCCACAGTCGTAAAGAGCATTTTTAATGCAGTTTTTTGTGCTTCTTCAGTCTCTAATGGAGATTTATCCTTTAACAAATCTGCAAAAGAACTATGTTTCTCTCAAAGAGGATCTAGAGGTAACCCATTGGGCCCTCCTAGGGAAGCAATCTTATCTTCAAATCCACAATAACCAAAAGTCTCTTCGGCTACCCAATTGATGCCCTCCACCTATGCAATTGTCATAATGGTGTCGAAGGTGATAAATCAATGTCGTATCAAGAATCGATGCATGCTAATAACCAAGGGAACTCAAGACCTAGTTAATTTTTCAAGGGAGAATGACAATGCATGATGGTGCACACCTTTTACACATGTGAACACACTTTATCAATAATTTTCAATGGTTAAAATGACTTATGAAGGGAAATAATGAATTGGCATGTGACTTATCTATTTAAAAAATCTCATCCAAGCATGAAGTGAAATGATGACTCATCTAGGTGTGATATGAAATGATGATTTGGCATGTGACTTACCCAATTTAGAAATTTCATCCAAATGAGGTATGGGGGTAAGTAGCTTTTTGTTTGGCCAAGTGTCACCATATTATGTGAAATGAATCATGCTAAAGGTCCCATATCATCCAATGATTCCCTTGTGATATTCATTTGTCCTCATTAGGTTTTCATGTGAGCATGTGTTGTCTTAAAACTCACCTATTTGTGCCCTTGATTGCCTTATCACTTTGCCTTGATTTCTATCCCATTTGACTTGAGACTTTTTATAAAGTGTACCTCTACCAACTCACTACTTACACTGACTAAGGAACTCAATGGTATTTCATGGTTTTTGAGTCATTTTTATTATGCTGACTTGGTCAATGTCATGTGATATTCATGGTGGCTAAGTCATTTTCATTGTGTTGAATTTGGTCAATGTTACTTGACCACCAATGTTACTTGTTTAGCTCACTTGTTTTGCCACAAATATTTCTATAGTAGCTCATCAGACTTGCTCACCATAGTTTGTAAAATAATTTTACATGACCAACCCCTTCCCCCAACTAAAAAATCTTCCACATCCTTGTGGAAGAGTAGAATAAACTAGGTAAAATAGGGATGAGGGGAAGAATGGAATGGACAATCTTTAACAACATTTGTAAAAATAAAATATATACAACTTAAAATAAAAATGAAAAGATGAGAAAGATACCTGTAGTGATATGCTATTTGCTATGGAAATGTGAGCATTGTTGGAGGTTGAGGGCAGCATGCTTGAAGATGTCCATACACAGCTGCATACTTCTCAAACCTATCATCATGAAGAATATGTGAACTGGTGGGGCTTTTCTTTTTATTTTATTTTTTTCTTTTTTTTGTAGACAATTCCTGCCAGCAAGTTGGTTTTTAGAAATTGACTGTCCATTTGTACCAACAAGCTAGTTTTCACAAATGGATATTATTTTTGCAAGGATGAAGAGCCAGTAAAACTGGTTTTCATCTTCCTCCTTGGCCCTATGGTGTCAGTAAAGGTTTTCACCATAGGAATTTATTGCTTTTTTCTTTTTATTATTTTTATTATATATCTTTGTTGAAGGAGAAATATCAAGTACTAGCAGAGGGTTGCAGGTTAGAAATGAACTATAGTTCTACTTGTTGAATGACTTGTTTAATGAAATTTGACTTGGAGAGAGGTTTGTGGTACAACTTCAATCGATGGCCATTGACAAGTAAGCCATGAGAGGCATCATCAATGGTTTTTAGCTTGATTGTACCATTACCATATGCTTCTTCAATTTCATAAGGGCCCAACCATCTTGTACGCAACTTCCCTTTGAAATATTTGAACTTGGAATCATAGAGTAAGGTCCAATCACCTACTTGAAAAGTCCTTGGAATGATATGTCTATCATGCCATTGCTTCTGTGCTGCTTGTAATAATTTAGTATGTTGAAGGGCATCATGATGAATTTCATCTAATGCATTCAACTGTAAGAGTCTTTCTTGTTGAGCAATGGTGAGATCAATTCCAACCTTCAGCATAGTGCGTAAGGTCTAAATTTCAAACTCAATGGGCATGATAGTTGTCTTCCCATAGACCATTTCATAGGGTGTGAGCCTTGTTGTTGATTTCCAAGTGGTATTATAAGCCCATACTACTTCCCTGAGTCTATGCACCCAATCTACCTGATGTGAAGCAACTATCTTTGTTAAAATATTCTCAAGCTCCCTGTTAGTAACCTCCACCTGACCATTAGACTAAGGATGGTATGGTGAGGATTTCCTATGGTTCACTTGATATTTATGTACAAAGGTAGCTATCACATCAGATATGAATTGTGGTCCTTGATCTGTTACAATCTCCCTGGGTGCTCCAAAATGCTGAAATATATTGTCATACAAGAAGTCAACAACTTTTTCTTTTTGGGCATGTTGTAATGCCTTCACTTCTACCCATTTTGTGACATAATCCATGCACACCAAGATGTACTCATTGAATTCACTTGCAGGGTTGATAGGTCCAACAAAGTCTAACCCCCACTTCTCAAATGGTTCTAAAACCACTTGAGGGTGTAGAGGCATCTCTATTGAAGGAGTTGGTTTACCCATTCTTTGGCATGGATCACATCGAGAAACATAGACTTTAGCATCATAGTTCATTGTAGGCCAATAGTACCCTATTTGCAAGATTTTGTACATGGTTCTCTTGGCAACATTATGTCCTCCACATGGTTCATCATGAGTTGCATGCAAGATGTCAAAAGTGTCTTCTTCCTACACACATCTCCGAATTACATGGTCAGGATACAATTTAAACAAAAGACCATCTAACCAAGTGTATGGAGCACTTTCATGGATGAGCTTCCACTTTTCATATGGTGAAAAGTGTGATGGCACTTTTCCTGTCACCAAATAGTTAGCAATATCTGCATACCAAGGTGAGTGTATTGAAATAGCAAACAAATGCTCATCAAGAAAGGAATCTTGCACAGGTTCTAGATCATTTGCCAAATGTAATCTAGAAATATGGTCAGCCATTACATTCTGTTTACCAGGTTTATCCAAAATGGTAATATCAAATTCTTGTAAAAGTAACAACCATCTAACAATTCTACCACTTACTACAACTTTATTCATAAGATATTTAATGGTAGAATGATTAGTATGGACAAAAATTTTATATCTAGTAATGTAATGTCTAAACTTGTTTATGGCATAGACAACAACAAGAAATTCTTTTTTAGTGATAGTATAGTTTAGTTCTGCTCCATTCAAGTTTTTTCTAACATAATAGATAGCATAGGGTTGCTTTTCCTCATTTTGAGTGAGTACTACACCTAATGCTTGGTCTGATGCATCAGTATGAATATGAAAAGGTAAAGCCCAATTTGGTCCTCTTAGGATTGGTGTTGTGGTCAGCTTTTCCTTAAGCTCTTCAAAATCTTGTTGATAGTCATCATTCCAATAAAATTTGTTAGCTTTAGTCAATAATTGAAATAATGGAGCAACTATCTTGTTGAAGTCTTGAATGAACCTTCTATAATAGCCTGCATGTCCTAAGAAGCTTCTAACCTCTATTTGACTTGTGGGTGGTGGAAGGGAGTTTATGACCTAAATTTTGGCTGGATCTACCTTGATGCCATCTACAAAAGATATAGTGGCCTAAGACAATGCCTTTGGTCATCATTAAATAGCATTTTTCATGGTTGAGAGAGATTATTTTCTTGGCATCTTTCAAGGACCTATTTCAACTTGTTTAGAGTTTGTTCAAAGGTATCACCATAGATAGTAAAGTCATCCATATAAATCTCTAAACAATCATGATTAAGATCAACAAAGATGGAAATTACAACCCTTTGAAAGGTAGCAGGTGCATTACATAGCCCAAAAGGTAAGACACGATATGCATATGTTCCCCAAGGGTATGTAAAGGTGGTTTTTTCTTGATCTTCTTTAGCTACCCTGATTTTATTGTAACCACTAAAACCATCTAAGAAGCAAAAATACTTCTTTCCTACGAGAGTATCAAGAACTTGATCAATAAAAGGTAAGGGAAAATAGTCTTTCTTAGTAGCCTTATTGAGTTCTCTATAGTCTACATAGACTCTCCATTTTCCATTCTTCTTAGGTACAATGACCAATGGGGAAACCCATTGACTATCTGAGATGGGATAGATGAAACCAACATCCAGTAATTTTTGAATTTCTTCCTTTACCACTTCTATCAAGGTTGGGTTGACTCTTCTTTGAGGTTGTCTCACTGGGTCACATTCATCTCTTATAAATATTCTATGTGTGCAAATATATGGATGTATGCCCTTCATCTCATTATAATCCCAAGAAAAATCTTGTTGATGGTCTATCAACAATTGCACCAAAGGTTGCTCTTGGGATTCCTACAAATCTCTATTGATGTTCAAAGTTTTTCTAAGAGAAACTTCTATTTGTTTGCAATCTTCACTATTGGCATCTATGCCTGAGATGTCCTTCAAGAAGTGATTTAAAGGGTATCTATGTGGCAATAGTTGATGAAAAGTTGCAATGTCTTGTGTAATTTGAGTGGGGCAAGTAATGAAAGGACAATTTGGAAGACAAGGCAGTTGTGAACTACTAGGTTCTACTGGCATAATCTACTCAGTGATAGAAGTGGTGTCATTTGTGAAATTATTGTCATACACTTCTTCCTCAAGGTTATGCTTTTGGGCAGTTATCATGGCCAATGATTGGATGATTTCTCCATCATCTAGTTCATCAAACCATGGATGCTCATTATAAATACTTGGGGTTGTAGGTGGATAAAGTGTTAAAGTTTTGTTATGTATACCATAAAAAATGGTCATACTTCCTATCCTACAACTAATACAAGCATCTATTATTGCTATCCAAGGTCTACCTAGTATTAAAGGATGTCCTCCAAGTGAGGTTTTAGTTTGTAACACTACAAAATCTACTAGATACTCCTAAGAGGAAACTGTGACCATGATATTATCTAGAATCCCCTCTGGTTTCACTATTGACCTATCTACCAATTGCAAGATAGTGAGGGTAGGTCTTAGATCTTGTAGCCCTAACAAAGTCATGGTGTCCTTTGTCATCACATTAATTGCTGCACCTAGATCAATCAAAATATTTTGAAGGTTAGTTTGTCCTATGCGTATTGTAAGAATAGGTACTCTAGGATCCATGTATTTTGGCAAGAGAAGTTTTCTAGCCATCAAATCAGAAAGTTGACCCATGACATGTATGGTCTTGGGTTCCTTTATTTTCCTTCCTAGATGCTTGACACACAACTCTCTAATGGTCTTGGCATAAATTGGAACATCTTTTATAGCTTGCAAAAATAGAAATTTCACATTAATGTTATGCAATTCTACCATGAGATCAAAATTAGTTTTGGGTGTTTCTTTTTTAATCATCAATCTTTGAGGAAAAGGAGCCTCTGTTATATTTTTAGAATGTTCTATAGGTTCATCCCTTGTAGGTGACTCAGTCACACCTGCAAGTTGTTCTATAATAGGCTGGTTTATAGTTTTCCTTGGAATAGTAGACTGAGTTATAGGTTCTACCATAGTTTGGGGTTCACTTTCCTCTTTAGTGATGATGGGAGGCATAGGGTCAGGTAAAACTATCCTTGACCTAAGCTGGATTTCACTACAAGATAAGAAATTGATTGGATAGGTACCTTCAGCTTCATAGATTGGCTATTGGACATGTATGTTATTGGTTGAGCAAGAAGAGGAGGTTGTTTGGGTGGTGCATGACTATTATTTCCTTGTGGAGGAGGTAACAATCATTGTTTTTGATGTTTTTGAGGAACTTGTCCTCAAAATTGTGGTGGATTGGGCTGATATTGTTGTGGATATGACCATTGTTGGCCTTGCCAACCTTGTTGTGGCTAATATTGATTGGACCAATCTGGTTGTGACCAAGGTGGAACATTATTAGACCATTGAGACCATTGTGGATTTGACCAATTTTGATTATAGTAAGGAAAATTAGAATGAGCATAGGGATTAGGCATACCTGAATATCATCCTTGATTGTCTCCTTGGAATGGCCTCCTTTGTGCAACAAAGAAAACATATTTTTCTTGAAAATTTGGTTCCTTTAATGTTGTCTTTACTATAGGTAAATGTTGGTAATCCTCCATTGAATGTTTCTTGATCACAAATGTTGCAAATAGTAGTCTTGTCCAAAGGACATTCATGTAAGGTATGCTTATTCTTACAATGAGGATAATAGATAACCTCTACCTCATTTTTATTTTACAACAAATCCATGGAAGAGGTAAAAGTGCCTAACAAATCTATTTTTAAATCTTCCAACATATTACTGAGTTCAATTCTTGTAACTCCTCCAATGGTTCCAGTTGGCTTGTTATTGTGCAAAGATGGCCTTGTGCGAGAGTAATTGGTACATAACTCTAGAATTTGATGGAAAGGAAGATTAGAAATGTTCCCTCCTCCCATTAGATTGAGGATATCAATGGTCTCTTCTCTTAATCCTTTTAGAAAGATAGTTCTCAACAAATCATCATCCAACTCAATGTTACCTCTCTTCATTACAAATTGAAATCTCTCAATGTAATCTTCAAGTCCTTCACCCTCTTTTTGAGTCATCTTGAAAATTTCACTCTTTCGATCTCTCACATGACAATAATCTTGGTATTTCTCCAAGAAAATTGCCTTCATTCCATCATCACTTTTCCAAGTAGTGATAAAATTTTCACCCAAACCCATGAACCAGCGTAATGCACCATATTTTAAAGTGGTTAGAAATAATTTTAACTTTTGTGCATCAGTGGTGTAATCATAGGTGTGACAAAGCACTTCAAACTCAAAAATAAAAGTGTTAGGATCTTCAGTGGCTAGTCCTCTAAAAGTGGGTATGGTTGATGGAGAGATATTCTTCATATGCCCATCATTATTATTAGCCTCTACCCTTGGAAGGCATATAGGGAACTTGAAAGTGCTCTGTGGTTATCTTGGTTCTTCTTCAGCCATGTGGAAATCCCATGGAGTCCACAATCATTGAGTGTGAGGTCTTCTTGGAGTAGTACAAGGACTAGAACTAGATGATTCACTCTGTTCTTCTTGCCCTTTACTTCCTTTATTTACAACCTTAGGAATCTCAACTTGTCCTCCTTTTTCAAGTGTATGAGTGATTTCTTCAATAATCACATGAGCTCTTTCCTAGATAAATTGGAGTTGATATGCTCCTCCTGAGGACTGTTGCTCAACTATAGAGGAAATGATAGTTTATTGGCTTTGTGAAGCCTCTTCTTGTTGCTCAGTTTCTGGCAGATCTTGCTTGGGGGGTGGTTGAGGGATGAATCTTCCACGTTCATCTTATGGTTGATTCATTCATTCATCCTCCTCCCTGTTAGTAAAATTGCAAAAACAAAAATAAGGACAAATAACATAGAAAATTGCAAGAGTATAATTTAATCTACAAAGTAGTGTAGCACCCTAAAATTGGCGCAGTAAAATTATAATAATTACATTCACCTTAGTAAATAATTTAAAATTCAAATTTAACCTCCCAAACCGCCCGTTAACCGTCGGGTAATCCGTTTCCCCCTTTTTCGTGCCATTTTTAGAGGTTGTTTTGACCGTTTGACGATATCGTCGCCGATCAGACGATATCGCCCCAGATCTGACGATTTCGTCTGGGCTAGGACGTCCAGACGATCTTGTCGCAAAACTAATTTTGCAAAATTAGCTTCTGTTCCAACGGGCCTCTAATCCGGGCAGAAGCGTGTCTACGTCGTTAGAGACCCTCCCCCATTGGAGATCTCCCAAATAGGGATGATCTCCAACCTCCTAACTACTCCCCTAAGCCTATTTAATCCTAAGCTATCCCCTTAGCACCCCCCTGGCTGAAATTCCCTGTAAACTGACTGTATACACGTTAAAACATCTCAAATTCTATTTTGCATTGGTTCTATATCAATTTTGTTGCAGGTACCACCTTGTTTTTCAGTCGGAGCAAGCTTACATCGCCCTCGACGAACCTGTTCAGATCGGAGGCGATCCTGTCGAATCAGAGATGATTTCATACTGATGCGAGACGATCTCGACTGCAGTCCACATTGAGGCAATCAGTGCCTGAAGTTTGCATTTCTCAACCTTTTCTCTGTTGTTTTCTTCTGCAAATTAGATAGTTTATCCAGTATTTTATACTATTTTGCATTTGGAGTTCACCCATTTAGATTAAGTGCATAATTAAATCCTAATTATCATCTAATTAGCATGATTCATTCCTGTTTCTGTGCTTAAGTTTCAGTTTGATAATACTACTGTCATTTTATAGCATTTCCCTCTGTTATCATTGTTGTATTTTTTGTATTTTGTGCCTATTTGCTTGCTTGCAGGTCTCTGATGAATTCGTCAGATCTCAGATGATCTTGTCTGATCTCAGATGATTCTGTCGAATTCCAGACGATCCTGACTGCTTCAAACACTAGAATCTTCAACAGACATCCGGATCAGGTATTCTGCTTTTAATCTTCTGTAATTTCTCTGTTTCTGTTTTTAAATCTGCTTTCTGTATTCATTAAATCTGCACTGTCATTTAGATTAATTTAGATTCATTTGGCCAAACCTAGGATATGAATGCTTAAGGTTAAAAATGAACACATCAAAACACATTCCAAACCTAGGCATGGAAACTGCCATTAAATGTTTCCTGGTGAACCCACCATCCATCGAAAAATCATCAAAATACACCTCCCTTGAGAGGCGGGACCTTCGCAAAGTCCTCTCAGTCCGAGGTACCGCACCATCCTTTTCCCATCCTCCTTCCGGGCACGGATCCTATAGCCTGAAGGTAAGGGTGTGAAAAATTTGGAGCGATACATTTTGGTGAACCCGACGTGAATGCATCATAACCTTTTGAAAACAAAAACAAAAACAAAACAAAAAAATAGAACAACTAAAACATAGATGCATTTTTAAAACATTTAAAGTTTAAAATCATGTTTAGATGGTAGCTCCTAAGAAAATATTAGCAGTTACTATAAATGTAGAAAACCAATTGGCAACCGTAGAAATCAATTCTATGCTTAATGTGCCTGAAACAAGTAGAAATCAATTCTTGTGGAACGAACTTGATAGAAGACTTAGTCTCATCTCATCTAGGTCCACACAACTTAAGCAAATCAAGAGGCTAGTCCTAGATAGAATCCTGGATCCTCATCAACTAGTTTTTTATCATGAACTTCAGAGCTCTGCCATAGATGGTTAGCTTATAGGAGAGCTCTAGTATCTTCAGAATTGTTCACCTTCGAGGAATACCTCGAGAACGCAGCCATTGTGCACCAGTTCCTAGGTTGTGTAGAAGACCAAGAGGTTGTTCTTACAGATAGGGAAATATGGAATAGAGTTCCGCGAGTTGTGCTATATCGAGAGTATTGCCATGAGCTTTACTTTTATCAACCAGCATCTGAGACAGATAATATCACTATAGCTCTTTTCATCAAATTTTTAAAAGAAAACTTTCAATTTGAAGAAGAACACTTCATGACTCCTGAACAACTCGAGCCTATTAATGATATTTATAAATTATTTATAGAAAACTAGATTATTACTTTCAGTCTTATTTCTTGCATTTATTGTGTTGATTGTCTTTACAATATTATTTCAAAAACTAAAAAAACTAAAAAACTAAAAAACATAGCAAAAACTTAAATATTTCATTTCAAATATTGTAGTAGGTATATAGTAAATATATACCTCTTAATTTGTTGCATATATATATATATATATATATATATATATATATATTATATTGCTGAAATCAAAATTTAGCACCATGCCTAAACTTAGGAATGGTAAAGAAACTTTAGGAGAAGAAGAAGATTGGTTACAAGATACAACTGGAAACCCAAATGTCCTTCCTGAAGATCCAACTTCGGAAGGAAAAACTCTAGTTCAACCAGAAGATGACCTAGGTGAAGATAAGGAACAAGAAGGAAGTGTTAAAGAGGATGGATCCTCATCCCCTAGAATAGCTCCAAATGGAACTATTGCTTTTGACAACATAGATCATTTCAAGAAATTTCTCAGTGATAACATTGATGACCTTAATGTGGCAATTCGTATTGATAAAGGGCAAATTAGTGACACTCAGGCAGCTTTGGAACATATGTATGATGTGCGCATTAATCCCTTATCTTTCATTGATCAAGAAAGTGATAAGGTTGGACCATCCAATACGGATATGGTCTCTATGATTCAAAACATGTCAAAACAACAGGCTATCCAACCTCCTAAGGAACCTTGTTATTCAACCTAAAATCATTCCCACACAAAAGAAACCTTCCTTCACTACTTTATTCCGCCAAACTATTGAGCAATATGCTTCAAGTAAACAAAAACCTAAAACGAAGCCAAATACAAATTTTCAACAATCTGGAATACAACATAATACAACTTCAAAATTCCTTCATAATACTTTTCCTACCAATAATTTGCACAATAGTAACATGGCATCTAATCTTCATGTTCCTCCATCATATGCCCATAAAACCCATGTCAATGCCCTACCGAACCAATATGGGGGGCAAACTAGTAATCTGGAAGCCATGGTGAAACAGTTAGCTTCGCGTATGGACCAGATAGATCCCTACCGTCCCTCGTATAATTATCGAGAGATATGTAGTCAACCTTTGGATCCCATAGTTGTAGCTCAACCATACCCTAAGCATTTTCCCATGCCCATCTTGCCTATATATAAAGGAACCGAAGATCCCATAGAGCATCTTCGCATGTTTAGGATAGCATGTCATGACATATCGCATGATGACTTGCTATTATTAAAAATGTTCCCAAAAAGTTTAGGTGGAATGGCATTAGAGTGGTACTATCAATTGCCCACTCATTCTTTGAGAAACTTCGAAGAAACAACTGAATCATTTGTCCATCAATTTAGTGCCTACATCGAGAGGCATGTAACTATTAAAGATTTATACAATTTAAAACAAGACAAAGATGAATGTTTTGCCGATTTCTTAGCTAGATGGAGGCAATTGACAGGAAAAGCTGCACTTTGTGCTACCTTATAGGGAAATGTTGGACATTTTCATCAACAATTTACAAGAACAAATATCTTATGAGCTATCGACTGCTACCTTAACTACCTTCGATCAAGCTATAGATTTAGCTCGAAGAGTAGAAGATGCCCTCATTAGGAGAGGCCAACTTAGGAAGAAGGATGATGAGAAAACATCCAAGAAATCAATATAAAAACAAACAAGTCGTTGGTGACGGAGTCATCGACGACAAAAATGTTGCTAATATCAATGCAACAAAGACAACAGAAAAATTTATATTGAAACCTCCTGATAAGCCTCCTCGAGAATTCACTAGATTAAACCAACCCTTATCAACTATTTTACCTCAATTACTCGAAAGAGGTTTGATCCAATTACCAGCTATCCAGGAACCTGATCCAACTATACCCGAATACAGAGTTGACTTACATTGTGATTTCCATAGAGGACCTGGACATTCTACCAACGCTTGTAAAAGGTTGAAACATAAAATACAGGATTTGATTGACAATAATGAAATGGAAGTGCAAGCCTTCCAACCTAAACAAAACCCTCCTAATAATACTCAAAAGACCGTTCCCCAAAATCAAAATCAAAATGCCAATCAAACTCTAGACATATTTCAACACCCTTTACCACGACATGGTAAAGAGGTAGCCAATCAAATCGAACATCATAATGTTCCCCCTCCTACCCGATATGTAGGAACCATTAGCGGACAATTACATGTTCAGGATCCTCAAATATTTGACACAACCTTATCCCTGGTTACGACCAGGCCCTTACATAATTTTCAAACTTCTGATTCTAGTGATATAGAATCAGATAGTGAAAGTGAATTAGACATTACTTCAAACCAATCGAATAGTTCTGAAAATGAATCAGATCCTATTCAACCCGTCACAGATGCTATGGTTCCAGAAGAACCATTCCCTAGACGAGTTACTACTCGACCTTCTTCTAATATATTCCTTTCTAATGAACAAGCCATCAATGCTCAACCGAGACCAGTTCAGCGTCTTCATTATAACATTGTAGGTACCATTGGAGTCGTCACCCGACAACAAGCTCAAAATTCCCAACAAGAACCAAACCAGAATGATGGATCGGCTCCATTCGTTTTGAAAAACCCCAATAAAGGGAATCATGCTCCTACTGTTCAACCTAAACCCCCTTACAATATTAATGAGCAATTGTCCAATACTACGGCCAGAATTTCCCTTTTGGATTTATTAAGATCCTCTCCCACCCATAGGGATGAGTTGATGCTTACATTGAGCCAAATGATGGTACCTCAAAACATTCAACCTGAAGCTATGGCCAATACTATCATCACTCGAGAGATTGATTGTATTGACTTCCGGGATAAAGATATCCCACAACACAGTTTACATAAGGATAATCCCTTATACATTACTGCTCTAATTGGAGATGTAGCTATCAAACGAGTCTTGATTGATAATGGCTCATCTCTAAACATTTGCACTTTTGACTTCTACCAACGATTTGGCTTTAGAAGTGATGAAATGAAGAAAACTGATATGATTATCAAAGCTTTTAATGACGAAACACAAGAAACATGTGGAGTTATTACCCTCCCATTGCAAGTTGGTCCTAGAACCCTAGAAACAACCGTGTTTATTGTACATTGCCCAACATCGTACAATATACTTTTGGGTCGCCCTTGGATCAACGCCATGCGAGCGGTCCCATCAACCTTACACCAATGTGTTAAATTTGAGTTTAAAAATTAGTTGGTCACTATCCATGGTGACCCTAGACCTTTTGATATGTGTGCTTTGGGAGAACCCGTTGGAGTGCAATTTTGCCCTGCTCTGTCATCCACACATCCTAGTTCTTATTTTTCATCTAAAACTGTGAAACACACACCCATAACTTCACCTATTTCCCCTCCATTAATTTCATCCTCCTATATAGATCAACAACCCTCTAAACAAATCATTTTAGAACCTCAAAAAGATCTTAAATCTACAACCAATCCTTCAAGTTCTACCCCTATAAATTCAAAACCTATAGACACATCTATCATACCTTCCACATCTCAAGATATAGGTAATAAGCCTTCTACATCTTATGCCCTTTCTGATGAACTTTTACCAGATTTATCCACAACCTTAATATCAGAAAAAACAAATGCTTTCATGCAAGATTCAATTCTTTTAAATAATTTACCGCCATCTCCTCGTACTTTGGGCCTCCCACAACCTATGGGAAGTACTTACCAAGTCGGGAGTTGTGCCTTCATTTATAAAGGATATGACTGGGGAAGAATCCCTCGAAATATCAAAACTCATCATGAAGGATATGCTCGATGTTATTTTACCAATGATTATATTAAAGCTAAACCCATGATGCTTAAAATGGGATATAAAGGGAAAGGCTTGGGACCTTTCCAAAATGGCATGAAAGAACCTTTCGAGGTAGAACCGTGGCCTTCCCGTTGTGGTGTGGGCCTATTTCCTAGTAAGGGTCAACCCTTTCCTTTTGAGGATGATGATCATGTCATATGTTATCAAGATTATTTGGATAGGCATGTTGATTTGCCTCTTAAAAATCAGTCGTTTTCATGCAACATGCTATCCATAGCTTACCCTGAAATGATTGTTGACCCCGATGAAGAGTTGGAAGGAGATATCTTCCATGATGTCTCTGTTGAAGAGATGTTACACAATGGATTTTATTTTGATGGTTCTATACCAACTATAGCCCAACTTGAGGCCACTAATCCTCAAGATGAATTATCTAAATTAACCTTACAAGAATTACAAGAATTGGGCGTTTCACCCGCCCCACCTAATTTTGAAAGAGATCTACACATGGAGGTAGAAAACGTCATTAAAATTAATATTGGAACTGAGGACAATCCTCACATAATCAATATTGGATCAGAATTAAGTCAAGAAAAACAAGAACAATACATTGCATTCCTTAAAGAGTATGAAGATGTCTTCGCTTGGACATATGAAGATATGCCAGGTCTAGACCCTTCTGTAGTCATGCATCATCTAGTGGTCCATCCGGATGCTAAACCTGTTAAACAAAAACTTAGAAAAATGCATCCCAAAGTGGCTCTGCTAGTCAAAGGGGAGTTAGAAAAACTCTTGAATGTTATCTTTATACAAGCTATTGATTATGCTTGAATGGATCTCAAATGTAGTTCCAGTCACCAAGAAAGAAGCTACCAAAGTTAGGGTTTGCACAGATTTTAGAGATATTAACGTTGCATGCCCTAAAGATGACTTTCCTCTTCCAAACATGGATCAAATCATTGACTTTACTACCGGGAGTGGGATGATGTCCTTAATGGATGGATTCTCCGGTTATAATCAGATCAGGATAGCTCCTGAAGATCAGGCTAAAACAACCTTTATTACCCCCTGGGGTACTTTTTGTTGGAAAGTGATGCCATTTGGCTTAAAGAACGTAGGTGCAACTTATCAACGAGCTATGACCTACATTTTTCATGATATGATGCATGATATCCTACATGATTATGTAGATGATATTATAGCTCGCTCTATTATTGAAGATAATCATTTAGATGATTTGAGAAAAGTTTTTAATCGATTACGAGAATATCTTATTCGATTAAATCTAGCAAAATGCATATTCGAAGTTAAATCCGGCAAGCTATTAGGGGTTTTAGTTTCTTTACGTGGTATTGAAATCGACCCTCTCAAGATTGCGGCTATCACTGATATGCCCGCACCTACTAATATATCTGAGTTACGAAGTTTACAAGGTAAACTTCAAGCTATCCGTCGCTTCATTGATAAGCTGGCGGACAAAACTGGTCCCTTTCTTAAACTCCTTAAGAAGGATGTCCCTTTTAATTGGGACACCGAATGTAGAGAAGCTTTTGAACTTCTCAAACAATACCTCCTTAATCCACCTGTGCTTTCACCACCTAAACCTGATCGCCCATTTCTCCTATATATTTCAGCTTTAGATTCTGCCTTAGGAGCTATGTTAGCTCAACTTGATGATGAAAAGCGAGAACGTGCTAATTATTACATTAGCCGAACCTTCATCAGTTATGAAACCCGCTACACAGCATTAGAAAAACTATGTCTAGCTGTCGTGTTTGCTACGCAAAAATTACGACACTATATGCTTAGTCAAAAAACTTATGTCATTGCTAAATACGATCCCTTGAGGTATCTCATGAGTCGACCTTATTTATCGGGTCGCACAGCCAAGTGGGTTCTTGCTCTAAGCGAGTTTGATCTCACATTCATAGGACAGAAGTCTGTTAAGGGTCAAATCATAGCAGATCAATTAGCTGCTGCACCCTTAGAGTCTACCCATCCCCTCATCATCGAATTCCCTGATGAATGCCTTCAATTAGAGGCCGACCATACTGAACAATGGTCCTTATACTTTGATGGAGCCCGATGCATGAGTGGGGTTGGTGCGGGTATTATTTTAATATCCCCACAAAAACATCTTATTCCTCTGTCCTTCAAATTGACATTTGCTTGCACCAACAATACTGCTGAGTATGAAGCTCTAATCCTTGGATTACGAGCTGCCCTAGCGCTAAAAATTAAACATCTTTTAGTTTTTGGTGATTCCCAACTGGTTATAAACCAAATTAATGAAGTTTATCAAACCAGAGATGATAAACTGCGCCCATATAAGGCCTATGTTTTACAATTAATGTCTTTATTTGATCAAGTTACCTTGGAAGCTATTCCTCGAACTAGCAACCGTGCAGCTGATGCTATGGCCGTAGCTGCATCTCTCCTGCCCTTGGAGTTAGATGACGAATATGCCACTATCATTATTCATCGACTCCAGGAACCCGCTTCAAATAAGTCATGCTTAGAGCCTTTGGATGTGTTTCTAATCAATGAAACTACTCCTGAACCTTGGTATATGGACATATTTGATTTTCTCCAAAATGGGACTTTCCCTGCCAATTCTAATAGAAACCAGCATCGGTTATTACGTCGACGAGCAAGTCGATTTGTAATAATTGGCAATACTTTATATAGGAGATCTTTTGAAGGTATCCTATTAAGATGTTTAAACTTAGAAGAGTCTAAATCAGCCTTGAGTGAAGCCCACGATGGATCTTGTGGAGGACACTTTAGTGGTAGTGTCATTGCTAAAAAGCTCCTTCGGATAGGATACTTTTGGCCTACCATGGAAACGGATGCACATGAGTATGTGCGCCATTGCGACAAGTGCCAGAAACATGCTGACCTTGTCCATGCGCCTGCACAAGAGCTGCAGGCTATTTCATCTCCATGGCCCTTTTCCAAATGGGGTTTAGACATTATTGGCAAAATCAATCCTGTGTCATCTGATGGACACAAGTTCATCATAACCGCCACTGAGTATTTCACGAAGTGGGTCGAAGCTATGCCTTTAGCTTCCTCCAATTGGCACACAAGTCTCTAAATTTATTTTTAATCAAATCATTTGTAGGTTCGGAATTCCTGCAAATCTCATCTCCGACAATGGAACTTGTTTCAAAAATAAAGATGTTAAAAAATTATGCCAAAAATATAAGATTCAACATCGCTGGTCCACTCCCTATTATCCTCAGGGTAATGGTCAAGCAGAAGCATCTAACAAAACCTTAATCAAAATTCTCAAAATATTAGTCAATAAAACTGGCCGTGACTGGCACATTCAATTATACCCAGCCTTGTGGGCCTATCGAACTAGTGTTCGAACCCCCACGGGAACTTCACCATTTGTTTTGGTTTATGGTGCTGAAGCAGTTTTTCCATTTGAATTGGAAGTTCCTTCTTTGGCTCTGCTACTTCAAGATACCGAAGTAGGAGATGAATATCATGCTGGCAGACTCAGTCAGTTGGAACTCCTAGATGAAAAATGCATCAATGCTTTGGAGCATCTCCGTGCCTACCAAAACAAGCTTAAAAGATCATATGCTAAGAAAGTTCGTCATCGATCCTTTGAGATCGGCGACCTTGTTTTAAAAGAAAATCAAAAAAATACAAATGCAACTAAGGACCTTAAAGGTAAATTTGAGCCCAACTGGCTCGGACCATACATTATTACTGCCAAATTTGAATCAGGAGCATACAAATTATCTACCTTAGATGGTAAAGAACTTAAAGAACCCATGAATATTTTGCATCTTAAACGTTACTATGCATAAATTTGGTCATTTCATCCATGTATATATTTGTTCAAAATCACTATCTTGTATTTCTTTCAAATTTATAAATTCAAAAACATCAAAAACATTCATAATCATCAAAAATCTTCAAAACTATTTGTTGCATTTATTTATGGCACTTGTTAAATTTTTTGCTCAAAAACAAAAATAAAACCAAAAATCAAAATAATGATAAAAATATAAAAACAACAATATGCTTGACTCTTTCGAAACCAAAACAATATAAAGAAGAAAGAGAGAGTCAGTATTCTCAAAACTTCTCAAAAGTATTTATATATATTTTCTTACAAATGTTGCAGTTATATGTTTCAAATTATTTTTGATAAATTAGCATTTATTTGGAATCCCTCACTTGCACACTCACAAAAATAAATATCTTGATTTTATCTGGCATGATTACTAATCTCTCTTATATCAAAGTCCACAAAATTCAATTAAATAAAGTTTGAGCATAGAGAATTGATCTTGTTATTTACTTAAACCAAGCACATCTTTTCACAATAAAATGATTATATTTGTAATTTCCATGTTTTGCTACATAGTAGATGTGATTTCTTGAGCGAAAAGTTTCCCCTGCTATCCTATCATGCACATGGTCTAGAATCTTTGAGAATTGGCAAAAGGACAAGCTCACCCCTACCCAGAATAAAAATCCCTTGCTCTACAACTAATCCGAGCAAGTATCCCTAGCAAAGAAAAAGAAAAGAAAAGAAAAAAGAAAAGAAAAATGTTATTTTATATCATTACAACAATATTTCAAGCACTATCTCAAAAATCAAGCAAAAAAAAAATACAAAAGAAAAAGAAAAAAAAGCAAAAGAAAGCAGAAAGCAAGAAAGCAATAAAATCCCTTTCCCTACCCTTTGAAAAGAAAAGAAGGGTTGATGAGCTTGAATCCCTGGAATTCTCAATTATTCGAAAAGCGTGAGGTAAGCCCCATAACAGGTGGTTTGTGCCCAACTCGCTTGGCCTTGGGTAACTCCTAGCGTGGTGATATGTCTGTCACATTAGCGACCTTCTTTTGTACAGACCTATGTCTGCTTATGGATTAGCTAGCTCTTGATAATCCGACCTACATAGTAGTCTAATATGGTTATATGCATCTACATCATGGTTAATGAACACTTATTTGGTTTCTTCAAATCACTTGTATCATATTATCTTGCTCAAAACTGGTAAATGCACAAAGCAATTGCACACACATTTGTATTTGAGAGATTTTGTGTATCATTATGATAAATCAAGATCGGAAATGAATTCACATATGCACATGGGATTCCTTATAAATCTAACTTTTGTCTTCAAAATACTTTGAAATATTATTTTTGCAACTTGTTTGGAATAAATCAAGTACAGTTGTTTACCATAAAGACAACTATATAATAGAAAAATCAAAAATTTCTTTCAAAATATACAATCAAAACATATATATCTGGTTGACTTTCGCGACGATGGTATAGTTCCAAAACCAAAATTGGAATTTTATGCCTAGCGCAAGTCCTCATTTTCATATTTTCTGTTTATCAAAAATCAACCATGCAATAAAACTATCTTTTTTGGATTTTCGCGATGATGGTATAAGTCTATACCTACATATTCTATGCCTAGCGCAAACCATCGTAACAATTTTTATTCCCCATTTATTAAAAATCATGAAAACCATATGACTTAAATCATTATGTTACACAAATTATGCTTTTAAAAAGCAAACACATTTCCATTATTTCATGTCATTATGTCAACCTTCAATTTTGCAATGATGGTATAATTCCTAAAGAATTATCCAAAATTTTATCACACTTAGGAATTTATGCCTAGCAAAAATCATTTTAACATTATTTCATGCATACTATTTTCATGAAAATCTGAAAACAAACCATCATCATCTTCATTTGCACTATTGCACCAAAGTCTTAAGACAGTTTCTTAAGCACTCTTTTACTTTTAACAATATTTCTATCCTGGGATTAGCTTGACGACCGAGTGAGCAACGACTCCATGAAATGGTCTATAATAGCGACAATGTCCTTTGAAATTATTGTTAGAAGTCTCTTTTTATTTTTTATCACATTTCATCACAAACAATCAATTTGTTACATCAGATTATTTCATTTAAAATATTATAGCATGATATCAAAATTATAAATTTTCAAAACGACATAATTTCATGAATCCTCAATCCAATTATCAAATCAATCAATCAAATATAAAAGCATCATAAGCATACACATAATACAAGTCATATGATCAAAAACATATCATATATATATCCACAGTATATATACATCATCAAAACTGGATTGGTATGCCACAATCTGTACCTCGGCATACTCAATCCTCTATCAACAAAATAATAATCATATAATACAATGTCAGTCTGTACAATGTCAGTGCAGCCCTCTAGCCTCGAGAGCCCCTCGAGCTCTCCGCCTCATCTCCTCCCCCGCCCTGAGGTGGACGAGGTGGCCCCATCACAGTCTGAGTAGTCCTAGTCCTCGATCGGGACGTGGTCCTCGATGACCCGATCCTGATCGGATCTGCAATGTTGGCTGGCAGGGGTAGTCTATCCGCCTCTGGCACCAGCTGATAATACAATGTCTGGTAGAATGTAAGTTGGGCAATAGCCCGTGTCAGCTCCCTAGAGCTCGCCCCTCCGCCCCGTGCCCTGAGGCGTGCAATCTCGTCCCGTAGCTGTGCCACCTCAGCTCGATGGCGTGCAGCCTCATCCTGTAGAGTCTGCACCTGTGCCTGGAGATGATCTCTCTCCGCCCGAAGAGTAGCCATCTCGCTACTCTCTCCTGTGTCTATGCCCTTGCCCTTATCGGGCGATGGTGGCCTCTATGGAGATGGGGGTCTCGCCTCCCTCCTCTCCCTCTGTCGTGGCCTCTCCTGTGCCTGTGGCCTCCTCGGCTCTCTCCCATCGTGACCCTGGGCCGCCTCCATCGCTGCCTGGCACCGCCTCCCTATCCGATGCACAACCGCATGAATCGGACCCTGTGCCCTCGTCATCCGAGGAGGGCGGATGCCTACGTACCAGGCATCGTAGCCATCGGCTACCCCTGCGTCGTCACCATCCACTGGCTGGATGGGGGCATCGTCCGCGTCCTGGCTCCAGAACCGCTGCATGTCTGGCGCCCCGCTAACTATGGTGTTATCCCGGACAGTCCAGGAAAACTCATAATCCCTCAGAGATGGGATCCCCTGCTGCAGACCGAACTGACGCAAAACTCGGTCATAGCGGTGGAGCTCCACCTCTCCTCTCTCCATCCGTAGCCAACAGACTCGCCTGACGCGAGCCAACTCCTGTCCGTCCTCGGCCCACCCTGGATGCTCCCTCCATGGCCTCCAGGTGATCTGGTCCAGGACTAAGTCATCCAATAGTCTCCGGGACATAGGGAGGTCGATCCGCCGCTGTGACCCTCTCTGGAGCCACCAATAGAAAACTCGGGGCCTCTCCCCGTCTACCCCTATCAGAGGAAGCCCTATCGGCCTCCGCACTGCAATGTGCTCCCAGCACCAAACCTGTAAGAGCGATGTCATCACCAGACATCGGCCGCCCTTGTACACGACCCCATACAGGATCCTGTACAATCGGCATAGTACAAAGCTGCCCCAAGAGAACCTGTACCCGTGGTCCCGCATATCGTAGATCACATCTACGAGCATCCACGGCACCCTGCACCCGCTCTGGTGGCACAGCAAAAGTCCACCAACCACTCCAGCTAGCACTCGTGTGAGTCTAGATGCCCCAGGCATCTGGCGCAGTGCCTCGATATTAACTTCGCCCTTCTCCAGGGTGAAGCTCGGGTCACCACACAGTCGTCCCATAGCGTGGCCCTGATTGGCCGTAGGAGTAATCAACCGTCCTTGTATGGGGATTCTTAGAATCCTCCATACATCCTCTAGAGTGGGAGTCATCTCCCCTGTCGGTAGCCAAAAACATGAGGAACCCGGATACCATCTCTCTGCTAGGGCTGTTAGAAGCCCCATATCTGTGGACACCTGTGGCATCTCTGCCACATGCTGCAAGCCGGCCTGTGCCAGCTGATCTCGCTCTGCCTGTGTGAGAGCGGCCAAGTCATCTCTCAACCCTCCATACTTCCATTCCCTGCTCTTTAGCAAACCTCTCTACAAACATAAACAACAAAACAACAAACAATCATTAATAAACAATTCAAGTAATTAATAATGCAAATTAAAATTCAATTTTATGCAATTGATGATATCGCCCACTATTGGACGATATCGTCCCAAATTTGAGCAGAATCGTCTCCGATTTCGTAGCCGAAATCGTCTCTAATTTGACGAAATCGTCCCCCTTTCGCCGATTTCGCCCTTGGGCGAAATTGACGAAATTGAGACGATTTCATCGAAATCGGGACGATTTCATCCCGACGACGTCGACGGCCCAAAAATGGCCGCGATGCTCAAAATTCACCTAAAAATTACCTACAAAGCATGTAAAATCAAATTAAAGCATTCTAGTTAAGTCTAGACTCTTACCCGTAGACCGCGTCGGACCTCTGTCGATCTGTGCGTCGTCTCCACCATTTTTGCTTCAGAGCTCTAAAAACCAGAAAATGAACAGTAAAAATGAATTAGGGTTTTACCCTATTTTTCTTAATTTTATTCAAAAATAATTTTTTTCTTTTTCGCGTTTTTACCTCAAACGTTCGATTTGGGTAAAAACACGGAGGGGGCACCATAGTAAGTTGTCGTACGATTCGACCAAGAATCGTCGCCTAAAAATGGGAATAATTTTTGCTTTCTCGTAGATCGAGAAGAACTCATCTTTAACGCATTTTCTTCGAAAAATTCGCTAAAGAGGGGGCAAAATGTAGCACCCTAAAATTGGCGCAGTAAAATTATAATAATTACATTCACCTTAGTAAATAATTTAAAATTCAAATTTAACCTCCCAAACCGCCCGTTAACCGTCGGGTAATCCGTTTCCCCCTTTTCGTGCCATTTTTAGAGGTTGTTTTGACCGTTTGACGATATCGTCGCCGATCAGACGATATCGCCCCAAATCTGACGATTTCGTCTGGGCTAGGACGTCCAGACGATCTTGTCGCAAAACTGATTTTGCAAAGTTAGCTTCTGTTCCAACGGGCCTCTAATCCGGGCAGAAGCGTGTCTGCGTCGTTAGAGACCCTCCCCCATTGGAGATCTCCCAAATAGGGATGATCTCCAACCTCCTAACTACTCCCCTAAGCCTATTTAATCCTAAGCTATCCCCTTAGCACCCCCCCTGGCTGAAATTCCCTGTAAACTGACTGTATACACGTTAAAACATCTCAAATTCTATTTTGCATTGGTTCTATATCAATTTTGTTGTAGGTACCACCTTGTTTTTCAGCCGGAGCAAGCTTACATCGCCCTCGACGAACCTGTTCAGATCGGAGGCGATCCTGTCGAATCAGAGACGATTTCGTACTGATGCGAGATGATCTCGACTGTAGTCCACATTGAGGCAATCAGTGCCTGAAGTTTGCATTTCTCAACCTTTTCTCTGTTGTTTTGTTCTACAAATTAGATAGTTTATTCAGTATTTTATACTATTTTGCATTTGGAGTTCACCCATTTAGATTAAGTGCATAATTAAATCCTAATTATCATCTAATTAGCATGATTCATTCTTGTTTCTGTGCTTAAGTTTCAGTTTGATAATACTACTGTCATTTTATAGCATTTCCCTCTGTTATCATTGTTGTATTTTTTGTATTTTGCGCCTATTTGCTTGCTTGCAGGTCTCTGACGAATTCGTCAGATCTCAGATGATCTTGTCTGATCTCAGATGATTCGATCGAATTCCAGACGATCCTGACTGCTTCAAACACCAGAATCTCCAACAGACATCCGGATCAGGTATTCTGCTTTTAATCTTCTGTAATTTCTCTATTTTTGTTTTTAAATCTGCTTTCTGTATTCATTTAATCTGCACTGTCATTTAGATTAATTTAGATTCATTTGGCCAAACCTAGGATATGAATGCTTAAGGTTAAAAATGAACACATCAAAACACATTCCAAACCTAGGCGTGGAAACTGCCATTAAATGTTTCCTGGTGAACCCACCATCCATCGAAAAATCATCAAAATACACCTCCCTTGAGAGGCGGGACCTTCGCAAAGTCCTCTCAGTCCGAGGTACCGCACCATCCTTTTCCCATCCTCCTTCCGGGCACGGATCCTATAGCCTGAAGGTAAGGGTGCGAAAAATTTGGAGCGATACAAGTAGTGAATTTTAATCCTAGGAAGTAATGAGATTTAAAGCAATGAAACTATGATGGAACCTAAATTTTGATTCCTCTATCCACTTGAGATTTTTTTGTTGCTTCTGATGAGACCAAACAATCCCTTCAAGTATTTCAACATGGAAAGTCCTTATCTTTTGCAAGATATAATATTGTTTTCACAACCTTCCCCGGCAACGACACCAAAAAGTGATGAGTTTGTGCTAACCACTTAAATTATCAACTAGGTTTGATTTAAAAGGTGCATTTCTTAGTATAATCCAATATATTCTCTTGCATACACTAAGTTATTCCTTCCTAAGAAAATAGTAAGAAAGTAGGAAAAAATTAAAGTAAATTGAAAGCAAAACGGATGCTTAAAAGAAAATTCTACATAGGCTTGTATCTAGTCTAACAACTTTAATGCTAAAAAGATAGTAAACTAATCCCTACTTAAAAATTAAAAATAATCCATTCAACACAAATCAAAATAATACCTATCTACTTTATTCTACATCTAACAGGAGAGAGAGTTTATGTACTATCCAGGTTTAGTGGGCCCTTTCTAAATCGGTAACAACATAAACACTCTTCCTTCATAGGTCCTAAAATTACTTCAAGAAACTTGCATTAATAATACATCATTATATAAGAATTGCATATATAAAATGAATAATAAAATCACTTTTATTCCTTCAGAAGGTCAAATTCTATCATTTTTTGAATTACACGATCATGATAATTAGAACTACCATATAAAAACCAGAATGTAGCACTTACAAATATTTTTTCTTATATTATCTCTAACCTCAAAAATAATGCCTACTCTGGTATTTATAATGTACTAGGCACCTTATTGTAGAACAAATTCAACTAATTCTAAAAACTAATCTAGAAAGTAGTTGCAAAAATAAAGGTTTTATTATGGTCTATTTTAGAAATAAAATCAGGTTTGTTGCCATTCTAATAGGGGAGACAAAATATCCTTTTCTGGTTGTTACTAACCAGCAAAAGGTATGAGTTGTCCCAACTATTTTCTAACTAATTCTTAACTTCCTAAGTTGTTTGGTTGCTATCAAATAGATTCTACCCTATTATAACTATTGTTGCTAACAGTTTTCTCCAACTGTCATTATTGTTTCTTTCCATTTATACAACTTCCATATTTATAGGAGTGGTTCCCTAAAAGTAAGGATATTTAAGCTACTATTTTCTAGGAAATCCATCCTATGCTTGTGGGATGATTTCATGCATAACTAAATTTATAATATTTTTTTTATTTTTCTAGAACATGCTTCTGACTATACTTCTGTAGTAAATTTTGCAGTAGTGAAAATGACCTATGTATACAACAACACTACAAGGCAACAAAGTACATAGAAATATAGCAAATGGTAGCAATAATCATCACTTTTATTTTCTATATATATTACATTCATGTATTGAATAAGTCCTTTAAGATATAGTGTCTTATTCAATTCATAAAGAGATAAGGGTTTATCTACGTGGTTATTATCTCGTAAAGATATTTATTTTTATTTTACTACCTATGTTGCATATGATAAAAAATTTCTTAAAGGACATAATTAAGTAGTGATTCATGTCAAAAGTGGATACTTTTAAAGATAAAGCCCATGAGAAAATTTACAAAGTGGATGCTTTTGAGGATAAGCCCACGTGAACCTTTTACAAATAAGTGGAAAATGGGTCTACCATGTCTTCATTCAAACTCTAAAGAGTCAGAAGAATCTTCAATAGGAGAAAAATCATGTTCAAAATAAATAGTCTATGGTGGAACATTGTATCTGATGGTAAAATATTGAGAAAAGACATAGTATGGCCATGGAGTGCCATGTTGGTCGTAGATGAGTAGGTCCATTTCAGTTAAGCAACATGCATGTGTGACATCATTTTGAATCTATGAAGGAAGATTAGTCTAAACCAATAATTTATAAAGTAAAATCTGGTGTACCTTAATGATGAAAGTTGCTTTCCCTGAAGGAACATATTTCTTGACAACATCCATATAGCATGTAGGCATAAATTCAAACTATATTTTCAAAGGATATCTAATTGGAGATAACCAATTATCTGTAAAGCGAATAGTAAAATCCAATTTGGCTATCTAAATAGTTTATCAAACCATTAAAATCTTCTTAAAGGACTTTCAATCATAAAGTAATTTTACAAATTGTTTCTAATCTAGATATCACAAAAGGAATCTTTGATGGAAGTATCACAGTAGATTTGATCCATCAAGATGATGGCATTTCTAGCTTATATAGCTTCACCCTATAAATAAGTCTATAACCTTTCTTTTCTCTAAATAATTTCTTGAGGAATCCATACAAATGAATCATAAAAATAAAATTGGCCTTCTTCATATTGTAACATATTGACTTCTATTTGGACTAGTTATCTACTCAAAAAATTTGAAAGAATGTTTTTCTTTCCTGCCATATTTTCAGTATCAAATTCAAAGTTATCAAGGAAAACATTCCATCTGACTAGTCGACTTCCTTCAATGGTGTTGTTGATGGCATTTTCAAGATGTTTTTGCCAATGCTTTAAATCAGATTTGATGACAAAACATTCATTACCAAGAAAGAATTTAAACATCTTGACTACTTTTATGATGGTAAGTAGTTCCTTGTGCCAAATGGGATACCGAAGTTCTACATTCTTGAATGAACCAGAACCATACCTACAAATCTTTTCAACACATTGAATTTTTTTTATTAAAACTACATCCCAAGTGTTACCAAAAGCATCTGTGTAGAATTTTTTTTTATCAGGGCCTAGAAGGGCCAAAGGTGGAAGTTTGGAGACTGTCTACTTAATAGATTGTACTACTACAGTATGTAGATATGACTAGGTTGGTACTTCTTTCTTTAACAACTGATTTAATATTAGTCAATCTTCTACTACATGATGATAGAAACCAACAATATAATTTATGCAGCCTAAAAATTGCTTAATTTGAATTTTATCATGCATAACATCGGGTAAATTAAGAATTTTTTTCAAGACATGTTCCTGAAGTTGGACTTGATCATTTTCTATTGTAACCCCAAGTATCTTGATATAATCCTTAAAGAATTCATATATTGTAAGAGACAAAATCAACCCATTCTGTTTGCAGATATTATAAAAAATTTGTAAATGCTACAAATGTTCTTCTATAGTTTTTAAAAATATAAAGATATCATCTATGTACACAGATAAAATCTCTATAATCTTCAAATAAATCATTAGTAGTCTTTTGAAAAATTACGAGGGTGGTTTTGAGATCAAAGGTTAAGACTTTCCATTGATATTGTTCAAAAGGAACAATGAAAGTGGTCTTATACCTATCATCCTGATGAACCTTAATTTGCCTGAAACCAGATTTTAGATCAAATTTTGAATAGATGTGACTTCCTATTAATCGTCTTAGAAATTCATCTCAGGATGGAATGGGATATTGAATGAACTTGATAAATTTATTGAGAGGCTTATAATTAATTACTAACCTCTTCTTACTGTTGGCAATTTTGCATTATGCCACATTAAAATTTTGATCAAATTGTGTTGAAGGGTTTTTTATTGTAAAGCGGAAAAATATATTAATGTTATAATTCCAGTATTTTGGTTGATATAATATGTTGCAGTTTTTTGTGTGTTAACTTCTTCCTTTGTTTTCCATGCAATTCTTATTTGAAAATAATGGGTACTATAAGGAAAATGGTTGGGAGAATTGATTGGTGACTTCAGTTGAAATCGCTTAAAAATATTTGCAAAAATGGCGCCCAAGGACTAAGCACATACTAAGGAATGGTTAAAATCATGTTTGCATAAGAAATTGATGAGGGACCCATTCACCTCACTCTGAGGCAAACATAAAATTTTGAATGGAAAAGGAAGTCATTTGGTCGAAAAAGTGCTTTCGCCCCAAGAGGGGTGAAAACCTTATTCACCCTTCATTGGGGTGAAAACACATCAAAGTGCTTTAAACCTATGGTGATCCCAAATAAAATTTGGTAGGTTCACCCCAAAGTTGGGGTGAAAGCTTCGTTTGCTTCACGTTGGGGCGAATATTATTTAAAACAAAGCGTTGACAATTCAATAGCGTGTTTGTCTCGGTTGAGGGGCAAAATTCTCATTCACCCCTCCTGGGGGTAAGAGCACAACAAATGGTAAATACTGGTTAAAGTAAAGTAAATGACAAGCGCTTTGGTTGCATTGAAAGGTCAACACTAGCTTTTCCCAAGGTGGAGGGCGATGGTACCTTTCACCCATTCTAAATATGAATGCATATGTTTAAGGAGGGGTGTGGACCCCACTTCGGCATACAAAATAAAAATAGAAATTGAAAGTGCTTTCACCCTAGATGAGGGATGAATTTCCCATTCACCCTTCACTAGGGTGAAGCTATAGGGAAGTAGTTGGATGACGTATCAGAATTTTTAGTTTACTCTAAGGTGAATGTGAAGGTATTGGTCATGTTGACAGGTCAATGCAAGAGGATGACAATGTCCTTTGCCTATTCTAAGGTGAATGTATATTTTTAAATGATATGACATCCTATCAAAGGTGCTTTTGTCTCGAAAGAAATACGACTTTCAATCATTCCTTTTAAGGGTAAAATAGCTCAAAAAATGGTTTGAAGTAGTCTTTTGCTCATATTTATGTAATCCACCAAATTTTATTTTGAATGGAGTAAGTGGTTGTATGTGAATTCAAGGGGTGCCTTCTCTACCAAAGAGCATGAATGAGTAGCGACATGGATATTGTCGTCGCTCATTGATCTATTTTGGATAAATTTAGTTTTAAAATTTAGTAAAGACTTTTTGAAGGCACCTGGACCAAATGAATCAAGAATATTTAATGATTGAGGCAAAAGTTATTGAGATTATTGATTTCATGCTGGAAAAAGTTGTAACTTTTCAAACACAAAGTGATTGCTACCAGTTCCAAGAAATTCTGAACAGAGATAAATTTTTGAGGCACAACAAACGTACCAAGTTGTCAATCGCCTTTGCAATTTTCTATGCACCGACACCCAAATGTGCCAATTTATAGGAGGTCTTTCCTTAAAATTTGGATCATTGTTTTAAAATGATGAATTTTCAATATTTTTAAGGAGTTTCTTCACCAAGGTTCCTGATCTATAAACATTTTTTCTCCATGTGCATTTAATGAAAGAGGTGAAATCCTCTATAAATACTAATCATTTTCATGTAATAAAAGAGGATAGACATTCTGCAAAAAAAAAAATCAAGTTCTCTGCATAAATAGAATAATTTGTGGCTTTTGATCTTGCAAATAGTCTCTTTGTGTGATTTCTTTCTGTTCAAATATTTCTTTCCTCTGGCCTTTCAATGTTGGCCATGTCTAGAGTGCACAAATGAATGTTTGTATAATTAGGCAAGTATTTGACTAACAGTTTTGGCACACCCACAGGGATTCCAAGAGTTCCACTCTCAATAGTATTGAGGTATGACGTTCACCTTTATGTTGTATATTTAGAATATCTAGCTACTCAATTATACCCAGAAGCCTTCAAACGTGAAGGTAGTGAAAGCTATGCTTCGTGATCACAAGATCAAAGGCCAAAAATTTCAAAGATCCTATTTAGTTATACAAAATCAACATTGAAATATTAGGATAACATCCCAAATTAGTCACCCCACCACATACATCATACACAATATCCTCGCAAATAGTTGGTGTATTCTTAGTTCCTTCAAGTCTAGCTAGTACTGCTACTAGCATCCCACCTCCTCAACCTCATACACCAGTTCAAATGGCTTGAAACCCACCTCCACAGAAGCCACAACCACCAAGGTAGTTCCCCACATGGAATAGCTCAATATTTTTGAATTTACAAGCACAAAATCTAGTCCCCCAAGCAGCTTTGAAGGCTTTGCCTACTTATGATGGTACTCATAAAATCGCTTATGAGTATATTCAAGAAGTGGCTTCTTTGGCAATGATTCATGGTATCACAGATGAAGCAATCATGGTAATATTATTGGTATTGTCACTCAGAGAGAAATTGTTATACTGGTACCAATATTTACCACCCACTATTATTGACACATGGGATCAATTGAAGGAATTGCTAATCAAGAACTTTCATGAGCAAGTTGATCCATTCTCGAAGTTGGAAAAGGGTTCCTGATTCAAAGGTATCTACAGGAGGATATAGTGGACTTCAATGTTAGGTTTACTCGAAGTTGGAAAAGGGTTCCTAATGGTCTTTGGCCCACACATGAGCAAGCTATGTTTTAGTATATTAGACCATTCAACTCTGACATTGGCATGGTTGTTTGACAAGCCAATGTAAATACTTTTCCATACTTGTATACCTAAGCATAAAATGTTGAAGCATAATTGATCGCTATAGGCAAGCTTCCATTGAAAGTAATAATGCCCATTCTACCCGATCTTCGACAACATCTATATTTGAGTGCATTTTAATAGCCTATGCCTTCCATGTACCCTGTTCCTTTATGGAACTCTAGTCCACCTCAAATCGCTCCAATTTTTGTTCCACAGCTCCCTACCCCAAGTATTCTACAATTACCTACACCAAATGTTCTACAATTGTCAACATCGGTTCCTTTCCCAGTGCTACCAACACCACCTATCCCATTGTAATTGCCTGCTCCACCAAAACCTCTACCATTACCAGCATATCATGTACCCCATTATAAAAATATTATAGGAGATGCAATCTCTCAATTCATCAGTAAGGAAAATGTCGAATGAAATCACATCTATCAAAAATAAGTAAGCCAAAGTTGATTTTTGGTGAAGGAGGTTTCAAACATTGCCAATTACTAAGGCGCAAGTAACCACTAGCAAGGGCCCTGAGAGGAACACAACTATATTGGAAAATGAAGAAACTAGTACATCAGAGAGAGTATACTGGTGCTCCACCTATAATGATCCTCATGGAGAAGACATGTGCATGGTTCACTTGAACTATGTACAAATATTAGCAGAATGTTTTACCGGTGGATAAGTCAATATTATAATGGAAGTTGATCACAATTTTATGGTCCCTTCCTTGGAGCAAGTTTTAGTACTTACGAGGGCTAGAAATAAGTCAATGACTATAGATCTAAGGGAGATGGAGCCTCTGAATGTTCCTGCTAAATAGAAGGTACAAAATAAAAAAATACAACCTAAAGTGAAAGCGTTTGGTGCATCAAAAAAGTAGCAAGATTTTATCTTATTGAAGGATCTATTGCCCAAGCAAGCTCAAGAGAAGGTGCAGATGAAGGTGTCTATTTCATAGTCCACAACCGCTCAAGTGCAAATGGAGACAAAAGATCAGGCTAAAGAGCACCTCAAATACCCATCATTGACTAAGCGGCAATAGGTAGAAGCTACTCAACAGTATCAAAACAAGTATGAGCTAGATGGAGGAGAGAAGATACCTAATACTTCTAGCTATAATATTGTGGGGGAAATGAATAATATTCATATGAAGGTGAGCTTGTATGATGCTTTGTAGTTATCTGGGAAATTTTATCTCCTACAAGAGTCTCTCAAATCAAAAAAATACCAAAATAAAAGTCATTCTCAAATTGTGCTAGTGCAAACCCTGCCAACCTCCACCATTGGAAATAACAGACCACCCCTATTCTATTTGTCTCTCAGAATGGAGGGGTGGATTATCCATAATTGTATGATTGATTCCAGTGCTGCAACTACTATCATGCCTAAGGCAGTGTGTGAAATAATGGGAATGGAGTACACAAGAAGTAGTTCAAGCATGTTGCAGTTGGATGGGACCCTGGTCAAAATGGTGGGAGTAATCAAGGATATTCCTATAATTCTACATAGCATTCCTCAAATCACTATCATCCAAGAGGTAGTGGTAGTTGACTTGGAACCATACTTTAGCATGTGTGTTTCAAGGGAGTTCATACAAAAACTAGGAGGATACCTTTCCTTTGATTACTAACATTTGGAAATCCCATTCAAATGAAGAAGAATCCGCATATATAATGAAAAGCCTTCCACTTTTCATATAGAAAAAATAGAAGAAGTAAATCCTATTGGTGCAGTCAACATGATGATAGAGGAATTGCAAGAAGTAGACTTGATGGAGGAAGCTCTTGGTAAGCTCCATTTGGAGGATGAATTCTCACTCATGGATTTCAATGCGATGGTGGAAACTAAAATCAATTATTATATAATAACTAAACCTGAGCAAACTAAAGAATAAATATTTGATTCTCTACCCCCCATCTCATATCAGTTATGGAAGTTGCATTTTTATGGTGCTAGGTGTAAAAATAGTGCAGGGACTAGTATTTTTCTTGTTTCTTCCATAGGGTTGTAGAACACTTATTCATGTTGTCTAACTTAGATTTGCATGAATAATACCGCTGAATATGAAGCGTTGTGCCTTGGTTTGAAGAAATCTGAAAAGTTGGGCATAAAATAGCTACAAATCTTTAGATATTCTGAGCTCATCATTAACCAGACTACAAACAAGTGTGTGTCAAAGTAGCACTATTTGAAGGTCTACCATAATAAGGTATGGGATTTGTTTGAGTCATTTACTGCATTGAATATTCTAGCAATTTTGTGAGATCAGAACAAACATGCATACATTTTAGCTTCTCTTGGTGCTAATTTCTCTCCTGTAGAGCAAGTGGTTAGGAAACCCAATACTATGAGGGTCATTTATAGACCATCAATCCCTAATAAAAACCTTTATTGGCAAGTGTTTGAAAATTATGAATAGATAATCAATTTTTTCATTAAGGAAGCTGCAAGTGCAGATGATAGGATACTTGCCAAAGAGGAAATAGAAGGAATGATCTAATTGAAGAACAATCACATTCCTAGGGGACTAATTTTACTTGAGAGTTTTTTTGACTAGAATGACCATATGAAGAAACACAAGATCAAAGTTGATGCAAAGGAGTACAAGGAAATGCAGTTGGAGCCTAAGAAGATTATCAAAGTTGGAACATATTTTACGATAGAAGAACTTGAAGATATCAAAAAATTTTGTTACGAGTTCCCTGAAATCGTTGCATGGAGCTACCATGATTTAAAAGAATGTAATAAAAATGTAATCCAGTATACCATTGAACTGCAGGAAGGAGTAAAGCCTTTTCGGTATCAACAGCAATAGGTCAACCTAAAAATAGAAGTGCTCATGAAAGTAGAACTGTTAAAGATGATGGAGGTAAAAATAATTTATTCGATTAAGCATTCAATATTGGTGGCGAACCTGGTGCCAGTTCAAAATAAAAATGGATATATCTATTTGTGCATGGATTTTTGGAACCTGAACCAGGCATCATTAAAAGATCACTACCCCTATCGTAGATTGATCAAATTCTCCACGTGGTTGTCGAAGCACAGATTTTTTCATTACTAGATGGTTTTTCAGACTATAACTAGATTTAGGTGAAGGACGAATACCAACACAAGACGATGTTTACTACAAAATGAGGTACTTTAACCTATCAGAGAATACCATTTGGTTTTTCCAATGTTGGTGCTACATTTAAGAAAGCTATGGATATTGCTTTTGATGAGTTGTTGAATAGATTTATTGTAATGTACCTTGACGATATGACTATTTTATCACACCATAGGGAATAACACGTCTCTCATCTAAGGCAAGTTTTCAAAAAATATCAAGAATTTGGAATTTCCATTAACCCAAAGAAGTCCATATTTGTTGTTAAAGAACGAAAACTTTTAAGTCATGTGATTTCATAGGAAGGACTAGCGATTGATCCTACAAGAGCTGAGGTGCTCTTGAAATTACCTCTACCAGTCAACAAGAAATATCTGCAATCATTATTTGGCCAGATCAACTTCATTCGAAAGTTCATTGGTGATTTTGCTCAAGTAGTCAAGCCAATGACTAAACTTTTGAAGAAAAATGTAGACTTTAAATGGATGGAAGTGAGGAGATAGATTTTTTCATAAATCAAGGAAAGAATCACTCAAGCACTTGTATTGATTAATCCATATTACTCGAAATACTTCATCCTCTATGCAGTTGGCGAGTAAGAGAGTTACACTATTGTTCTCACCCAGAAGCAAGAAGATGGAGAGCAAAATTTGATTGTATTTTTGAGCCAAGTGATTTTGCTACATCAAGAAAAGTATAATTTTATTGAAAAATAGGTGTATGCAGTTATGAAATCCCTGAAGAAATTCTGGAACTTCATTTCACAGAGCAAGACAATCGTCTATGTCATTCATCCAGATGTTAGAAATTTCATTCTTCAAGGGGAATTAGGTGACAAGAGAGTAGGTTGGGTCTCAAAAATTCAATAATATGATGTGGAGATCTGACCAACTAAGTTGGTTCATGGATGATATCTCTGCTAAGAACTGGCCAAAAGCATAGCTTTAGAATCATTGGCTCCAGTACAGAATGAAGAGCTTAGTGAAAGCATTTGTGCAAATCATGCTATAGCTAATCGTGACTAGACAAATGACCTTGTCAAATTATTTACCTCTAGAAGATGTCCATCACACCTCAATGCTTCACAATTATGGAGATTCAAACTACAAGCACTTAAGTATGTCCTATTACCAAGCATATTGTTCCATAAGAACATAGACAGGGTACTTCTTAGGTGTGTAAAGGATTCAAAAAAGGAAAAAATCTTGGAAGAATTCCACTCTGGTTTATCTATATTGCATTATAGAGGAATGCCCATGGCCTTGAATATCATTTGAACTGGGTACTTTTTGCCTACTCTTTTTGTAGATGCACATAAAGTAAGCCAGAGTTGTGATAATTGTCAGCGTTATGTTGGTAGGACTAAGAAAGGATCATTGCCTCTGCACCCGATTCAGGTGGAAACACCCTTTTAGCAGTGGGGCCTGGACTTCATTGAAGTTATTTACCCTCATTCCTCTACTAAACACAAATATATTTTAACGGTGATAGATTATTTCACCAAGTGGGTTGAGGCCATTCTGACTAAAAAAGCAGATCAGGCTACAATCATCTCTTTCCTGGAGGGACTGATCACCCATTTTGGTGTTCTAGATGCTATCATCATAGATAATTAAACTCCATTAATTGGGGCTAATATCACTGAATTTGCAAGAAAGTATAGGATTTATCTCAAGATATCCTCCAATTATTACCCCCAAGAAAATGGCTTGGCCGAATTCACAAACAAAAATTTGCTGCAAATCCTAAAAAGGACATTGGGAAACAATAAGAGAAGCTAGAACTTACTGTTGAATCAGGCTCTATGGGTAGATAGGATATCAGTGAATAATTTTATTAAAGCCTCTCTTTATTATTTGGTGTATGGAAAAGAAGTAGTTCTACCATCCCACATCGAGTTACATGTCCTCCAAACCTTGCAGTTGTTCAGAGATAAAGATGATGGATTTGATCCAATGAGCACAAGGTTGGCTCGATTGTTGTAGCTAGATGAGGAGAGAGAAAAGGTATATCAAGATTTCACCAAACACACTAAAGTGACATAGAAGTGGTTTGAAAAGAAGACAACAGAGCACAAGTTTTAGGTGGGATATTTAGTCCTCAAGTGGAACGAGAACAAAGCCAAGCTAGGGAAGCACCACAAGTTTGATGCCATCTAGGAAGGTCTATTTCATATTTCTACAGTGAATTCGACAAATGCATATTATCTTCAAGATATGGATGGTTGGGATCTTCCGATTCCAATAAACGGTCTTCATCTAAAGGCCTATTTTCAATGTTGAACTCAAGAGGTACCAATTTGTAAATATGTACATATTTCTATTTGCAAGCAATTTTTATTGTTTCTCTGATATTGCTTTATAAAAATAAAATATATGCTCCATATCCCTTACATAATTAATTTTCCCTCAAAGTGGTACTCTGAAGACACATCTTGATTCCAGTCAGAATTAATGTTCGCACTAAAAAGTTGTAACAAGTTCAAAAAAGCTCTAAATTTTTAACAAGATTGCTTCCCTTTGCAAGTCTTTAATGCCTTTGTTGAAAAATCAAAGCATGGGGCCTGATTTTGGTAGTATGGAGTGAAAAAATTTCAAATTACTTGCATGCCAATTGGGGATGAAAGTCTCGTTCACCTTCAAGTAGTACGAACGCACTCTAAACCTCGAAAATATTGAAGCTTGTGATTAATAATTGAAAAGGTTGTTCGTTGAAAGTGAAGGGTGAAAATTCAAAGTCAAATATGGTATTAAGTGTTGTCAAAAGATGAAGGGATGAAAACCCAATTCACCCCCACAAGAGGGTGAATGTAGGTGGCTTCTAATTTTAAAAAAAAAATGAGATAGGAAGAACGAAAGTGCAAAGTCAACATGACAAAGAAGCTCAAAAGGGCTTTCACCCCAAATGAGGGGTGAAACCTACGTTCGCCCCTCATTGGGGAAAAAATACCAAAAAAAAGAATTTAAAATCTCACACTATTTTAAATATTTTGGTCAAAAAATCAAAGGTTATATTTTTAAAGTTTGAGGTTCTTTCTATGGTGAAAATTTAAAAAAAAAAAAATTAAAAGTAAGATAAAGAGAAAAGGCAGGGTTTTTTTTATAAAATCAATGATTTTCTAAAAAATGGACGAAAGAGAAAAGCAAGAAATTATTTTAAAGGGAGATCATTCACCATGAAATAAAATCAAATAGGTTGAAAGGTGCCTTTGGAGCGAAAGGGAGAAGAAATCAAGTGCGCCTCAGAAGTGTTTTCACCCTCTATTGTTTTTTCAAAAGAATGACAATTTTTCAAATGCAGCCAAATTCTAAAAAGCCCAAAAAGTCTAAAAAGAAAATAGAATGTGGATCAAAATACAAGAAGGCCCATAGAAATGAGAATGTTGATTTGGACCCGTACTTTGACACCATGATGAAGTTTGGAGACTCTATGATTACCAACAAGGGCATGGTAAAACTTCGATAGGACATATAATTTGTAGTAAGTCAAGGATTGATGGAGGGTTTTTTTTTATAAAATCCATGATTTTCTAAAAAATGGACGAAAGAGAAAAGCAAGAAATTATTTTAAAGGGAGATCATTCACCATGAAATAAAATCAAATAGGTTGAAAGGTGCCTTCGAAGCGAAAGGGAGAATAAATCAAGTGTGCCTCAAAAGTGTTTTCACCCTCCATTGTTTTTTCAAAAGAATGACGATTTTTCAAATGCAGCCAAATTCTAAAAAGCCCAAAAAGTCTAAAAAGAAAATAGAATGTGGATCAAAATACAAGAATGCCCATAGAAATGAGAATGTTGATTTGGACCCATACTTTGACACCATGATGAAGGTTGGAAACTCTGTGATTACCAACAAGGGCATGGTAAAACTTCGACAGGACATATAATTTGTAGTAAGTCAAGGATTGATGGTAGAGAGCCCTCTGACTATGCTATTTCATGCACAGTTAGTTTGGTATCTATGTACACCCGTACACCCTTGTCTAGAGCTAGTAAAATTAATTGCCAGGCATTATAATCCAGTTACCAAGGCCATTCAAAAGGTCAATGGAGAGGCAATTTTCTCTATCTCTACCATCAAAGTGAGGGAAGCATTTGCTCGTGGGTTAAAACCCCCATATGATTTTATCTTTAGGAAGCTACACATCAATGACTAATAAGAAATATAAGTTTCTATGATGACAATGTACGAGATTATGGAAATACATTTAATCAAGGAGTCGCAGCTAGGGTAACTTCCAAATCTGTCGAAATCTTTGTCAGAGTTCAAGAGCCCTGACTTGTTTTCAATGTTGGTCTGATTTGTTGGTCTTTCAGTAGATTCTACAATGCATAAGTGGCAAGCTGTGCTGGTGTAGTGTATATCTCAAAGGGAGTTTTATGCTCCAATGGCCATGATAAGGGACATAAATCTAATTTTTTTTACTAGGCCAATTTCATTTATCAGAAGATGCACATCCAGTTGGAGAAAATGCATACAGGAGAAGAGACTTCATTTAAACATACGTCCTTCCTCATTTGGTATTTCTTCTTTCATTTGCACCAACATTTTTATTCAACAGGTTTATGAAAAGGATGAATTATTGTCTTTTTATATGTGGACTCTCACTCTATCGATAAGAGAGTCATACTATATTTTCAACCGCCTATTTTTAGAGCCCATAATTGAGTTGATTTATGGTCAAAGCGAGAGATTTCCATGGGTGATGAAGGAGGTGATTGTTGCAGCAAAGAAGGGTAACATATTTTTCTTGACTCAAGGAGTGGTTGTCAAAATTTATGGCTTCACGGGTAAGCCATTCCTACTCCCATACTTCACCACCAAGCATGTTTTTGCCATGGAGGTGGTGTAACAAACATATTATACTAATTATGTGTATGGAGTAGGTCATGGTAAGAGAACGACTTGCACCATGTCGTTCAAGCTTGACAGCATAGAGGTAAACCAGGTCGAGCAGAACATACTACTCATAATGGCACTTCAAGACCTGGGGCTAATAGAGCTGCCTCAATCACGGAGATATGACCCGTTGAGAAAATTTATAGAAATAATCAAGTCCAAGACCTTTCATTGTTGTCCATGACCTGATATCTTGGCAAATCATAAAAAAATTTATGGGCATGATTTAGAGTGGCACATTGAAGATATTATGGCACTTCCTTCGTAGCATGACTTTTATGAGCAAGAGGTTGAATACAACCCAACAGTGTATAGATATCACATTCCTCCACCAGGGCTATTTTGCCAAATGAAGGAATAATTACCATGGACAAAGAGAAAATTATGAATTGGTGGATAATGCGGGTCCACAAAGGAAAAATTGCATCACCCTATGGGTTGAATATGGATGAGGTATTTTCAGAAGCCTATGATGAGTATGTCAATGCCTATCAACCCATATCTTTCACCAAAATCTTACCTTTAGCCTTTAAAAAATATGATAGTAGCGAAAGTGTGATGAGAGGAGAGCGCCCAGCAACTGAGGAAGAGACACCTAAGGAAGAAGAGTAGTAGTATGTGTTTTAGTGAGTATCTCAATGAATGAAGAAAAATATAGAAGAGGCACCTTCGTTGGAGAAGTAGATAGTTCAAGGAGCACTTCCATTTCTAAAAGTTGTAAAAAACCCAAGGACGGGTGCTACTCTTTCTTATACTATTGCAGTTTTGGATGTTACATTTTCTACAGTTACGGTTGTTGCAGTAAATATCGATCCATCTCTACCGATGTCGATTGCTTTAGATAGCATTGCCTAGATGTTCTCATTGATTCATGAGTAGCCAATGGACCAATAGGAGTATATTGTTAACTTGGAGGTGGAGTCAGAGGAGCAACAAGAAGAATTTATTATGCAGTTGCCTCCATCACTAGGACACACGGTGCTCACACTCGAAGGTACATTTTTCCTTCCCTCTTCTTCTACTTCAGAGCATGTAGTGTTTGTTAGCTCATTTTCATCAGTATCTACATCAGTTTCTCCCCCATTTGGTATGCCCTCAGTGTCCATTTCACTCCCCTTTTCTAACTTACAAGTTACTACTGATCCTTCTATTCCCCTCTCTTCAGCCTCCCTTTCTTTCATTTCATTTGCATCAGGGTCGAATATATTTTTTGCATCCTTCCCATTTCATTGCTACCATCACTTCCACTAAGGTTGTAAGTACACAAGCTCATCCAAGAGTGAGTGTAATTGCAGTTGAACCAGGTTCTTCTATCCACTCCAATATCTTGGTTCCCCCTCTTCTTCCTTTGAGCCTGATCATTCGTAGATCTTTATTCCTTTCATGACATTTTTGGATCTACAAGTACTACCTATAATCGAGGTGGCACCTAAGTAGTTAGATGCAGAGAAAATCAATCGAGTGCACCTTAGTTCATAGCAGTGGTTGAAGAGTCACAGGAAAAAATAATCACTTGCTCCAGCCCGATCACTCAAGAAAGTTGTCTTCAATCCAGTTGCTATGCAGGTTCATACAACCAAGATCACTCCTCTGGTCCAAAATCCACAAGGAGAAATGGTGTTGAATGATTATGCTTGTGAAACTGAGACTAAGGACCTAATCAGGATTAACCCCACTAAAAAAATGGGGAATATACAGGTTGATACGATTTTGGTTTATCTACACTGTGAGTACTATAAGCAAATATATTGTGATACCAAAAATAAAATTGTTAAACTTGAAGACTCCTTGGTAGAAAGTAAGGAACAATAGAAAAAAATAGCAACAAATAATGAACACTTGTGTCAGTAGTTAGGGGCTCATAAAAATACAAAGAAGCATTGGAGTAGCAAGTGCAGGTGTTGAAGGCACAACTTGAGTCCATACAGACCCAACTGGTAGAGAAGGCTACGCAGGCTGCAGGCTTCTCTCCAAAAATGATTAAGGAAGCCCACCTTTTCTCTGCTTAAAATTATGAGAAATTGACGATGAAAGTAGTTCAAGTATTGCACTATCTATAGATGGCACAAATACAAATTCAGTTGAGCTAGCAAGTGATAGATACTATTAAGGAAATTCTATAACCCTATATGGAAATGGATATAAAAATCTAAGCTTTGGCTCAGTCCAATATGTACATTCACCCTCTAAGTGAGATGGATCAAGCTTGGTCTACCACCAAGGTCACACTACATAGTTACTTTCATAGGATGGACCTAGTAAGAGAAGGAAGAAATATCCTAAATGTCATAGAGTAGGAGCACACTATTTCCATGATCTATTTTGATGCTCTCGCTGATATGGGCTTTCTAGATTTTATTATTGAGTGGGGTGAACCTTTTCCAAAGGAACATTTGGAAGCGGCTTGGAAGAATTTTGTGGAAGACACCTTACAGATTGATGAGTGAGAGGAGCCCATGATAAAGGAACGGGGGCTACCACTTATGAAGAATTTTACTCGTATGTAGCTATTATTGTTCAAGCTAGCCCAAAAAGTTAAGCACCTCAGCCTGGAGGACCTCTAGAACCTGTGGTATGTGTATGAGTCACTTCATGTTCCTTGCCTATTCACTACACATGCTTGGGCTGAGGTCGTCACAGTATATAAAGTTACCTACATAAGATTGAAGGAACAGGAATAATGTGCCATGGTAGAAAAATTAGTAGCGAAGCAAGCAATATTTAAAGTAGAATGAGAAGAAGTACTATGGGTAGCAGTGGAGGCATAGGCAGCTGAGAAGGTAGTGAAAGAGTGGGAGCAGAAAAATGCATCCACATCAAGAGCGCCAGCCAAAGAAACCGGTAAGAAGACTCAATAGTGTACCCAATGGATAAAGGCCTGGGATCGCTTGTATCCATGCGAGTTGGATACCCCGTGAGCCACCAAAAATGTTGGTAATTTTACATTATACCACATTTAAATTTTGATCAAATTATGTTGAAGGATTTTTTATTTTAAAGAGGTAAAATATATTAATGTTATGATTCTAGTATTTTTGCTAGTATAATATGTTGCAGTTTTTGTGTGTTAACTTCTTCCTTTGTTTTCCATGCAATTCTTGTTTGAAAATAATGGGTGTTGTAAGGAAAATGGTTGGGAGAATTGATTGGTGACTTCAGTTGAAATCACTTAAAAATATTTGCAAAAATGGTGCCCAAGGACTAAGTGCATACTAAGGAATGGTTAAAATCATGTTCGCCTAAGAAATGGATGAGGGACCCGTTCGCCTCACTCTGAGGTGAACATAAAATTTTGAATGGAAAAGGAAGTGATTCGATCAAAAAAGCACTTTCACCCCAAGAGAGGGACGAAAATCTCATTTGCCCCTCATTGGGGTGAAAAAACATCAAAGTGCTTTGAAATTATGGTGATCCCAAAGAAAATTTGACAACTTTAAAAAAGGGTGCGTTCATCCCAAATTTGGGGTAAAATATTTGTTCGCCCCACTTTGGGATGAACGTTATTTAAAATAAAGCGTTGATAATTCAACAGCGCGTTCGCCTCGATTGAGGGGTGAAAGTATCATTCACCCCTACCGGGGGTGAGAGCACAACAAATGGTAAATATTGAAAAAATCAAAGGAAATGACAAGCGCTTTAGTTGCGTTGAAAGGTCAACACTAGCTTCACCCAAGGTGGAGGGCGACAATGCCTTTCGCCCATTCTAAAGGTGAATGCACATGTTTAAGGAGGGGTGTGGACCCTATTTTGACATGCAAACAAAAAATAGAAATTGAAAGCGCTTTCACCCTAGATGAGGGGAGAACGTCCCATTCACCCTTCATTGGGGCGAAGCTACAAGGAAATAGTTGTATGACGTATCAAAATTTTTAGTTTGCTCTAAGGCGAATGCGAAGGGATGGTCTCATTGACAAGTCAATGTAAGAGGATGACAATATCCTTTGCCTATTCTGAGGGTGAACGTATATTTTTAAAGGAGATGACGTCCTATCAAAGGTGCTTTCACCCCGAAAGAAAAAAGACTTTCAATAATTCCTTTTAAGGGCAATACAACTCAAAAATGATTTGAAGTAGTCTTTTGATCATATTTATGTAATGTGTTGAATTTTAATTTGAATGGATTCATTGGTTGTACATGAATGCAAGGGGTGCCTTCTCTACCAAAGAGCACGAATGAGTAGTGATGCGGATATTTTTTGCTCATTGTTCTATTTCAGGTAAATTTAGTTTTAAAATTCAGTAAAGACTTTTTGAAGGCACTTGGACCAAATGAATCAAGAATATTTAATGATTGGGGCAGAAGTTATTGAGATTACTGATTTCATACTGGAAAGAGCTATAGTTTTTCAAACACAAAGTGATTGCTACCAGTTCCAAGAAATTCTAAACAGAGATAAATTTTTGAGGTGCAGCGAACGTACCAAGTTATCAATCGCTTTTGTAGTTTTTTGTGCACCGACACCCAAATGTGCCAATTTACAAGAGGTCTTTCCTTAAAAGTTGGATTGTTGTTTCAAAAGGATGAATTTTCAAGATTTTTGAGAAGGAATTTCTTCACCAAGGTTCCTGATCTATAAACATTTTGTCTTCATGTGCATTTAATGAAAGAGGCAAAATACTCTATAAATACTAATCATTTTCATTTAATAAAAGAGGATAGACATTCTGCAAAAAAAAAATCAATTTTTTTGTGTAAATAGAAGAATTTGTGGCTTCTGATCTTGCAAATAGTCTCTTTGTGTGATTTCTTTCTGTTCGAGCATTTCTATTTTATTCATGTTTGCTATCTGTTGTTAAGTTTAAATTATGCATCTAAATTTGGGCATTGCTGGTGTAAGTGTGAATATTGGAATGTGATTATGGAAGTTGTCTTTGGGGAACTGTAAGTGGATTCTCTTACCTTTCTCTCTATTTCATGCTATTATAATGCTTGGTTGGAATTCCTACTACTAGTATATTCCCAATCCTACACCTTCGGAATGTGGTCATATTTCCTCTTTCTTTTTGTTATTTCCAATTTTTTTCCTGCAACTCTAGTCTCAAACTAGTGTAGTATTAGTAAGGGAGCCATCCCTCTCTGGATATTGGCATAGAGGACATTTATTTCATCTGGTCTTTCAATGTTGGCCATGTCTAGGGTGCACGAAAGAATGTTTGTATAATTAGGCAGATATTTGACCAACACTTATCTCTAACCTATTTTGCTCTATTGTTGACATAGAAAGTTGAACAGCCCTACGAATTGTGAGATTTTTCTATTAAATATTTCTAGAGAAGTTCATCAATTTTTGCTTTGCATTCTTTGGTTTAATATCGAATTCATACCACTATGATGAGCTTTGAATTTTAGCTCTTTCTGAACACCTGTCACAGGATCAATGACTAAATCTAAAGGAAATTTGTAAACTAAATTCCTTTTTATTTTAGTAATATTATTATTTTTTAATTTACATGGTGGAATTGGTAGCTACCACGAATCTAGGTAGGCTATCTAGATTTTATGGCTACCATAGTATTCTATGTTTTTCGTCCCAGAATCCACCACATAGATCTTCTAATAGTCCACCCCTATAACCACCATGCCACAATCATTTTAAACCTTTTATGCCATTGAAAGTACCAGAAAAGGGACAAGCATTCAGTCCGGTGAACTTTAATAATATTATTAGAATAGAGATCAGTCTTAACTTTGGTAGTGATTGTATCAATCTGTAATTGGATCTTATTAGTCTTGTTCTGAATCCAAAGATTATTAATCTCTTTGTGAGGTTTCCATAAATGAACCTAAACTTCATAAGAAGTTTTCAATGGTAGGGTCACATTTGAAAGAACAATAAGTTTCTTAGATGTAATGTGATTGATATGAGCTTTTTCAAATTGTTAATGCCTATCAACATATCATACTTGGGCATTTCAAATTGCAAAAATTCACATTCTATAATCTGATCATCAAATAGCAAAGGAACTATAGCTATAAACTTTGAATGTAGTCTTTGTCTATTGAAAGTTAGAATGTGTTCATTATGTTGCCATATATCTTTAGGGAGATTTTTATATCTACGGAGGTTTGTGTATTTGTGTATGCAACAAAATCAATGATAGCATCAATTCTATAAGGTTTAAAATGATTATATTTTATTTGTACCTCACATATGGTTAATTCTATAGAATGAATTGTATTTACCTCTGTGTCACTATACTATTGTTCAATCTGCTAATATATTGCTTCTCTCTAATGTTTCTTAACCATTTCTAAAATATCTTATTCATAGGTGTTGTTTACCTCATAATATGGTTGTTCCCTGGAGAGCTCTTCAAATTCTTTTTGGGCACGAGGAATATAAATTTTTAGAGCCTGTAATCTTTCGATACACCATTTATGGCACTTTGGACCCTTTTTTGATGGATATTTCATATAAGAACTTCCAAGTTCTTTTTTTATGAAAAAGTACTATTGACTGATTTTTGTTGAACAAAAGTTGTAAAAGGTTGCTTCTATTTTCTAGCTTCCTTAATTTTATCATTCTAGTCAAATTGTTGGAGTTGTTCATTCAATTTCTTAACTTTCTGCTACAAAGACATAATCTTGGTAGTATCCCAAGATTCTGAGTAATAGGCTTTTTTTGCTTTTTCCAATTCTGTAGTAATATATTCTCTATTCTAAAAATAAAATATGTTAATCTAAAAAATAATTTTAGAATCTGCTGAGTTTTTGGACCAACTACTTTCTTCTTCTTCATTGTTAGTATCTGAAAATTTATTTATTTGATTCTTAATATCTAATGGAAAAATATCATCAAAATCATACTCAGAATTAGATATAAAAATGTATTATTCAGCCAAAGGAATTAAATTAATTTTCTTTTCTTTTAAATAATTCTTCTTAGGATATTTATTTGCATAATGTCCCTTTTGTTTGCAAAGATAACGATGAGGAGAAAATATTTTGAAACCTTTTTTATTTTTCCTTTCTTTTTGAAAATATATTTTTTTTGTTTTGATTTAGACCCTAAAAACTAAGATTTACAACTGCACTATTTCTAAAATTTTCTTGAATGTTTCCTTTTACAACTGCACTGTTTTCATATGAATTTTTTAGAATAAATCTTTGTTTTCTTAAGTTCTACTAGGATAGTCTAACATGAGTTACCACTCTTCCATGAGTCAGGCGAACTCTTAGTCTAGACTAGTTCAGATGTGTTGAGTTATTGTAATCCAACGACCCACATTGATCAACTTTGCTATTTATACAAAGTTGATCCCATGGAATAATAAATCAGTTTTGATCTTTCAGTAATGCTTTGCATATCTAGTATCGATATTCCTACATGGTACCAGAGCTAGGCTAGATTTTGCATGCATTTAGTTTTTCATAGAGCTGGTTCACTTTATTTGGATAGTTTCTTTTGACTACCTCAGCTTGCTTAGAGTTATAGTAGTCATACTTTTTATCCATAAGCCACTGATTTTTTTTCTACAAAAACAACTTATTTGATTTTTGTTGAAAGGCAGTTGGATCTTGCCTCCTGCGTATTTCTCAAAGCATGACTGCAAATTTTTATTGTTGCTGACTTTGCAAGCCTTGTTTCTCATTTGAGATAATTGAAAGTGCATTTGATATTATAGTGTAACTATACCTATATGGTATAAAGAAAATTCAAAGCACATGCTTAAAATTTTATTAAGCATTTTTTACTTAAAGCAAGGCAATCAAGACGTCACACTTCCTTTGAATTGTGTGCCCATGACACCAAGCTCTACTCTCAAGCCTGTGCAACTTGAATTTTAATGTAAAGCATATCTCTTCAGTGTTTTTTGTAGGATATCAAGAGGACTCTACCTTGTTTTCTTTCCTACGATCTTCATCACACTAGCCTCGTAGGTGTTAGACCTTCGCCTCTGATCTCACTTGGCACTGCCACTGTGGACTTCATTACCTTCACGTCGTGGGTTTTCGACGTAGTTGTAGCTGTACAAGGTAGCTCAATGCTAGCACTAAATAAGAGCAAATTGGCATATGCACTAAAGACTTGGTACCCTTTACGTTTTTTATTATCGCACACATGAGTTGGCTGACACGTGCATCTTACCTGTAGTGTTCCACTCAAGAAAGTAGTGTTGAGGCATTAATGCTCTCTTCACTCACCTGGTGCCCAATGTGGAGTTATTCCATCGAGTGTTCAAGACTATTACAACTTGGTGCCCATACAACGGTCATCTTCTAGCTATGTTCCACCTATCAAAACCTTGATGTCCAATGATCACTTCATATTGGTGCTAACGTTCACTTCAGAACTGGCATCAAGTTGTTAGTTCTCTCCATATTGTGAATGGATTCTCTTCTAAAAATACCAATCTCAAAGCTATAAAACACCACCTCCTCATTATTCTAAGCACCTCACAAACTATGTTTTAAATGATAATATATTTCTTTTGTAGGAAATCTAAGAAGTGACGCTTTGAAGCTATCAACTATTTTTTCCAGGAAGATAAGTGAGTGACGTCTACTCGACAGGCGTGTTTCCATGGTCGAGATAATGAGTCTATGGTTCCATGGTCATCAGGTGTGTTTCCATTGCTGAGATAACAAGCCCATGGTTTTGTGGTTCAAAGCAGCTTGCAACATTGGAGGTGCCACCTTCAACATTGAGGCTACGTAAAGTTGGAGGCAAAAATATTTTTCACCTCAACCACAAAGTTGACAAATTATTATATAATCAAATAAATAGCATAGAGAGAAGACAAAAAACATTGACACAGCTCGTCAGGTTGAAAGAGTGGGATTGGAAGCGTGGCAAGCGAGTTCAAAGTTTGAGGGCTATTTTATTTTTTTCCTCATTCCCCTACGAACAGTTTTTTCAAAAGGATAGTTGAGGTTATTTGCTGAGAGTAGGGTGATTTTTTTATGTTAAGCTCATATTTTTCTAAAAATGAGCTCACATCTAACTCTTAAAAACTTTCTATCAGATCTTCAAAAAAAAGTATTGTAATACATTTTTTTAGTAAGCTCCTCTCACTACTTCTCTACCTATTTCTATAAAGGCAATTTAAGTGAGAAGTCTCCTTGTAAAACCATCAATAAAAATATCTTTTTTGGGGGTTGTTTCTAGTGGTGTTGCTTCTTGCACCTACTCTTAATGGCTTCAATCAAGGGGGGCTTCTTCATGTGTTTCAATTTGCTGAATTGCAATCTCTTCTACTGCTGCAATTTTTTGGTATTTTTGCATAGAGGAAGGGTTTACTACTACTGCATTTCGAGGAGGTACTTAGCATAGATTGTTGCATTTTTTTTGGCACTCTCTTGGCCATTTGATATTTTGATAATTGCACCTCATTCCTGGAGAATTTACTACATGTTATAGTTGTAATAACACTTCAAAATTCACTCAAAAGAAACCAAACATAATCAAGAAAGGCACCCAAAATTGGCCCATAATTTTTTAAATAATCCCCTATGTTCCAAGTATCATTCTCGTAAATTACCTATAGTCTCCCTCACGTAAGTGCAGATGATTGATAAGATTTAGTATAAAGGTCTGGTGGGTTATTCTTGCTCCAAATTGCCTATGTTCCACGTATCACTCTCCTTATTTTACTTATAGCTTCCCTCATGTAAGGGTGGGTAAGTTGAAGATTTTGGTATAATGGTCTGGCTTCAGCTACCTTGTTTTTCAATATTTCTTGCTCCACATTGTTCTAATTGAAGGAGGGGTGCATCATTGTCTTATCTCAAGTTTCTTGTAGTTAAAGGGGGAAATATTGGTTCACTGCATTTTTTTTTTGCAAAATGAATACAATTGATCCACTCACCCCTCATAAATATCACACATGGAAACCAAAGATATTAAATCTCATTTATAAAAAAGGGCTCACACACTTTTTTTTTGTTAAGTAGTAGTTTTATTATCAAGGTTTTAACTGGGTCCCAGTCCTAGATGTACAAAAACCCTTGTCAGGGTGGTGGATATTGATATTACATAAACCTTGTAACGGTAAATAGAAGCCAAAGGCCTAGAAAAATCCCTCTCAGGGGATAAGCATGATAGCAGTCCCACGCAGGGAATTAAGACCTTAACATCTACGACCGAATAACCCATGCAGGAACATTCCTTTCTAGCATAAAACCCTACCCAAAAAAGGTGACAGAGCCCCAAGGGCTTTCCAAAAAACAAAACTTGAAGTAATAAAAAAGGACCAACATAACAAAAACAAGCCAGGGAAACCGAAAGGGAATCCCTAAGGTTCGACCTCCATGGGGTTCTCCTTCATGTTCGCATTGAGCTCCTCTAAGAAGCACTTCATAGCCTCGATGGTACTTTCGAATGCAAAAATGAAACATTTAATAAACATTCTTGTCATGTGCTTTGATGTTTCAGGGGTGGGGTTCGAGTCCCCACTGTTATCATCAGGGACATTAACAGGGGAGTTCTGGCTTGACTCCATTTTGATCTTCTTGGTCCTCGATGATCTACGGATCATAGGAACATCCTCAATTATGGTTCTATGCTTTCCCAATGCTGCCTTCTTGGAGGATGGGGTGGGCTTAGAAGGGGTAGACTGCTTGGGGGGGTCTTCTTGGATTCAGGGGTTTGATACTTGGGATCCGTCTCACTGACCAAGGGCTCACTGGAAAATGAGTGAGTTGGCAAAGATGCAAGGGGGGAACGAGAGGGCTGGATTGGAGGGGAGTGGCTACCAGGGGAGGATTGGCGACAACATGGTAGAAGAGAACAGTGAAAAGGCCCTGGTGGGTGGGAGAGGAGTGTTTCTTGCAAGCGATAGAAACCGATAAGCGAACGAAGCAATGGAGGAAAGCAGGAATGTTCATGGGCTTGTAACCACGTAAGTGGTTGACAAGAGCCAAATGGAAGTTGGACATCAGCTTAGCAGGATCGTTAGAGGTAAAATACTAGATTAGGGGAATAGCGACAGTGGACCAAGGGGAGGGAAGGGAGGTGCATTCAAGAGAAACACATATCCATTTGAACTCTTGGTAGTTGGGGAACCCCTCCAACACGGGCTCCTAACTATGCCTGTCGTGGCGAACTTGGTGACTAGATAGGGGAAGGCTAGACACCTCAGCCATCAACTCGAGGGTAACCTTGAAACAAACACTACAGATTATGACAAAGCCATTCTTCCATGTTCGGATGAAGTCAGCAAAAATATCAGCTTTGAGGCCTTGGAATTTACTCAGGAAGGGCTTCATATTAAAGGTGTCGATAAAGGGTTTCACTAGAGGGTCGAGCTGGAGGGAGCTAGGTTCGATGTATGCCATAGTGCTAGAAGGAAAGGACAAGGTAAGAGATAGCGACCAGGGCAAAGGGTGACAAACGATAAAAGGAAGGACAAGGGGACTGTTTAAAAATGCCAGCAAGGGACGATTAAGCATGTCGATCCGATCAGGGAGGGGACAGGTGGAAAAATGCCAGGTAGGGTGGGGATTGGTGATAGTTCTTGGGCCTGAGTCAGTATGGGTAAACAAGGATATCCAAAGCTACTTAGATCTGATGAGGATGGGTAGGAAAGCAAATTGGACAGGGGCACCGAGGGTGGTGTTGGGGCATCACAAACCATAATGGGGAGCGTAATTGAGGAGACCAATCGTCCACATGGGAAATTGATGACTGGAAATGCCAGCAAGGATGCCAATCATGAGCTAACGATGAAGGAGGAGCTTGTTGGAGAAGATACTCCTAGGAAAAGCTACAAACCTAGAAAGAAACACATTGGTTAGCGAGGATGGGGTGACACGAACCTACATTTCCTATCAACATCTACTACGTGAGAGACACCCAGTGGATTAGAATTGTGCCACACCATCAGCAGAGATTGAATAAGACCCATGTTGGTGATCTGGTCAGCGAGTTTGTTTGCTTCATAGAATACATGGAAAATTGCCACCTGACATTGCTGACCAATGATAACTTTACTTTCTCGGATCAACGAGCTAATGTTCTAAGGGAGATTTTTATCAGTTTTGATGTAATGGGTGATGTTCAAAGAATCCCCCTCGATGTGAAGACAGATACGAGAGTCTTTGATCATGTTCAAACTATGCGAGAGCCTAAGCTTCAGCAACATTATTTATCTGGTAATCGAGGTTCTTAGCAAAGGTGAGAATGATCATCCCTTTGTGGTCTCGAACAACCCCGCTAGCTCCTGATAGTCCTGGGTTCCCTTTGGATGCCCCATAAAAATTTAGCTTTAAAAAACCTACGAGAGGGGTATTCCAAAGGGACAACCATCTAGGATGGGGAATGGGGTGAGGGCGGTTAGGGATAGGGATGTTGAGGGATTGGAAAATCTCCCCTTCAACCTTGCCAATCGGGGACTTATACCAAGGGAGTAATTGAAGGTTTTCAGAGGTATAGGCGATGACTTTGGTGATCGTAGATATGGCATCGTTAGAAAGTGTGGAAAACACTCTACGATTGTGCTCTAGTCAAATCTACCAAATAATGTGGTGGAGACAGATCTTCCAAAGAAAGGCAGCATTGGGATTCTGAAAAGGGGTAGGCCATTGGATAAAGATATCCCAGAGAGTGTGGGGTTGGGCCCACGAGATTTAGAATAGGGATAGAAAGTGGTTAAAACTCCCTTGGGTGAACTCACAATGTAAAAAAGATGTGGTTGACCGATACCCCATTAGACAGGCAAAAATGACATCTATTAGGGATAGTTACACCTCTTTTCATTAGGTTGTCAGTGGTGAGCACTTTTTTTTGAACAGTAATCCAGGAGAAAAACCCAACCTTAGGGACTAGGCACTTGATCCAAACCGGCCCAAATGGGAAGGTAGAAACATGGTGGTTCAATAGGAGAGAATGAGCTGACTTGACTGAGAAAACCCTATTGTATGTCCCTGACCAAACTGAAGAATCTGGAATGGTTGCAATAGGAATAATGGTTGTTCTGAGAAGCCGATACAAGGAAGCACCCGCTTGGGTTATCTGGGCACTAGCACTGCTAATGGGGATTTTCTTCCATTCCCGCTGATCATTGAAATAATCCCTGACTCTGCTGCCCCATCTATGCTCAAGAAATTATTTGAGAGTAGACATTCCTGGGATAACTATGAGGGGTTGGTCGTTTAACCAAACTTCATCCCAAAACTTGATCTCGAAGCCACTGCCAAGTTGCCAACGGGATCCTTTAGTGATGAGAGGTCTGGATTGACTTACCACCTTCTAGAAAGTAGATCTAGAGGAAGGGAGGTATTCATTCATGAAGGACGATCGAGGGAAGTATTTGCTCTTGACAATCACCACCCATTCTTATTTGACATTGGTGTAGAGTTTCCATGCCTGCTTGGTGAGGAGGACAAGGTTTAGATTGAAAGACCTTCTCAAACCCAGGCCCCCTTGGGATTTAGGTTGACAAACTCTATCCCAATTAACAAGGTGGATTCTACTTTTTTCTTCAGGACCTGACCATAGGAAATTTTTTTGGATTTGCTCAATCTTGGCATGAACAGACACTGGGGCTCTAAAGACAGACATGAAGTAGACTGGAATGCTTTGGAGGACTACCATAGTGAGGGTAGCCTTAGCTACCTGGGATAGGAGGGCACCCTTCCAGCCTGCAAGTTTGCGTTTGAATCTTTCGATGACATTATCCCACATGGACTCTTTCGGGCTCTTGATGAAAAGAGGAAGGCCCAGGTAAGATGTGGGTAATCTCAAGATTTTGCACTATAGGATATGAGTAATCTTGCATTATCTGCTATCTAAAGTGTTGAGGAAGAAACACTCACTTTTGATGTAATTGATTTCTTGGCTTGCTACTCTGGCATAGGTTTCAAGGATAGATTTGATGGACTTAGCTTGGATGATTAATGTTGACGAAGCAGTAATGGTATCATCAATGACCTACTGGTGAGAAAGGGGGGGCGTGGTGGATGAAGCTTTGATCCCTTTCACATGCCCAAAAGCACAGGCAGACTTGAAAGATCTTCCTAGGGATTCTGCTAGGATGATGAAGAGGAAAGGGGATAGGGGTCACCCTACCTTATGCCTTTATGAGTCAGGAAATAACCTACAGCTGAACCATTAACGAGCATAGAGAACCATGGCATCGAGATACAACCTTTTATGAGCTTGATCCATTCTCTATGAAACCCAAACTTGGCAAGGATTTTCAGAAGGAAATCCATGTTGACTCTGTCAAAATATTTGCTGATATCTAGCTTAAGAAACATGGCTGCCTTACAATTGCAGTGAGTAGAATGGAGAGTTTCATGAAGGGATATGATGATTTCTGTGATAGATTTACCTTCCACAAAGCTGCCTTGACAAGGATCGATGATGGAAGGGAGAATCTTCTTTAACCTTAGGGCTAGGGATTTGGTTAAGATCTTGTAGATAATGTTATAGAGACTAATAGGCCTAAAATCTGTCGTAGTCTTGTAGAGGTGGGTTTTGGGGATCAGAGCAATGAAAGTTGAGTTAGTCCCTTTTGGAATGGACTTAGTCAATTGGAGCTTGATGATGGCTTTGCAAATGTCTTCCTTCATAATGTGCCAAAATGTTTGAAAAAACTGAGGAGGAAAGCCATCTAGACCAAGGGCCTTGTCAGCTTGCATAGAGAAGAGAGTAGTATCGATCTCTTTCAGAGAGAGGTTCTGAATCAAGGTAGCATTCATCTCTAGAGTAACCATGGGGGGAATGTTCTGAAGAAGGGATTCCTGGGCTTCCAGGTGGGAGGGAGAGAGATTTCCCATCATATTATTGAAGTAAGTAGATGCTTCTAATTTGATCTTGAAAATTTCTTGGAAAATAGAGCCATAAGATAAGGTGAGTTCTCTGATTTTGTTGGAGCTGCGGTTCCACATCGTGGAAGAATGAAAAAATTTGGTATTGGCATCCCCATATTTGAGCCAGAGGGCTCAGGATTTTTGTTGCCAGAAGGTTTCTTCTCTAACCAATATGTTGTGATACTCAGACAGCAGCTGACTCTCCTCATTTCTCAGTTGAGGAGTCCATTGGTCGTGATGGATTTGCTCCTCCAAAGTTTTAAGTTTATCAATAATGAGTTGCTTGTTCTCAAATATGTTTCCAAAAACATCCCTGTTCCAAATTTTGATGTTTTCTTTCACTGATTTGATTTTACGAGAAACTCGATCAATGGCAGATCCTGAACATGGAAGATTCCACCACTCAAAAATTCGTTGTTTGAGGTCTAGGTGGTGAATCCACATGTTTTCAAACCTAAAAGGGGTTTTGATGTATGGGGCCTTGTTGGATTCTAGGAGGAGGGGTGAATTGTTAGACCCAATTCTAGGGAGGGATGTGAGGAGAGTATCGCCAAAGAGAGGGATTGCTTCTTGAGATAAGAAAAATCGGTCTAGCTTGACTTGAATGTGATCTTGCCCTGCTCTTTTGTTGCTCCAAGTAAAATGGTAGCCTCTGATATTAATTTCCATAAGCTCATTACTCGACACAAAATCTTGGAAATCAGTTATGCTTTTGGAGGGAATGGATAAGCCACCTCATTTGTCAAAAGCAAACAGAGGAGAGTTAAAATCCCTAGCTAACATCCATGGGAGGGCAGAAAAAGCAGTCTTAAGAAGGGACAAGGAAACCCACAGCTGGCGCCTTACTAGGGGATTGTTGGGGGCATAGATATTGGAGAGGACCCATGTGAACTGGTTGGTCTTGCAATGGAAAACCATGTTAAGGGTTCTATTGGTGAAGGATACCACCCTTACCTCAACTTGGAGAAGATACCAAAGGCAAATAAGGCCCCCAGTCGATCCCTCTATGGGGGAGGAAGCCCACTAGTAGTCTTTCCATATTGATTTGATGATGTTTGGGGTTCTCGCTACATTAGCTTTGGTTTCTTGTAACATGATGATGGTGGGTTTGGAATCCTTTCTGATGGTTCTGACTAGTCTCTGTTTGCCTGAGTTGTTAAGCCCTCTAATATTCCAAGAGAGGATCTTCATTTGGATACTTTGGAAGGTTTCTTACTGCCCTTGGTGGGTACGGGAGGGGGTTTGGGATTCTTGGGATCGTCCAAGGGTTGGCCGAGTAGATCATGGAAGATGTTTGTTTGAACCCTGTTTGTGACTTGATTCTCAATGTCTTTCTTAATCTGGTCGGACATAGATGGTCTACCTCTCTTTTTATCACCTCCTGTATCCTCTAGCCCTTTCTTACTTCTGGTGATGATGGAGCTAGAATCTGAGCAGTTGCAGAAAGGTCTGGATGCCTCCTCAAGGGAGTCAAAAACTGACTTGGTTGGAATCAAAGGTTTGGCTAAAGAAGTGGTGGGAAAGCCCTCCTCGAGGGGAAGGGGGGAAAGGGATTTAGGAGACGTGGGAGAGAGCGAAGAGGTGGGAGGGGTTGGGGAGAGTGGTGCAGCCAGAGAGGGGCCGGGTAGGGAAATGGAGGGGAGGGGAGGGAGTGGAGGCAAGGGGGAAGGAGAAGGGGGGGAAATGGACTCGAGAAAGAGGACATCGTCATCAACACTAGAGAGAGGACCAAACTTGTTGGGAAAGGCAAAAAGTGAACATACCTGGTTGGAACTTGATGGATATTGGTGGGGGAAGTATTTGTGGAAGGGGACTTGTTTCCCTTTGTCAGTTTTCCCTTAGAAAGGGCCACCAGTATCCTTGGGTCCCAGGTGGGTGACCGGATGCTGAGCAAGGGAGAGCTAGGATCAAGGAACCTCTTTGGAAGCTTTCAATGAAAGGCATTGGGATCTGAGGTGTCCCTAAGCCTGGAATTCAATGCAGAACATCGGTTTATTCTCATACTCAATAGCTTAGCACCACTGGAAGTCTCCATAGATGATATTGATGCGAGTGGGAAGTTGGGATGCCAGGTTCATAGACATGCAGATTCTAGCAAAGGCCATTCTGGATCAGGATTTTGTTGTTGGGTCAAAGGCAACCACGTCTTTGATGTATCCTTCGATACCTTGAAGGATGTCTTCATGAAAAAACAGGATTGGTAGGTCTAGAAGACGAACTCGAATGGGGGCAACATTGATGTCCTGAGTTTGGGGGTTGAAACCCTGTTCCCATTTCTTAAGGAATAGACTTTTCCTACCAAATAACCATAGTCCTTCGGTGAGGATTATTGCATAATCATTCTGGTTGTTCAACTAAATTAGAAAGAAACCCTTAGAAAGTGTAACTAGCTAAAAACTTCCCTCTGTTCACCATTTGAAACTGGCCCATCTTCTGATAGACTCCATGTTAGGTCGACCTCCAATGAATTTCCCAACTAGGGATAGGGATTTGAGGGAAATTTTTTGAGCCATGTGAGAAATCGAGATAATAATAGTTTCCTCGGAGGTGACCATGGGGGGAAGGGAAACCACTTCAAATGGTTTGGGAGAAGGGGATCCCGATACCATCGCGTTGAACGATAGACCGGTCGAGGGAGGGGATTTGGAAGGGGGAAAATGGGGAATGAAACCTTCCACCCAAGGTCTCTACGTCCCACCTGGATTTAGATTGGGGGCATTGGGATCATCCGTGAGATCAACAAGGATCCCTCCTGGTTCTAAATCCCTGGGGAGGGTTTGGGAAACCCTGCCAGGGAAAGCCAAGGCAGCTGCGATCGAAGTTGACGCTGATGTTGTAGGAACTGTTGTAGAGGGATCCATTTTTGTTGACATTTCCCTCCATTCCATAAGGTTTTCGTCACCAATTCTCATTCAAAAAATAAAAAAATAAAAAAAAAAATCTAAGTGTGGCAACAAGTTCCTCAAAAAAGAGCTCACACACTTTCTAGAAGAGAAGCAACCTGAATTTGAAAAAGAATATGAAATTTTTTTTCATAAAGAGAAGATGTATGAAAAAATGGGTATTATAAGCACAAATATAAATAAAATCTTATGGTTTCACATTTCATAATGTAAAACCCCATTTGAGATTTGGCAAAAACTAAAGAACTTGTTTGGTAAAGTGGATCAAATAAGGTTAATGTAGCTAGAGGTAGAGTTAACATCATTATCTCCTTAAGACTTCAGTAATATTGTTGACTTTCTCACCAAATTTAAAGAAGTCCTCTCTCAATTAAAAGGTAGTGGCAAGAATAAAACATAAGAAGAATGCATTTATCTTATTCTCTCTAATTTAAATGGAGTGTTTCAAATTTTTGCTACCATATTTTTGTCTACAAAATATGCACTTGGTACAAGTTTTAAAATGCCCTCTTTAGAGGATTTTTGTGATAGGCTAACTAGAGAGGAAACGAAACTTGCAAAATATGATATCTCTCCCTCTTCCTCAAAAGCATTAGTAGCATCCACCTCCACTAAAGAAAAATTCAAAAAGAAATAAAGAGGCCCTATAACTTGTACACATTGCAAAAAGGATGGACATTCTATGAATAAATGTTGGAAAAGACTACAACAACTAGAGGCAGCAATAAAATATCACAAAATAGGCATTAAGAAGCAAATAGGAAAAGTCTTAAATGTTCAAGGTAAAGCTATAAAAACTTCATCAAAATCTTGGGTTCTAGATTCAGGAGCAACTCATCATATGACTTCCTCACATGATTCATTCACTTCAATCTCCTCCAACTCAACTTGTAGTATAGAAGTTGGTGATTCATCCTTTATCCTGGTCAAAGGAAAAGGTGACATATCCATTTATGGTGGTTGTATTGATAATTTTCTAAATGTCCCAAATATAGCTACAAATCTCCTCTCCATCTATCATATTTGTACTTCTGAAAAGGGCAAAACAATTCTATTTTCACCAATAGGAGTTGAGATAAGAGACTTTCAAGAACCACACTCTATCATAGCTCAAGGAGATATTGATCAGAACAATCACTTATTTTACTTCAAGGGATTCAAAAATTCATATGGGGCCTCTTTTTTTGTTGCACATGGAGATCTTGAAAGTAAAATTTTGTATGAGAGGTTTGGACATCTCAGTTATAGCTATCTAAAGGAGTTGAATACTCATGAAATGGTAACAGGGTTGCCAAAAGTTTCTTCTATTGATGGAGTATGTCCTGGATGTGCTCTTGGAAAGCAACATCAATATCCTTTTCACCAAAGTGGTTCTCAAAGATCCTCATCCCCTCTATAGTTAATCCATAGTGACTTGATGGTCTTCCTAGAGCCTTCTTTCAAAGGAGCAAGATATACCTTAACCTTCATTGATGATTTTTCAAGAATAACCTGGGTCTACTTTCTAAAATACAAAAGTGAGTTTCTATCCCACTTCAAAATATTTAAGGCCTTAGTTGAAAATCAAGCAAATTCGTACAGATAATGGGGGGAATACTTTAGTAATGAGTTCTCCATATTTCTCTCAACTCACTTTGGGCTTTTATATGAGGTCAGATCCATGGATATCAATGGTTACATAGACTCTGATTGGGTATGTTCAGTTGAAGACAAATGTTCCACCTCTGGCTATGTTTTTTGTCTTGGTTCTTCACCTATTTATTGGTCATGCAAAAAAAAATAAGCAATAGCACTATCATCTACAAAGGTAGAATATGTAGCAATAGTTTTTGCCACTCAAAAATCTCTTTGGCTTCATCAGATAATTATGTAATTTGGTTTTCATGACCAAACTATTACCCTTTGGTGTGACAATCAGAGCACAATTCATATTGCTCGTAATCCAGTTGAGCATCAACGCACCAAGCACATTGAGATTCACATACACTTCATTCATATTCATATTTAGCAATGGGATCTAAACTTGGAGTACGTTCCCACAAAAAACCAAATTGCAGACATCTTCACCAAATTCGTTCCTTCTCTGCGTTACATTCAGTTGTGTGAGAAAATTAGGGTTAGGCAGTTAAATTAGAAGGGTGCTCATTTAGTTAAATATATTTGAGAGGCTCAATTCATAAGAGGACAATCCTCACCATTCGAGGACATGCCTCATTCACCTCTCTCTTCTTCTTCTTCTTCTTCTTCTTTTCTTCTAGGAAGATGGTTTTTTCCCATGTGGTTTTTTCACCATCTCTCCTATAAGTAAGTTTATTGTACATGAGTACCTAATAAGGCCATTTTTTTAGGACTCATTTTTTGAGTAGCACCAATATGTACATGAGTACCTCATCAGGCCTTGTTGTAGGGACTCATATCCTATAAATATATTCACCCTTAGTATCACTTAAGAGCAAGTGTTAGAATAAATCTTTGTTTTCCTAAGTTCTACTAGGATAGTCTAACCTGAGTTACCACTCTTCCATGAGTCAGGTGAAATCTTAGTCTAGACTAGTTCAGATGTCTTGAGTTGTTGTAATCCAACGACCCACATTGATCAACTTTGCTATTTATACAAAGTTGATCCCATTGAATAATCAATCAATTTTGATCTTTCAATAATGCTTTGCATATCTAGTATCGATATTCCTACAAAAGTTTTGCTAACTGATAATAAAGTTCACCCATGTAACACAAATAATTATCAAAACATTTTATGTTATAGATATTACCTTTCATAAACTTATTCTTTGCTTTCTTTTGGTATTCAATAGTATTACCAGCAAATTCTTTAACTATGAATTGAGCAAGGGCCTGATGTTCTTTGATTAGATAATATTTTTTAACCTCAATAGACAATTGATCATACCATGCTTTAATATTATATACAAAACCAGTATTTATAGAGAATGTAATCTCAAGATTTGTTTTATTGAAGAAATTTCTTTGGAATTCACTCCAACCTATTATATAATGTGCCAATTCATGCACCTTACAAGGATTTTTGCAAATAGGGACCTTAATATTTGAAGTTTGGAAATTTTGTACCTTGAAGAGGTTCTTGACCAGTTTGATGTTTTGAAGAAAATATTTCTAAAGTAGCAGTATCAAGAATACCTAATTGATCTATTTTCATTATGGTCTGTACCATATTAATTTGTCCATATTTTATTTTCTTTAAATATTTTTCTAATATTGTCTCACCATTTTCTTCTTCTTGTTTCTTCTAAAATTCAATCCAATTTGTAGGTTGTATAGTGGGATTGAAATAGGTGGGAATGAGGGACTTTTTATTGAGATCACTGATCCCATCCTTTACTATCTATAATTCATTAGATACGATTTTATGGTGATGATTGGCAATGGCTTGAATGTCATCAACTATCACTATGACCTAAGATACTTGATCATTCAAACAGTATAATGCTAAGTTTTTCCAGTTTAGCATTTTTATAGGTTCTTCTTGATCAAAATCTCTTTTAGATATTCTCTGAGGCCAAAACTATGATTTTGTAGAACCATTAGCAAATTATTTTTTCAAACTAAGAGAATTTAGGAAGCTTACCCTCATGTTAAGACAAATTTCCTTGAGTCTTAATGGTATTCTAAATAGATTTGAAACTACCTTCCATATTAATCTCTTTAGATTCTATAGAAGAATATACAAATTTCTAAATTTCTATATTTCAAATTTTCTTCACTACTCTATGTTTTTTTACTATTGATTGTCTGATTTTTGAAGACTAAAACATGTTTATCTCTATATTTTCCACTGATATGTTTAATAATTTTTTAACATTCTTTACACTGTAAATTATTTATCATAAGATCATAAATTAGTTGCAGATCTCTATGCGGGTAAACTATCATAAGATTTTCTCTTTTTCCTTTCTTCTATAACCATTTTTTAAACTCATTGTACTTGGCATTATCAATTGAGAGTCATCTAGAAGTAGTGGGAACATCTAAAAATATTCTAGAAATAGAGGAGAAGCATATTGATAGAGATTGTGGATGTCTAAAATAATTTGAAAAAGAAATTTCAATAGAATCACCATGATTTCATAGTGACTAAGAAGAAAAAAGTACTAGAGCATAAGGAAGTTGTTGTCGGGTTGACAAAGTCCAAGACTAGGGATTGGATAGTTTATCCCATGAAATATATTCGAGTGTAATTACTTGACCCTTATTACCTATTTTAATTAACAAGGAATATCCTTTAGGAGATTTAACTTTTACTATAGGATTTAAGGTATCTGTGATGTGCATAATTAATCTCCAATGATTATTTAAACTATGCGATCCTTCAAGCATATAAATTCCATTTGATTTAATTTTGAGCTTGAATACCTTATCCAAATGAGGATCTAAAAGGAAAACAACAAAATTGGGATATACATCAGTGCAGATGGCTTCATCAGTTAGTGGAACATTGGCAAGTCCTAAAAAATTATTATTTCTAGCATCTAAACAAGCTGAAACTACAGAAGCATCAATACCTTTGCAAAATGGGGCATGTACACCAAATATAATACAACCTATATGACAGTAGTTGTATTTTTATTATTTTCGAACCTTTTTAATTTCATCATCATCAAGCATATTTATTGTGATATCTTCATTAGATGAACAGAGAGGAACTTTTCTTTCTATAACATTATATACTCTTAGAAAAGAGTTTAAATGGTAAAAAAATTATAGATATGCTCAGCTAAAATTTCTAGTAATCTCCATTTCGAGGTAAGATCCTTCTCTTCAATAGTGATCTAACTGATATTTGATGCAAGCACTTCAATGACTGGAACAAAATCTTCAACAAGATCATAAGATGTATATGTCATCTTTGTTCTCATCACGGTAACCCTTATTTGTGCCTTTAGAAAATCCTAAACATAGCCACTTGCCTAAAATGGGAATAAAAGGACATCTTACGTGGGTATAGTCTTCAAGAACTAAATTACAACCAATATCATATAAGGTTTATTTTTTGATTAACCAGATGGTGAAGATCATACTCACTACTAATTTCTGATTGCAGAATAAAAGAACATGGCTTTGATACCATATTAAGAAAAACTTTTTTTTAATTTGAAATAAAACATTACACAAAGTATTACATAGAACTGCATATAAATGCACTATATGGTAGGGCCTTTCAATAAGCTTCTATTCAAAATAAGAATGTACAAAGAATTCCTTAATTTTCTAAAAGAGGTATGATTGTACCAAATCACTTGATGCCTCATTCTGCCTTTATAATGGATTTTATAGACCTTAGGCAGTGAGTTGGAATTCTAAGAAAACTAATAGAATATTCTATACAACTAACTAATGTTCATTGACCAATCAATTTCACATCCTCATTCATTGCAAAGATAAGTCTTTATCATGTATGTGAAGATATAAGGTTTTATCCAACATGTGAAGTGATAAGATGTTATTCAACATGTGAAAATATAGTCTTATCCAACACGTGAAGTGATAAGGTGTTAGTCAACATGTGAAGATATAGTGTCTTATTCAATTCATAAATAGATAAGGGCTTATCTACTTGGTCATTATCTCATAAAGATATTTATTTTTAATTTACTACCTATGTTGTAGATGACAAAATTTTCTTTAAAGGACATAATTTTTCACCTACTTTTATCGCTACTTTTGGAGCGGCCCTCGGGATTCCCACGGTTGGTGGGTGGTTAGTGGGTGTGGGTGGTTTAGCCCACGGTGTTGTATCCACGGTACCCTAATACCACTTGGTGGTTTAGGGTTGTATGAGTTTCCTTATATAATTATTGTAATGCCCCATTTGAGGGACAAGAGAGAGAATAATATATCAAGGAGGATAGACTCTTGTTTGTTGGACTAGCCCAAATCGGGTGAACCAGGGTAAATCTTGTGTGTTATATGTGCATTGAATGGTGTCATTATTTCCTTAGTTATTATTTCTGCATTATTTCTAGAATATGTTTCTGTAATTTCTCTTCATTTGGTATCAGAGCCAAGTCATTAGCCATAGGGGGACGCCTTTATTGCTAGGGTTTAAATCCGTTTGAAGAAGATCTAGGGTTTCTAGGAGTGAGAGGAAACCTATTCTGGAGTGGGAGTTACGCAGAAGGAGTTTGAAGGAAAAAATGTCAGGAAATCATTCAAGGATAGAGATCGAGAAATTTGACGGCAAAAGTTTTGAGCTATGGAAGTTAAAGATGGAAGATATGCTCGTGGACAGAGATCAATGGGCTGCTATTTCAAAAACAACAAAACCTACGGGTACTTTCGATGAAGATTGGGAGAAGATGAATCGAAAAGCAAGGAGTCTGATTCGACTGTGTCTTGCAGATTCGGTGCTCATCAATGTTTCGGGAGAAGCTACAGCGAAGGATCTCTAGGAGAGGTTAGGGGCTTTGTATCAATCGAAGTCCCTAGTGAACAAATTATTCCTCAAAAAGAAACTGTACAATCTTAGGATGCATGACGGGGATTCGGTTGCAGATCATCTGAATGCATTCAATACAATGGTAAGTCAACTAACATCTATAGAAATTAAGTTGAGTGAGGAAGATAAATGCATTACTTTGTTATGCTCTTTACCAGATTCATGGGATAACTTAGTAGTAGCAATTGGTAGTACAACTTCATCCACATTGAAGTTTGAAGATATAGTGGCATCTCTATTATCCGAGGATATGAGGAGAAAAGCCATGGAGGGCACATCTAAGGAAGCCCTAACAGTGAGAGGGCGTGCCAAGGAGAAGGACAAATCTAGATATGGTGATAGGTCTAAGTCTAAAGGTAGATCCAAGTCTCGGGGAAGTTTGAGAGAAAATGCTGGAATTGTGGCAAGCCTGGTCATATGAAGAAGGATTGCAGATCAAAGAAAGTCGAGTCTGGAAAAAGTCCGATGAATCGACTTCCACAGAGATGAATAAATCCATTGATGAAGCAGGGGATGTATATTTGGCATCCTGCTCATCATGCTCCACACGATCAGATAAAAATGATTGGTTGATTGATACTGGTGCCTCTTTTCATATGACTCCTCATAGAGGGTGGTTCAATGAATATGAAAGATATGATGGAGGGGAGGTACTATTGGGAGATGATTCACCACTCGAATCATGGGTCGTGGAAGAGTGAAAATTTTGCTGCAGGATGGTAGGGTTAAGACCCTACCAGGTGTGATGCATATTTCGGGACTTGCTAGAAATTTGATTTCGGTAAGCAAAATGGCCGATGCAGCAGTGAATGTCATTTTTGGCAAGGATTCATGCAAAATGGTTCGTGGATCAATGGTGTTGGCAAGGGGAGTTCGGATTGGAACATTGTATAAGCTATTGGGAAGCACTATGACAAATGAGTGCAATAGCTCAACTGTTCCTGAGGTTGATTCTGATAAAAGCTCAACACTCTGGCATCAAAGGATGGGCCATATTGGAGAAAAGGGATTGCGTACTCTGTACACAAAAGGTATGGTTCATGGTATCCCTAATTACTCAATGACTTCTGAGTTCTTGTGAACATTGTATTTATGGTAAACAGAATCGGGTTAGTTTTCCATCTAATGCCACAAGATCTAGTGGGGTACTAGATTTGATCCACAGTGATATTTTTGGTCTTGTTCCTATGCCGTCTCTTGGAAAATCACGGTATTATGCTTCCTTTGTTGATGATTTTTCAAGATATGCATGGATTTACTTTCTTAAGAGCAAAGATGAAGTGTTTGAAAAATTTAAGGAATTTAAAGCACTTGTTGAGAATCAAACTGATAAAAGGATTAAGGTGTTGAGGTCTGATAATGGAGGGGAATATTGTTCTAATATATTTGAGAAATTTTGTAAGCAATGTGGTATTGCAAGACAGAAGACTACTTCATATACACCTCAACAGAATGGAGTTGCAGAGAGGTTGAACAGATCACTGATGGAGAAGGCTAGAAGTATGCTCAGTGGTGCAGGTTTGGCACAGGAATTCTGGGCAGAAGCAGTGAGTGCAGCATGTTACTTGCGAAATCGGTCACCTACATCAGCATTGCCAGATCAAACTCCATTTGAAGCTCTATTTGGTAAGAAACCATCTATTTCACATCTCAGAGTTTTTGGCTGTGATGCATACATGCATATTCCAAAGGAGAAAAGAAGTAAGCTAGATAATAAGGTTGTTAAATGTATCTTTATTGGTTATAAAGATGGTGTTAAAGGATATAAGCTTTGGAATCCAAAAACTAAAAGTACAGTGTATAGTAGAGATGTGGTGTTTAGGGAGATGATCAGTGATTCTAGGAAGGTAGTTACAGAAGAGGAACCTGGAACGGTCCAATTTGATCTCATGGAAAACTATCAGACAATAGAGGATCTGGAAGAGGAGCATACAGATGAGGATATGGAAGAGGAGCATACAGGTGAGGATCTGGAAGAGGATGAAGAAGAGGTTCATACACCTATGGTAAGGAGATCAACACGGGAAAGGAGGCAACCTGAAAGGTACAGTCCATCTGCTTTTCCTACTTCTTTTGTACTATCTGTTATCGATGAAGATCCTAGAACAGTTAGAGAAGCTGTTAATTCTGGAGAGGCAAACCATTGGGAAGAGGCCATGGATGAGGAAATGATGTCCCTGAAAAAGAACAGAACATGGGATTTAGTGAAATTACCAAGTGGTAGGAAAGCAATAGGTTGCAAGTGGATCTTTAAAAAGAAGCAGAATGCTGAAGGTAAAGTGGAGAAATATAAAGCTCGCCTAGTTGCTAAAGGTTTTTCTCAGGTTGAAGGAATTGATTATGGTGAAGTTTTTTCTCCCGTTGCAAAGCTAACATCAATTAGATTTATGTTAGCTGTGGCTGCTGCATTCGATCTTGAAATAGAACAGATGGATGTGAAAACTGCATTCCTTCATGGAGATTTGGAGGAAGAAATCTATATGAGGCAGCCTGAAGGTTTCACTGTTGCAGGAAAGGAGGATCCGGTATGTAAGTTAAAGAAATCATTGTATGGACTGAAACAATCACCTAGAATGTGGTACCAAAAATTTGATACTTATGTTTTAGGAATTGGTTTTGTTCGTAGCAATGCTGATCACTGTGTATTCAAAGAAAATTGGTAATGTAATTGTCATTATAGTTCTTTATGTTGATGACATGTTACTAATTGGAAATAGCAAGAAACCGGTCGTGGAAGTAAAGTCTCGATTGGCATCACAATTTGACATGAAGGATCTTGGCCCTGCAAATTTTATATTGGGTATGCAAATAAAAAGAGATCGCTCTAACATAAGGTTGTGGCTGGATCAGAAAAAGTATGTTGAGACAGTGTTGAAAAGGTTCAATATGCAGGATTGCAAACCGGTGAAGGTACCTATTTCTTTAGGTGAAAAATTGTCTGCTGAACAATGTCCAAAAATAGAAGAAGAGGTAGAGGAAATGTCACATATTCCTTATGCAAATGTCGTAGGTAGTTTAATGTATGCCATGGTTTGTACTAGAGCAGACATTGCCCATGCAGTGGGAGTCTTGAGTAGATATATGTCTAAACCTGGTAAAGAGCATTGGACTGCTGTGAAAAGGGTGTTTAGATATTTGCGTGGCACCTCTGATTTTACAATCTGCTATGAGGGTACAGGTAAAGAAAATAGACAATTGGATATAGAAGGGTTTGTTGATGCAGATTGGGCTGGAGATCTGGACAGGAGAAGATCTACTAGTGCTTATGTATTCAATTTGTTCGGAGGGGCCATTAGTTGGATGAGCAAGAGGCAGACTGTTGTTGCTCTTTCAACTACTGAAGCTGAGTATATGGCTGCCACTGATGCAAGTAAGGAAGCTGTATGGCTGCAAAGACTATGTGCTGAAATTGGGTTCTTTCAAGGATCTGTGAAGATAAACTGTGACAGTCAGAGTGCCATATTTTTGGCAAAGAACCCTGCTTACCATTCAAGAACGAAGCACATTGATACAAAGTTCCATTTCTGTAGGGACATGCTTGAACAGAGGAAAGTGTTGCTGGAAAAGGTAGACACCAAGGAAAATGTTGCAGATGCTTTAACCAAGGCTGTAAGCACTGAAAAGTTTAGATTCTGTTCAAATGAAATGGGTCTGGCAAAGTATTCAACAAGTGGGAGAATGTTGGATATGTCTCATTCTTTTCCGAAAAAGAATTGTATGACAGGCACTACAGCGCAAAAGACGACGGGTAGGGGGGGCTAAAATTTTTCACCTACTTTTATCGCTACTTTTCACCTACTTTTATCGCTACTTTTGGAGCGGCCCTCGGGATTCCCACGGTTGGTGGGTGGTTAGTGGGTGTGGGTGGTTTAGCCCATGGTGTTGTATCCACGGTACCCTAATACCACTTGGTGGTTTAGGGTTGTATGAGTTTCCTTATATAATTATTGTAATGCCCCATTTGAGGGACAAGAGAGAGAATAATATATCAAGGAGGATAGACTCTTGTTTGTTGGACTAGCCCAAATCGGGTGAACCAGGGTAAATCTTGTGTGTTATATGTGCATTGAATGGTGTCATTATTTCCTTAGTTATTATTTCTGCATTATTTCTAGAATATGTTTCTGTAATTTCTCTTCAGTAATGATGGACATTTCTTAAGATCACTTATTCCATCCTTGACTATCTGTAAATTATTAGATATGATTTGATGGTGATGATTGGCAATGGCTTGAATATCATCAACTATCACCGTGACTTGAGAGACTTGATCATTCAAACAATTTAATGCTAAATTTATCCAATTTAGCATTTTGACAGGTTCTTGATTGGAATCTCTTTTAAATATTCTTTGAGACCAAAATTATAATTTTGTAAAACCATCAACAAAGTATTTCTCCAAATGAGATAATTTGATAAACTTACCCTCATGGTAAGATAGATATCCTTGTGGATTCTTAATGGTATATTCCTATATATATTTTGAACTAGTTTCCATATTAATCTCTTTAGATTCTACATGAGAATCTACAAATTCCTAAATTTCTATATTTCCAATTTTCTTCACTACTCTGTGCTTTTTGACTATTGATTATCTGATTGTTGAAGACTTGAACATTGTTATCTCTTTATCTTTACCACTAATATGTTTAATAATATTTTTACATTCTTTACACTATAGATTATTTATCACAAGATCAAAAATTGATTACAGATCTCTATGCGGGCGGACTAATGTAAGTTTTTCTCTCTATCCTTTCTTTTGTAATTTTAGAAATAGATTATATTCCATCATTTGGGTCATGTAAATGTATCTTCCAAGGTACATACTTAGGACATTAGATTACTTTAGGGGAAGTTTATCTAGTTACTTCATGCAATGTAATAAATGCACAAGTGTCAATGTGCAAGTTGTCCCTTGCACAACTAGGTAGAGTGTTGGCCAAGTAACCTATTTTTGCCTATATAAGGAAGACCTCATTGTTAGATAGATATAGAGAGTCAAGGACATAGTAGCTTAGAGCATCTTCGTAGGTAGTAGTGTAGTTCTATGTGGATCACCATCCAGTGGTGATGGGTGCAATGTAGTTCAGTAGCTTTATTAATGGAGTGTTCATTTCCTCCATAGCTACATTGTATTCATTTATATCATTTCTATTTATTGCATGTCTTAGTCTTCTAGCAGATTTACTTTCTTTCATATTATTCTGCATCTCGTGATTGTTATCTCCCTATGGCCATTACATCAAAAGCTAATAGTGGTATCAAAGCTATGGTAGATCTAGTCTATGTAGGTCTATAGGAAAACCACCATCATTATTGAGCCTAAGTTTTTTTTCAAATTGACACACCGCTAGACCAACCACTATCAAAACTCTCAGAAGAATCTAGGTGGTAGAATTAGGGAGAGTCACAAGTGAGGACTGAAAGAAATCTTAGTTCCAAAAATACTGAGATTGCACTTGACTAGAGTCTTTCCACAGAGTTGCAGGAAAAACTCGTGAAGACCAGGACTCAACATTCAATCCACTAGATTGATAGATCATCTAGTGAAGATCATCCAGGATATCTAGAACTTGCTAACTATTACCCAAAGTTTCTTTTGTTGTAGATAATTAATTCTTAGAGGATTGGTACTCCTATGATAGAAATCTAGGAGACTCCAACTTTGTTACCCGAAGGTCGGCGTGCCCTCATAGTGCAGATATTAGTTCCTTGTGCAAGAGAAGAACACTATGGAAGAAGACTTCTGGAGAAGATCCATGGTGAAGTTAGGAGACTAAAGATCTCCATTGCTATATTGAAGAACTTCATAGTTGAAGAACATGCCATATAAGCCTTGATACAAAAAGGCCATAGTAGCCTTGAAGAAAAGGCCATAGAAGCCTTGAAGAAAAAGCCATAGAAGTCTTGATATTAAAAATGCCATAGAAGCCTTGAAACTAAAACGGCCATAGAAGCCTTGATATTGAAAAGGCCATATAAGCCTTGATATTGAAAAAGGCCATAGAAGCCTTGATACTAAAAAGGCCATAGAAGCCTAGATACTGAGAAAGGCCATAGAAGCCTTGATCTTGAAGAAGAATTCAAAAATAATATATGATTCAAAAGTAGATTAAGATCTCAGTACTAATATTTTTGTTGTAGGGAAATAATATTCAATGAGTTGGGAGACTTCCTACAAGAAATTTAGGAAGAGTATCTTCTTTAGAATCAATTCAGCACCTGAAGCAAAAGATATTAGGAGAATATCTCATCGAAGGACTTCTAGACTTGGAAGAAGAATAAGGACTAGGAGAGTCTTACTCAAATCCAGAAGTAGCAAAATAAGATATCCAGAAGTAGATCTCACCACCAACACTTCTAGGAGTAGAATATTGAAGAGGTCTCAAGGAAAGACCAACAGAAGCTGCAAGATCAAAGACCTTGGGAAGGTCTCATCGAGCATCTAAAAAAATGCTAGGAGAGCCTTACTAAAGAAATCATCAAAGGAGAACTCACTAGAGAAATCCACTACCAAGGAGAAGCCCCTAATAGTGAAGGACTTGGGACAATTGTCACCATCCGACAACAAGCCCAAGAGAAGGATAATTTGGCAAGGAGTTCCAAATCCAAGAAGGAGAATTTGGCAAGGAGTGCCAAATCTAAGAAGAAGAATCTAGTGAAGACCTCAAGATATTCAAAATCTTGAGAAGAAGATCCTGCTTGAAGTCAAAATTCGATAAGAATACTTGAAGATAGAAGGAGCTCATCAAATCTAGGAGATTTGAATATTACCTCTCACAGCAAGAAGGCACCGCTTTAGAGATAGAGACTTATCCAAATCTATAGTAGAAGGAGGAGATCACAAGAGGAGAACAAGCCACCAAATCTTAGGCTCATGAAATAAAGTTTGAGACCATCATTTGGTGAAGAAGGAGTTGTTCAAGACAATCTACAAAAAGCTACAAGATCCTACTCAAAGCAGCAACTTGGTGATCTTAGACACCAAGATCCACATCCTCTATAGAAGTGGCAAAAGGAGCTATAGAAGATTTTAAAAAAAATGTATGCAACTACTGGTGCTAACTAACTCATTAATTAGATTACTTATCAGATTCATTGGAGCACCTTATTTGGATTAAAGTTGCAAGAAGAAAAAGTAGATTACAGTCTTCAAAAGTGCAAAAAGGAAAAGGTTCTTTTTAAGTTTCATTTGCACATTAATTAGGAGTTGATTAGATTTTAGAATTATATCTATCAACTATATATCATCTACTTTGGAAAAATAAAATAAGACTAAGCCCTACAATATTAGTTGTAGTGAATTTGCAGAATAACTCTTGAAGATTCATTTCAGATTATTCTTGATTAGTTGCAATAAATTGATTAAGTGCATTATCTTGAGAGTTGATTGGAGTGATAAGGTGAAATTTTTAGTGCATTAAAAATAAAGTCTATTAGATTTATTTGCACTATTATACTACTCTCAAAAGAAATTAGTTTTGTGTTTTTGAAGGGCACAAAATCTGATTTGTATCAAGTGTCTAAAGACACTCTTAAAGTACAAAAATATGCAACTCATAGTGGCCAATAGAAGCCACCAAAATTGGTTAGTACAAGTGAATAAAAACTAACCAAAAGAAGATTCAAATATTGAGACTTGGTGAGTCTCAAATCCAAAGCACTACAGGGTTAAGTGCAGACAAAAAAGCTTCTATCTACAACATTTGTAAAGCTTGGATCTATCATTAAATATCCAAGCAAAGAGGGCAAGGAGTCTATCCAAAGGGACATCCTCAAAACCCTCATTTGTGCATTCAAAATATGCTACAAAATTAGACTACAAGACCTACAAGAAGGAGTGCAAAAAGGGTGCAATAAGAATGTATTATTCTCATAGAATATTACAAGGTATTGCACTACATTATTCATAGGAAAAGGGCAGATTGAAGGTGCCACTAAAGGCACAAAAACTATAGGGAAATCCAGCCAAGAAAGGTCGAACATCAAGCACTCCTCATCCATGACACAAGGAGCCATTCGAAGGGGCTCACACTTCACATCTTGGATGGATGAACCTGCAAAAGGTAATGCACATATCAGTCGATCATCAACCTACATTTACATAGACAAAAAGGGAGCTCTCTTTTACAAGAAAAAAGGTGGTAGATTCTACCTCAATCAATGTGGATGAACAACGTAAAAGGAGCACATTGAAGGGAACAAGGAATGAGGAGAACAAGTGATATATTCAGAGGTTTCTAGCTTGGTGAAGATTTTCCACCAAAATAATCACCTACAATGCCATTCGAAGCTCCAAAATCACCTCAATGATCGACCAACAAGAGAAGAGGTTGCTTGCACTCCAAGAAACATAGCAAGCAAAGAAGAGGCATACAAAAAGGAGTTATACTCTCCTTGGAAGCATTACAATGAAATAACTCCATGCAGAAAGGTTGAAAGCCACTTGGCATGAATTCTCTAAGGTGCCATCCCATTTCTTAACATCCAAGAAAACTCACGAAGGAGTTACAAGCGCTCACACAAGTGTTCATGCGTTACAAGGTGACCAAGAAGCTAGCAGAGCGTTACTAAAGGATTGTTACATTACAAAGGAGAAGGAGCGCTCATACGTAATGGGTGTGACACATGTCACAAAGCTCAAGTTTATTCCTCCAATAAAAGGTGCCCAAAGTCCAAATTTCACAACATAACAAAACGTAATCAAATCCAGTCAAGCACAACGTGGAAGGAAGGAAGAAGGAGCATTAAAGGCTCCTGGTCTTGAAGGTCAAACCTTCCTATTTTTGTAGCATCTACATTCCAGCATTGAAGATGAGCATCTCCATTGATTCCAGCACCCAAGGGAACTTTAATACTGCTTGTTATATCCAGTTGAAGGAAGCATCGAACAATGAGGATATTAGCATCAAAAGGTAAGGTTTAAATCCCACTTTATTATTGCTTTCAATTTTGGAGATATAAGGGTTATAAGCTAAGGTTGAAATTTAGATTTTGAAAGCAAAAGCTATAAGGGATAACTTACCAAATTAAAATAATATTTGCAACTCAACCTAGGAGAAATAAGGAATTCTACTTGGATTAAATTCTTTAATATTTTGCAAATATTATTAATTTTCTAAATTTCCAAATTTGGGAGTGATAAGGGTTACAACATCAAACTAGGTCTTTGGAAATTAGAAATTAAAACCTAAGGGTTATAAAAAGAGGTTATTAAATATTTTTGTTAAGGTTGGAAATTTATAATTTTCTTGTCTCAAAATTTCTCAAAAAGGGACAAAAGGAATCCAACATTAAAACCTCTTCAAAAATTGGAAAAGTGCTTAGTTCAATTAGGAGAAATAAGGTGTTAGAAAATTTGATTTTTGATCTTTACAAAATTGTACAAAATCAACCATAAATTGAACTATATTTTACAAAAGCACTATATCTTATTCCAAAATCATTAGGGAGTCATAAGGCATTCTACAAAACTTGATAATAATATCTATCAAAGGTTGTCAAGTTGGGAAGATATAAGCTTTCTTCAAAAACCTAAAATTAGGTGTTCATACTCTCATTACTAGGGAGACATAAGGAAGCCTACAAATCTAAAATATTAATAAAGGTTTCATCAAATCAAGCTTATATACTTCAATCAGGGATTTCATATATCCTAAGACTAAGGAGCTATAAGGATGTCTACTTCTCAAAATACCAATAAGTGCTTCAGAAAGGAAAAAGCCAATGCCATAAAGCTTGGGATCATGAATCTACTCAAGAAATCGAAAGGAAAATTAGATCTAGCTTCAAAAATAATCCATAGTGAAGCATTAGAAGATAATTTTGACACTATGGAATGTTATCTTCAAACCCATCTCAATGAAGCAATTGACAATGGAAAAAGTGATATTTTACTTTCCTTAGACTTTGCAAGCATATTGTACATGGCACTGCTCACATATAAACACTACAAGGCAAAAAATGAAGAACAAAAAGGATTGATAGAATTACTCAAAAAGAAGATAGAACTTGATGAATCATATCTAGAAAAGTTTTTCAATCCTCATGCAGCATCAACACTTCCTATTCTACTAACTCAAAATATTATCATGATGCCTTAAGTGGTTGTTCAAAAACTTATGTACATATTAAAGATAGGAAAGAAGAATCTTCCTCACAAGAACCAAGTAGCAACTCAACCTCCTGTGAGAACACAGAAACCAAAATCAAAGGCAAAGCCAAAGATGAAGAAGAAGACATAGTAGATAAAGGAGGAATACAATGCAAAGTCAATTGAAAGAAGAAGCCTTAGCTCCAGCTTACTTTGCATCATATGAAGACACAGATTACCTGTTGAACCTGAACACAAAGAATGTAGAGGAAGAATACAAAGTTTAGGATGATGAAGATGAAGATCCATATTGAAGACTAAAATTCTTCAATACCCAAATAATGTAATACAGGAGGGTGTTAGAAATAGATTATATTCCATCATTTGGGTCATGTAAATGTATCTTCCAAGGTACATACTTAGGACATTAGATTACTTTAGGGGGAAGTTATCTAGTTACTTCATGCAATGTAATAAATGCACAAGTGTCAATGTGCAAGTTGTCCCTTGCACAACTAGGTAGAGTGTTGGCCAAGTAACCTATTTTTGCCTATATAAGGAAGGCCTCATTGTTAGATAGATATAGAGAGTCGGGGACATAGTAGCTTAGAGCATCTTCATAGGTAGTAGTGCAGTTCTGTGTGGATCACCATCTAGTGGTGATGGGTGCAATGTAGTTTAGTAGCTTTATTAATGGAGTGTTCATTTCCTCCATAGCTACATTGTATTCATTTATATCATTTCTATTTATTGCATGTCTCAGTCTTCTAGCAGATTTACTTTCTTTCATATTATTCTGCATCTCATGATTGTTATCTCCCTATGGCCATTACATAAAAAATATAAAGAGTTAGCCAGAAGTAGTGGGAACATCTAAAAATATTCTAGAAACAAAATATGAGCATCTTGATAGATATTATGGATGTCTAAAAGAATTTAAAAAAAAAAATCAATAGAATCACCACAATTTCATAATGACTGATAAGCAGAAAGGACAGGATCACAAGGAAGCTATTGTCAAATCGACAAAGTCCAATACTAGGGAATGGACAGTTTATCTCATGAAATATTATTTGGGTGCAATTACTTGACCCCTGTTACCTATTTTGATTAACAAGGAATATCCTTTGGGATATTTAACTTTTATTGCAGTATTTAAGGTATATGTGATACGTAGAATTAATCTCTTATGGATATTTAAATTTTGTGATCCTTAAAGCATATCAATTCCATTTGATTTAATTTTGATATTGAATACCTTATCCAAATGAGTATCTAAAAGAGAAATAATAAAATTGGGATATACATCAGTGCAGATAGCTTCATCATTTAATGGAACGTTGGCAAGTCCTAACAATGAATTTGAATAATTATTATGTCTAGCATCTAAACAAGATAAAATTGTAAAGGTATCATTGCCTTTGTGAAAAAGGGCTTGTATACCAAAGATTATACTGCCTATATGATAGTATTTGTATTTTTCTTCTTTTCGAGCCTTTTTAATTTCATCATCATCAAGCATATTTATTGGGATCTATTTATTAGATGAAAAGAGAGGAACTTTTCTTTCTACAATATTATATATACTCTTAGAAAATATTTTAAAAATTAAAACTTGTTTATAGATATGTTCAATTGAAATATTTGGTAATCTCCATTCTAAGGTAGGATCCTTCTCTTCAATAGCAATCTGATTGATATTTGATGCAAGAACTTTAGCAACTAGAACAAAATATTCAACAAGATCATAAGATGTGGATGCCATCTTCTTTGTCATCATGGTAAACCATATGTGTACCTTCAAAAAACCCTAAACATGGCCACTTGCCTAAAATGGGAATAAAGGACGTCTTACATGGGTATATGCTTCAAGAACTAAATGACAACCGATCTTAGATTAGGTATATTTTTTTATTTAGTAAATGCTGAAGAGCATACTCACTACTGATTTTTAATCACAGAATAAAATACCATGGCTCTAATATCTTCATGTGTTGAATAACACCTTATCGCTTCACGTGTTGTATAAGACATTATATTTTCATGTGTTGAATAAAACCTTATAGTTTTATGCATTTGATAAAACCTTATATCTTCACATACATGATAAGTACTTTTCTTTTCAATACAATGAATGAGGATGCAAAATTGATTGGTCAATGAACATTAGTTAGTTGTATAGAATGTTCTATTAGTTTTCTTGGAATTCCCACTCACTGCCTAAGATCTATAAAATCCATTGTAAAGGCAGAATGAGGCATCGAGTAATTGAGTACAATTGTGCCTCTTGAGAAAATTAAGGAATTCTTTGTACATTCTTATTTTGAATATAATCTTGTTGAAATGTCCTCCCATATAGTGCAGTTCTATGTAATACTCTATGTAATTATTTATTTCAAATTTAAAAAAAAAAAAAAGGTTTTTCTTAATGGTATCAAAGCCATGTTCTTTTCTTCTATGATAAAAAAATAGTAATGAGTATGCTCTTCAACATCTACTGAATCGAAAATAAACCTGATCTGAGATCGGTTATCATTTAGTTCTTCAATCCTATACCTCTGTAGGATATCCAATTATTTCTATTTTAGGCAAGTGGTCATGTTTATGGATTTTTGAAGGCACAAATAAGGGCTACCATGATGAGAACGAATATGGCATCCACATATTTTAATCTTGTTGAATATTGTGTTCCAACCGCTGAAGTGCTTGCGTCAAATATCAGTCAGATTACTATTGAAGATAAGGATCCTACCCTAGAATGGATATTACCATATATTTCTATTGAGCACATCTATAAACAGGTTTTACCATTTAAACTCTTTTATAAGAGTATATATAATTTTATATAAAGAAAAGTTCCTCTTTGTTCATCTAATGAAGAGATCACAATAAAATGCTTGATGATGACGAAATTAAAAAGGCTCAAAAATAAGGAAAATACAAATACTTTCATATAGGCAATATTATCTTTAGTGTACATGCCCTTTTTTTGCAAAGGCAAAGATACCTCTACAATTTTAGCTTGTTTAGATGCTAGACATAATAATTTTTTCAAATTCATTGTTAGGACTTACCAATGTTCCATTAAATGATGAAGCTATCTACACTATTGTATATCCCAATTTTATTGTTTCCTTTTAGATTCTCATTTGGATAAGGTATTAAATCTCAAAATTAAATCAAATGGAATTGATATGCTTGAAGGATTGCACAGTTTAAATCTTCCTTGGAGATTAATTCTACATGTCAAAAATACTTTAAATACTATAGTAAAAGTTCAATCTCCCAAAGCATATTCCCTGTTAATTAAAATAGGTAATAGAGATCAAGTAATACTACCCAAATATATTTCATGGGATAAACTATACATTCCCCAGTCTTGGACTTTATCGACTGACAATAGCTTCCTTGTGCTCTAGTCCTTTCTACTTCTCAGTCACTATGAAATCATGGTGATTCTGTTGAAATTTCTTTTTCAAATTCTTTTAGACATCCACAATCTCTATCGAGATGCTCCTTCTCTATTTCCAAAAAAAATCAAATGTCCCCACTACTTTTGGTTGACTCTCATTTGATAATTCCAAGCACAGTGAGTTTCATAAGTGGTTACAAAAGAAAGGACAAAGAGAAAATATTACGTCAGTCTGCCCACATAGAGATCTACAATCGATTTTTTATCTTATGACAAATCATCCATAGTGTAAAGAATGTAAATAGATTATTAAACATATTAGTTGCAAAGATAAAGAGATAAACATATTTCAGTCTTCAACAATCAAACAATCAATAGTCAAAAAGCACAAAGTAGTGAATAAAATTGGAAACATAGAAATTTGAGAATTTTTATAGTCTCTTGTAGAATCTAAAGAGATTAATATGAAAGGTAGTTCCAAATACATTCAATAACATATCATTAAGACTCCACAAGAAGATTTGTCTTACCATGAGGGTAATTTTCCCAAATTCTTTCAATTTGAGAATACTCTGTTAATAGTTCTACAAAATTATAGTTTTAGCCTCAAAGAATCTCGAAAATATATTATGATCAAGAAGAATCTATAAAAATGCTAAATTGGATAAAATTAGCATTAAACTATTTGAATGATTAAGTATCTCAGGTCATAGTGAAAATTGATGATATTCAAGCCACTACCAATCATCACCATCAAATCGTATCTGATGAATTATAGATAGTCAAGAATGGGATCAGTGATCTCAAGAAAAGTCCATCATTCCAACCTCTTTCAATAATGCAATACAACTTACAAAATGGAAAGAAAAAATAAGAATAAAAGGGTGAGAAAATATTAGAAAATTATTTGAAAAAAATAAAATATGGACAAATTAATATGGTACAGAGCATAATGAAGATAGATTAGTTAGGTATTTCTGATACTACTACTTCAGAAATAATTCATTTAGAACATCCTACTAGTCTAGAACCTCTTCAAGGTATGGCTCATGTACAAAATTTCCAACCTTCAAATTTGAAGGTCCCTATTTGCAGAAATCCTCGTAAGGTGCATGAATTGGCACATTATATCATAGGTTGGGGTGATATCCAAAGAAATTTCTTCAATAAAATAAATCCTGAGATTACATTTTCTATAACTACTGGTTTTGTAGATAATCTTAAAGCATGGTATGATCAGTTGTCTACTAAGGTTAAAGAAATATTATCTAATCAAGGACATAGAGCCCTTGCTCAAGCCATAGTTAATGAATTTGTTGGTAATATTGTTGAATACCAAAAGGAAGCAAAGAATAAGTTTATGAAATCTAATCTCTGTAACATGAAATATTTTGATAACTATTTGTGTTACATTGGTGAACTTTAATATCAATCAGGGAAAATTCATATGAAAAAAAAATTGATTGCTTCTTTTTCCAAATGGTTCCAAAAGGAAATTGAGTATGTTCATCCAGAAGGATTAGAAGAACAATCCTTTGAAAAAAATTTCAAGATCTCAGGAAAGCCAAAAATCTCCTCTGTGAGAGAATGGAAGAGAAAGAAGAAGAGCAACAAATTCATAAGAAAATGAGAAAATATTGTAAGTATAAAATAGACCCATTTAATTACACTAATGAAGAATTCAGTAAAATGAAATATTCAAGAAAATTTTAGAAACAATGCAGTTGTAAATTTGAGTTTTCAGGGTCTAAATCAAAATAGAAAAAATATATTTTAGGAAGAAAGGAAAAATCAAAAAAGGTTTCAAAATGTTTTCTCTTCGATGTTATCTTTGAAGACAAAAGGGACATTATGCAAATAAATGTTCTAAGAAGAATTCTTTAAAAGAAAATAAAATTAATTTAATTCCTTTTGCTAAAGAATACATTTTCATATCTAATTCTGAGTATGACTCTGATGATATTTCTCTATCAATTATTGAGGATCAAATAAATTACTTTTCTAATACTAACAATGAAGAAGAAGACTATAGTTGGTCTAGCAACTCGGTAGTTTCTAAAATTGATTTTCAGATTAACATGTTTTCTTTTTAGAATAGAGAACATATTACTGTAGAATTGGAAAAAGTAGAAAAAAAGCCTATTACTCAGAATCTTGGGATAGTACCAAGATTATGTCTTTGCAGCAGAAAGTTAAGAAATTGAAATAACAACTTCAACAACTTGATTGGAATGATAAAATTAAGGAAGCTAGAAAATAGAAGTAACCTTCTGCAACTTTTGTTCAACAAAAATCAGTCAATAGTACTTTTTCACAGGAAAAAAAGAACTTTAAAGTTCTTATCTGAAAGACCCACCAAAAAAGGGTCCAAAGCACCATAAATGGTGTATCAAAATATTACAGGCTCTAGAAATCTATATTTCTCAAGTCCAAAAATAATTTGAAGAGCTCTCTAAGAAATAGGAAAATCATGAGGTAAACAACGACTATGAAGAAGATATTTTAGAAATGGTTAAGCATCATTAGAGAGAAGCAACATATCAGTAGATTGAACAGTAGTATGGTGATATAGAGGTAAATACAATTCATTTTATAGAATTACCCATCTGTGAGGTACAAATAAAATATAATCATTTTAAACCTTATAGAATTGATGCTATCATTGATTATGGTGCAGCCACAAGCCTTTGTAGATATAAAACTCTCCCTAAATATATGTGGTTGAACACATTCTAAATTTCGATAGACAAAGGCTACATTCAAAGTTTACAGTTATTTTTTCTTAGCTATTTTATGATCAGATTATAGAATGTGAATTTTTGCAATTTGAAATGCCTAAGTATGATATGTTGATTGGCATTGAAAAAGCTCATGCCAGTCACATTACATTGTGAAAAATTAATTGTTCTTTCAAATGTGACCCTACCATTAAAAACTTTTTATGAAGTTCAGGTTCCTTTATGGAAACCTCACAAAGAGATTAATAATATTTGGATTCAAAATAGGACTAATAAGATTTAGTCACATATTGATGCACTCATTACCAAAATTAAGATGGATATTTGTTCTGATGATATTTATAAAGCAAAAAGGAATTTAGTTTGTACAATTCCTTTAGATTTAGTTATTGATCTTGTGACAGGTGTTCATAAAGAGCTAAAATTCAAAGCTCATCATAGCGGTATGAATCCAACACTGACCAAAGAATACAAAGCAGAAATTGATGAACTTCTCCAGAAATATTTAGTAGAAAAATCTCATAGTCCATGGGGCTATTCAGTTTTCTATGTCAACAAAAGAGCATAATGGGTTAGAGCTAAGAAGAGGTTAGTAATTAATTATAATCCTATAAATAAATTTTTCAATTCCATTTAACATTCCATTCCATCCTGAGATGAATAACAGGAAGTCACGTCTATTCAAAATTTGATCTGAAATTTGGTTTCTGGTAAATTAAGGTTCATTAGGATGATAGGTATAAGATTGTTTTCATTGTTCCTTTTGGAAAATATCAATGGAAAGTCTTACCCTTTGGTCTCAACATTGTCCCCACAATTTTCAAGAAGACTATGAATGATTTATTTGAATATTATAGATATTTTATCTATGTGTACATAGATGATATATTTATATTTTTAAAAACTCTAGAAGAACATTTGTAGCATTTACAAAAATTTTATAATATCTGCAAACATAATGGGTTGATTTTGTCTCTTACAAAATGTGAATTCTTTAAGGATTCTATCAAGCTACTTGGGGTTAACATAGAAAATGATCAAGTCCAACTTCAAGAACATGTCTTGAAGAAAATTTTTAATTTTCCTGATGTTCTGCATGATAAAAATCATATTAAGTAATTTTTAGGCTACGTAAATTATATTGTTGGTTTCTATCATCATGTAGCAAAAGATTGACTAATATTAAATTAGTTGGTAAAGAAAGAAGCACTAGCCTAGTCATCTCTACCTACTACAGTAGTACAACATATTAAGTAGACAGTATCCAAACTTCCACCTTTGGCCCTTCCAGGTCTTGGTAAAAAATTCTCTACACAGATGCTTCTACTAACACTTGGGATGCAATTTTTATAGAATAAATTCAAGGTGTTGAAAAGATTTGTAGGTATGGTTCTAGTTCATTCAAGAATATAGAACTCTGGTATCCCAGTTGGAAGAAGGAAATACTTACCATTATAAAAGCAATCAAGATGTTTAAATTCTTTCTTGCCAATGAACATTTTCTCATCAAATCTGATTTAAAGCATTGGTGAAAACATCTTGACAATGCCATCAACGACATTGCTAAAGGAATTTGACTAATCAGATGGAATATTTTTCTTGATAACTTTGAATTTGATATCGAATATATTACAAGAAATAAAAACATTATTGCATATTTTCTTAGTAGGCAACCAGTCCAAAAAGAAGTCAATATATTCCAATATGAAAAAGACCAATATGAGTTTTATGATTCATTTGTCTGGATTCCTTGGAAACTTCTTTAGAGAAAAAAAAGGTTACAGACTTCTTTATAGGGTGAAGCTATAGAAGCTAGAAATACCCTCATCTCGTTGGATCAAATCTACGGTGATACTTTCATCAGAGATTCCTTTTATGATGTCTAGCATAGAAACAATTCGTAAAATTATTTGCGACTGAAGTCCTTTAAGCAGATTTCATTGGTTTGATAAATTTTTTAGTTGGCTAAACTAGAATTTTATTATTTTCTTTGTATATAATTAGTTATCTCCAATTAGAGATCCTTTGAACATACAATTTGAATTCCTACATGCATGCTATTTGGACATTGTCAAGAAATATGTTCTTTCAGGGAAAGTAGCTTTCAACAGTGAACTATACCAAAGTTTGCTTTATTAAATATTATTTTAGACTAATCATCCTTGGAAGATTTAGAATGATGTCACACATGCACGTTACCTAACTAAAATGGAACTACTCATCTATGACCAACATGGCACTCCATGGTCATACTATCGTTTCTCGATATTTTCCCATTAGATACAATGTTCCACCACCAATTGTTTACTTTGAACATGATTTTTCTCCTGTTGAAGATTCTTCTGACTCTTTGGAGTCTTATTGAAGATATGGTGGGTCCATTTTCCCACTTATTTATAAAAGTTTCACATAGTCTTATCCTCAAAATCATCCACTTTGTAAAGTTTCTCATGGGATTTATCTTTAAAAGTATCCACTTTGTGACACGCTTCACTTTTTAATTATGTCCTTTAAGGAAAATTTCATCATATGCAACATATGTAGTAAAATAAAAATAAATATTTTTACAAGATAATTACCATGTAGATAAGCCCTTATCTCTGATACCATTAATAAAAACCTTTGTTTAATTTGAAATAAATTTTTACACAGAGTATTACACGGAACTACATAAAACTACACTATATGGCAGGGCCTTTCAATAGGCTTCTATTCAAAATAAGAATGTACAAATAATTATACAATGTTCTACATTCTATTTAAATAAAAATTTGTAAGGATACCCCTGCCTCCTTGGGTCTTACCCGAAAGTGGCATCCATTTTGGGATGTTTTCCACAAATAATAAATAAATAAAATAAAATAAAATAAAAATTAGTAAATATGTCCATAAATTTTTGAATAATGATCTATTTAGGTGTAAAAATAAAGCTAATAACTACGAAAAACTAGCCTATTTTCCTAGCTCATCACAAGGTAATCAAAGTAGCATGGATCTCACTTATTATAGCCTTCTATTGGACTAAAATATACCATTATTGTGGAAATACATTGTGCCCATCAATTTTAACCATAGTATAGTAATTGGATGAAACCAGGTTACCCTATGTTTCAACCTCCAAATAAGGTTGGCTCCTATAGTATTTTTCTAAAGGAAAAGGGAAAGGAAAGGATTAAAGGAAAAAAGAGAGAAAGGGCTTAGGCAGAGTAAAATTGTGGTTGGAATATAGTGTAACAACATTGAATCAAGCCATTACACCCATCTTAATCATTCCAAGGATTCACGTAATTAGCAATACAATATGCAATAAGAATATTCTTTAACATAATACACTAAATATGGAATGTAATAGAAATGACTTAAATTGAACGTCTGAAGCTTCTAATAATTCCAAAGACTATAAATATTAGCAATTCAATAGTTAATTCAAACATAGAACTACTTTAACATAATAAACCAACACTACAGTGTAACGAAAATGACTTAGAAAAATCATTCTTATTAAAACTATAGATGCAAAGACCATGGAGATCAAACAGCTACCACTTCATTGATCAACAAAGATTACATTATAAGACCAGGAAAGGAATATAGATTTGACTCCTTGAATGAGGTCTAAAATCATATTTATAAGATGCTTATTTGAATCTTGCAACGTAAGATTTACATTTAGTTATGAAAATGGTTGTAGATAGTTATACAAAAGGTTCCAGAAGCTTACATCAATGGTTCAGATTTTGATCTATGTTTGCATTTGAATTTGGCTCATTGATCTGCAATAAATTCTTGCAAGTGGCTACATTATTGAGGTTTTAGTTGGGAACAACTAGCAAGCACTATGGCGAAGATCTAGAGTAATGTCGATTGATGTTCTTGAATTCTAACTCCATTATTATCTTCTATTTTACCTCTATAGAGCAATCATGGTTTTGAGCTTGAGTCCTAGATTTGGGTGCTTTTAAGCTCTTTGTAATTATTTACTATCTTGGGCACAAGCCTAGGGAGGTCTAACCTCAGCTCAAAATGGCATGGCTTCTAGCCAACTTCTAGTTTTGGGTATCTTTCACTTGCTTTGTGCAGCATCAAATATATCTTGCTTTTGGTGACATCATCACTTAAGAAATCATGGCCTTGAGCCTTTTGTTTGAAAGTGCATTGACTATCGTAGCTTTGGGTGGATGACTAGGTTTGACTATGCTTTAACCCACTAGGTCTAGTTTTAGTAATTTCATGGTCTCAAGCCTTTTTTTTAAGCGATGACCCTCTCTTGGTCCTAATTCAAAATATCTAAGCAAAGTGCTAATTTGCTCATCGCTCATTCCCATGAAGAGCTTGTTGTTTTTGATGTTTGATTCTATCTTTCATGGTTTTAGGACTGATCTCGATCCTAGACTAATCCATCAACTTTGCAACACTTAGCCATTTTTGTAAATTTTACAACTACCTCTTTGTCCTTTGAATGTGGTCAAAATTTGACCCACATGTTTGGAACCTCCCAGGGATTTTTAGCTTGTGGGAATGAAGAACTTAAATAGATTTTCTTTTAGAATTAGCACTTTACAAGAAGGAATAAAGAAAAAAAGGAGTTAGAAAAACGTTGGGGGAGGGAGAGGAAACAATGTGAGAGATACAACCGATAATTGTTGCAAGATGGAGAGTGACAGAAGAAAAAAAATGAATGGAAAGGATAGAGATAAAATATAGTATGGAACACTTATTTACATGGGATGGTAAGTGAAGAAATGGATGCCCATGAAAACAAAGAATTTTATGGTAAATTTATGAGAGAACATAAAAAGAAATGGTATTATAACTTAAAAATAAGAAACAAAATGGAAGGCAATCATGGGACTACCCCACAAAAATGGCAAAAAGGGGTACCTGATTCATGGGACACCCCCACAAAAAGTATCTCTATGAGCATACTCCATTGGAGCTAAAAGCTAATTTAGGAATAGATAGATTACCATGAGCAAATATTCTAGTCACTTGAAGGTTGATATTCATCTTCTTTGCACTTCTTTCTCTTCTTCATGCATACCATTAGGAGCTTTCTCTATTGATTGCTCTTCATTATTTGAGTTTTTTCTTACACATTTGAATTCACATTCATTTTGAGAATCCTTTCTTTTGATTTTCATTGCATAACAAGCCTTATATAGACTCGAGTTGTGAATGATGATTTCACTAGCTGATATTTGTAGAGTCGTACCTCTTAATTGAGTGCTCTTTTCAAAAAAAATGGCCTTCCATAAATTGTCTATTCATGTCTCTTCTTATGTCAACTAAGATCCTCTTTTTTTGTTTATTTCTTATTTCACTAACATCATGCTTGATATAGTATGACATGCTTATTTTTCTCACATGGGTTGCATTGGTTCTACTTCGTGCCATGTCATATTTTTAGGTGCATCCCCTACAACTTTTGAACTATTCTACTCTTGTCCATTGGGATATGGAGTTGAAATATTAATTATGGAGAGATACTTTAGAAATAATATGGAGAGAGAGGGAAAGTGTTATGTGAAAAATTTTGGTGGTAGCCATATTTATTTTTAAATTCAATTCTCTATTTACTTTACCAAACTTTTGTTGTGCTTTTTAGTTTGATTGAGTCACAATAAAATGCTATGATGGTTTATTTTCTTGATATCACTTATTTTATGTGCAAACTGATATAAGTAGCATGCTCTCACACAAGCTTGCTATTATTATGATGATTATAGTTATCTATATTATTTATTCACTGGCTATGTACACAAAAATATGGAATATTCATCCACACCTAGCCTAGAGCATTTATTGAGGACTATCCTATGAATCTACAATGTTTAAACCATATGGTATCAAAATTAAGTTTTTCTTCACATTTTTTGTTTGTAAATTCAAATTTGTCCTCAAACCTTTCTAGAGTACACTCTAAATGTGGATTTTCTTTTGGAGATTCTATGCTCTGGCCACATGTGAACATCATAGTATTTTACCTTGTACTTAATTATATCCAGTTGGATGTTGAGTCTTCTGGCCTTTTATGTGTATACTTCCTCAACCAAGGTTCTAATCAGTTATTTATCTTCTATTCATTTCTTTCTCTTATCAACTAAGTTACCAACCAAGAGAAATTAGAATCTTCTATATCCCAGTAAAGAGTACAGTTGGATACTAGATTGTGGTGTGGACTATTGTCAAAGTATAGATGATATTTCTCAAGATGAATTATCTCTATTTGTGGTAGTTAAATGGTTTTTTCTCTTATTTTATGGATGACTTCTTCTGGCAGGCTTGCTTCTTGTTCTCTGTAATTCTTAATGTGGAAAGGATGTAGGCCTTGATTATGTATGTAAATTATCTTCTTGATCCCTAGGATTACCATTTGATCTTGGCTTTGGTTTAGACATCCCCCAACCTATTTTAAGAAATATTTAGATAAGCACATGTTGAACAATGGGGGTACATCAACAACCATTATATCTTGGATGACAACCAAGTTTGGGCATCCACATACCATCATCAAAAAAAATTAAAATGCCTACTCTTTTAACCATTTTCCCCTTGAAATATAGCCATTCAGGTTTCAACATATCTACATTTAACCCCAAACTTTTGCAAATTTCTACTAGCATGATTGAGATCTTAGCCTTCGAGTCTACTACACAGTTGTGTAATATACATTTTTCTAAAGAAAGAGACAAATAAAATGGAGTAGAATGACTTTCTAGAAAACCTAGAGGTATGTTTTTACAGGTACACCCTTGTTTCATTTTTATTTTCCAATGGAGATGTCCATAGGATCTACTTCCTCAATCATCAACAAGTCTTCTCTTAAATTTCTTGGTGTTGCAACAGAATTCTTGAATAGACTATGGAATTGCTCCACCATTTCTACTCTTTGTCCTAAATTCATAGCTAGAAAATATAGCTTTTCATATGACTCAACCCTTCTCTGGTTCAAATATTTTACCTCTGTTACCAATGATTGAGTGTATGCTTGATCTTCCTCATATGTAGTTTGGTCTTCTGGAAGTCGAGAATGACCATAATCATAATATTTCTACTGATTTATTTTGACACTTGTCTCTTCACAATATTCTTGATTGGGTATTGTGTTGAAGGTCATCACATTATCTACCAATGAGGGTCCCTACAAAATTATTTGTTTGGAACTTTTCATTTCAATGTAGATATTTTTATATGATGAAGGTTCAACTGGGGAAAGTATGTTGTTCTTTTTTTTCTCTCATAATACTTATCTTGTGTTGTTCTCTTCTTCATATTGCATTATGCACCAACAGTAGTCCAAAGACTGACATATCAATAAGGTTCCAAAAATATAGGCTCATCATTCTTAGGATCATCTCCTTTTTACTATGAGATTCGTTCTTTCATTCTCTTGACATCTTCAATCAAATTTTGAATCATTGCTCTTAACTCATATTCTTTTGAAGTTGTTCCTTCTAAATAATGGAAACATCATTGATCTTAGGGACTTGATATGAGTAAGAGTCAAGATTCTCTATAGATGACATTTTAGGCGGTCTCATATAAACATAAAAGGGAGAGAAGACATCTCTGGGAGAGATTTTGCCTGCTATGATTAGAATATTTTTAGATCATATGGCTTCTTGAAAATATGGAGGAATATTTTTTCTTTGGATTGATGAATGAGGATGCTCAAATCGAGATGAAAGGTATGAATATAATAGAGATATGCTTGAGTTAGGGATGGCTGGAATTCTTGAGGAATTATCTACTAGATTCTTTTGAAATGGATATTGAAGTTGAAGATGCTTTCATAGGGATCTTTCTTGATGAATGAAAACTGAGTAAGCAACAAGAAAGGATCTCTAATATTATCAAACTCATTAATAATAGCTTCATCTAGATCATCCCGTGTGCATATACTTTTGTTCTCCAAATATTTGTACCATAAAAACATTTTACCTTTGAAAGAAAGAATCAGTAGCCTAATAATTATGTCTTTGTATACAATATTGTGAATAGTAGCCAGGGAGGATATATCTTGACAATGTTCAAAGGTGGTTTTCTCTTTGCCTTCATAGGTGGGAAGGGTTTTCAAAGCAATTTTAGGTATTTCATGAAGGATTGGGACATTGAGAGGGCCTGTATCATACCAAGATGGGTAATATTGTTGGGCCATTGAGCTTGGGTCAGCTAGAATTGGGTAATTTTCTACCTCATAAATATGTAACTTAGGCCTCAAGGTTTATGACCATTTAGACAAAGGAAAATGGACACTTACACTCACCATTCAAGGTGAATTATGGAACTGATGATTAATATTTTCTGGGTTCTATTTATGGTTGGGAGTCACCATATGAACATACAATCTCTATCGATGAGGTCAAGACTATCCATAAAATCTTGAATCCTCCAGAAAAATGAGATGAAATGATTAGTTTCATCCCACTAGGTGTGCCAAAAACTTACTCTATTGTTGGACTAAAATATGCCATTGTTGTGGAAAGACGTTGCACCCATCAATTTTAGCCACAATATAGTAATTGGATGAAACAAGGTTACCCTATGTTTCAACCTCCAAAGAAGGTGACTCCTATAGATATATTTTGAAGGAAAAGGGTAAGGAAAGGAGTAAAGGGAAAGAAAGAGAAAGGGTTTAGGGAAGAGTAAAAACATGGTTAGGATATAGTGTAACAACATTGGATCTCACAAAATAATCAACTATTAAACCATTTCATGGCACTTAATAGATCAACCATTAATGATTACACATACAGGTTCATTCAACCCTATTACACCCATCTTAATCATTCCAAGGATTCACACAATTAGAAATCCAATAGGCAATAAGAATATTGCTTTAACAAAATACACTAAAGGTGGAATGTAATAGAAATGACTTAAAATAAATGTCTAAAGCTTCTAATCATTCTAAATAATGTAAATGCTAGCAATCCAATAGGTAATTCAAATATAGAACTACTTTAACAGAATAAACCAACACTATAGTGTAACAAAAATGACTTAGAAAGATCATTCTTATAAAACCTGTAGATGCAAAGACCATGGAGACCAAACAACTACCACTTCATTGATCAACAACGATTACATTGTAATACCAAGCAAGGACTATAGAGTCAACCCCTTGAATGAGGTCTAAACTCATATTTATAAGCTACTTATTTGAATATTGTAGCGTAATATTTACATTTAGTTATAAAAATGGTTGTAGACAATTGTACAAAAGGTTCCAAAAGATTTCATGAATGGTTCATATTTTGACATGTGTCTACAATATTTTGACATGTGTCTACATTTTAATTTAGCTCGTTGATCTGCAATAGATTCTTTCAAGTGGCTACGTAATTGAGGTTTTGATTAGGAAAGTTGGCAAGCACTATGATGAAGAACTGGAGTAAAGTCAGTTGATGTTCTTGAATTCTAACTCCATCATTATCTTCTATTTTACCTCTACTAAGAAATTGTAGTTTTAAGCTTGAGTCCTAGATTTGGATGCTTTTGATTTCTTTATAAATTATTACTATTGTGGAAAATTTTGATATCCTTAAAATATGGTTGTCACGCTACCAAAATTTTCAGAATCACAACAATATGCAAGCTCTGGTGGACTTGCCACTTCGACCTATATGGGGTTTAAAGCAAATTCATGAAATACTAGGTCAGGTCTGGACACCCTAATAAGAGCCTAATTAAACATGGATGTTCTATCTCTTTAGCTCTTCTAGATCAGATGGGTTTGAATTAGGTTTTGATGATGACCAAGCTTAATATAACACTTCAAGAATGCAGATCGATGCCTTGTCCATTGGGAAATTGTAGCAAGAATTTAGATCTTTATGAAAATATTGAAAAGAGAAAGAGATAACTGGTTTATTTACATACATTCAAATAATGTAATGGATATAAACATTTACCAGTGAAAGAAAGCGCTATTCATATGTTCAAATCATGTAACACATAAACAGACAACACATACATTTACACAACAAATTTGCAAGAAGGATGAGACCCAGATTTGTATTAAATTTCATAGAAAATTTACAATAAGGATCCAGAAGAGTGCCAAGGACCCGATGAAACTCAATACAATGGTTCTTTTCATTCAAATAATGTAACAAAAGAACACAACTCTCAATTCTAATGAAGTAATCAAGAGCCTCCGATCTCTGATCCAGTCACTAGGAAATGATCTCAGCTGGCCAGATACACCTTCACAAATTCTTGCACAAATGGGAAGAATAAGAGTGGAACAGAGGAAGACTAACACAGGGAAATACGATAACCTAAAATAGGACACATAGTATACCTTGCTTGTAAAGTTTTACAATGGATGCTTGATGATGACTCTTGGCTGCTTTGGCTCCTTAATTGCCTAAAATTTGTTACATTTTCTTGGCACTAGTTTAGCTACGTGTATCTCCTTCGGCTTTGTGTCTCTTCATCTTACCGAGTGTGTTACAGCTAGATATTAGTGGATGCAAGTTATCAAAATTTTGGAAAACTGCCATTTATCTAAAATTGTGTATCACCGATTCAACTTTTTTTGACTCTAATTATTCTTTGATTTGAAGGGAGTTCTTGGACTATCTTGAGCAAGAGATCATTTGACCTTTGTTTTTGGTCATGTGGTGGGCCAGGTAAAAGATATTGCATATATATATATATATTTTTATATTCTTGTTGGTCCTAGTCATCCATTTTTGTCTTTAGCTGGATCTGGACTAGGTTGGACGCAATTATATTTTTGATGTGAAATAGAGGGGGACCCAACGTGACGGTGAAGAGAGAAAAGATAAAATACGATGAAATGAAATAGAATGGGAAACAATATGGATGGGTGTGGGGACCATCGAATACAATGGATGTAGTGTTGTACATGGAATGGTGGTGAGATGGCACTTTGTGAAACAAAATGGAACAACAATTAAGAGAGAATGCCCAGAAAGGAGAGGGCAATGGTATATTTATAGGTGAGAAGGTGGAAGCAGCACTAAAGTGTTAGGAATGGGAGGAAAAATAGAATGGAAAATGAGATCTGGAGGTACAAAAATGAATGTAATAGTGAAAAATATTGTACCTCCATAACTATACTTCGTCAAGGTGCTTCCTCTATAACTATACTCTATCGAGGTACTTGTATCTTTCTAGGGTAGGTAGGTTGTTGAAGCTTCGACATCTTCTTTCTTCTATTGCACCTTTTGCATCTCTTAATATTGATATACAAGAATTTGTTATGTTGTTCATGCTCTGCTTGTTGCACACTTTGGCCCATATTTGCTTCTATGATCCTTGTTTGGGTACTCACCTTCATATAGAGTCATGTTGACAAGATGCATTTCATCAGCTGATGATGATATGATCAGGTTCTGTAGATCTGGCAGGATTTGACTTGCTTGAATTAGCATTGAATCTATTACTGGTATTGCTTGCTCCATCAATCTGCTCTTATCAGTACAGTCCGTAAGCTTTTCACTTTGTATGGTAGACTTATTCATGTGACCTGATATTTCTTCCCTTATGCCTTGATCATCTCCCAGGTTCTGATAGCCTCTATGTTTGGATTACCTTTATCGGTCTTCTTATGCTACGAACATATGATGGCATGGATGTACTGGTGAACAACAACTCCTTTTATGCGCTCGAACACTCGTGAGAACTGACTCCTTTTATTTTTGTTAACCTTGGTGAATTTTTGTCAGTCGTGATTGGTCACCCTCTTTGATTTTGATTAACTACAGAGTGACATTGGCGTTAGATGGGCTAGTAAGAGGTCTTATTAGGCGTTCCTTTCAAGATATTTGATTGGCAACCTAATAGTTAACCCGCATTAGTTTGGTCACTTAACCTTCCTTGTCCTTTCTCATAATGTCATCAGGTTAAGTTTCACCATCGCTGTTGAAGGCGTATGTAGGCGGGATACCCTATGAGATGGCCTTAATTTTAATGATGATTGATCGGATGTGATATCCACTTGATTTACTCTTATCGAATAAGTCACGTGATTGGGTGGGTTAGACGATCAATGAGATACATCACTTTGGGTATTACAACCAATGGCTCGACTTGAATGATGACTTAGATAGAAATGCAATTGGTACTTAGCTTGATGTGATGTTGGTGAGTGAAGGAAAGGAGCAATGAATTTGCAGCACAATTTAATTTTTAGTTCATTGGGCATCTTATCGGATGAGTCATCCGCTCAGAGCACAAGTGAAGTGACCATCAGGTGAAGAAGTCAACCAATGAGGGATTATCACTTGCCTTATCCAAGTTTATCCATGTTGTTGATTCTTCTTAATTGATCAAAGGTCATTGGTTGAGACATTCGACCAATGAGATGGCATCGGGTGAGCGGGCCGACCAATCATTTTCCACGAAAGACTTTGGATGAGATGATTTACCATGGTATCAAAAGGGGGATGCATTAATTACGTAATTGAGACCCTTAAAGACCTAGGTATGGACAACATGGTTTAAAGTTAATTTCACCAATAGGATACCATCGGATGAAATATTTAACTTAGGCAAATAGAAAGTTATTGACCATTGGCTAAGGTATTCGTCGAGGCTAAGTGGTTGGGTGAATGAGGGGGCTATCGGGTAGGATATGCGATGGAGAAGGTGGATTCAGGCGATTTAACCACTACCAACTTATAGATGCGCGTGTTGAAAAAGGGCATATAGGCTATCGGGAGAATATGGAGGGGTATTAGGTAACATAATCGATGAAGTTCTTAGGGCGGACATAACAAGCGATGACTCTTTTGATTAGATGTGATAGCCGATGGACCTATGGGTGATTGGGCGAGATGAAAAGGGGGCATCGACTAGGATAGCCACTTTTCCTTATTTTATCGGGTGAGATGGTCGATGGAAATATTATCGTGCGCGATGACTAAGGCATTTAGAATTTGAGAACCTTGGGATTTTAATAATTTGAGAAAGGAAAAAACACTCGATGCATATGTGACACACTTCACACCTTAGGGAATATGGATACATCGGGGTAGGTTCATGCATGATATTGATCATCATTAGACTTAGGGAAAATGTAAACTTAGGGAAATATTTGTGTGAGTTAAACTTGCAACATGTAACTTGAGGTGGTAAACTTTATATTCATCGGGTGACTTGGGCATGAATTGAAGAATGAATGGATGATGATGACAAACTAACAAATGGAATTATGAAGTGTAACCTTAGATGGATGGAGCGGAGGCTTTAATAAAGATGGATGGTAAAATGATAATATTATGGTAAAATGGATATGATAGGAATGAATTTATGAAGGATAATTTTGAATGAATTATGCACAAGATGACCTAGAGCTATACCTTCATGACCATGGAGACTCCTTTGGACCTTCATAATTTTATGAAACTTTTCACCTTTGACTTTGACTATCACAACCTATAATCACCTAGACACTTGATTTTGACCTTGTTTGAAAATTAGGGGTACAATATAAGTTGGGATTTTTAAGCCCAACATAGGCTCTATCTGGGACAAGAGAACTGATGGACCTTAAGAGAGTGAAAGTTTTCTTGAGAACCTTAGAATCTCCAGTTAATTTGACCATACTTGATGACCTCTTGTCATGTTAAACTTACAACTTTCCAAGTTAACTATAATAATGCTTATTTTCCTGACTTACATAAGGGCATGTAGAGACTGACTCAAGACTTAAAACTTGACTTGTAAAAAAAACTTAATCACCTACAACTATTTAGCCTAGTCACCTAAAGGACTGAATAAAGCAATCATACTAACAATATTGAAAACAAAAACTTACAAACTAAACTTTGACACTGTTTGGAATGTACTAAAACATGAACTTCTGTAGAGGCGGATACAAATAACAACTCAAATATTTTTTTTTTTTGTAGATAGAAATAGTTCATATCAATTGATCCCCATCATAGGGATGGTACATTTTTAGATGCTAGCCATTTATCGAAAACTACATTTCTTCTCCTTGTAGGGTCTGCAACTTGTAAGTATGGTGGCCTATCTTTTGTATGATCTGATAAGGACCCAACCATTTTGGCTCCAATTTGCCTTTGTCTCTTGGCTTGTCATTCTTTGGATCCCAGTATAGTACTACATCTCCTTCAGCAAATAGCTTTCCTTTAGCTTTCTTGTTAAAGACCTGAATTATTTTTTTAGTTTCTTGGATCATTCTCTCGAAGGTATTTCTTCTGTCCTCTTCAAGTTTAACAATTTGGTCCATTCTTCTTTGCAGGCTATCTGGTTTCTTATGATCTTGAAGTAATAGAGCCAATGTAGGCCTTTCTACCTATGGAGGGAGCAATGCCTTTTCCCCATACACTAATTCATAAGGGGTTTTTCTTATTGCTCTTTTAATAGAAATCCTGTCAGCCCATAAAGCAAACTTCAATTCATTGTCCCAACCTCTTTTGTTTCTATTGAGGGATCTCTTTATCCTGGTAATGAGGTTTTTGTTTGAGGATTCTTCTAGGCCATTACCTTGAGGGTAGTAATTAGTTGAATGTACCAACTCAATGCTATATTTACTACAAAATTCTACCATCTCATATGAAATAAAATTACTTCCATTGTTAGTGACTAGCTTTCTAGGTGCTCCAAATCTAGTCAAGATATTTTCTTCTAGGAATCTGATAATTACTTCGGTGGTTGATTTCTTCAATGGAGCAGCTTCCACCCACTTAGTGAAATAGTCAGTTGTCATGATTATCCATATATGGCCACTTGAAGAATTTGGATTAATTTCTCCTATCAGGTCCAAACCCCATTGGGTGAAAGGAGCTTCTACTACCACAGGTTTTAAAGGTATTGCAGGCAACTTTTTCTTACCATCAAATATTTGGTAATTCTAGCACTTTCTTACAAATAGATGTACATCTCTAAACATGGATGGCCAGTAGTAACCGACTCTCATTATGGTGTTAGCAGTTGCTTTAGGTGTGAAATGCCCTCCATAGAAGCCTGTGTGAAATTCTTCAATTATACCAAGAACTTCCTTTTGAAAAAGATAGAGTAATAATACTCCATTCGGATGCCTCCAATATAATTTGTTATTCTGAATGTAATACTTCTGTGCCTATTTTTTAATGCTTCTCATCTTATTCTGAGTTATACCTATTGGAAAAGAAAGTGTTTTTAAGTACAAGACTATTTTTTATACCATTCATCTTCGAGGCAATCTATAGTGTCTTTTGGCTGTGCATTTGTTGTTGTGATGGTATTATTGAATTCTTCTCCTCCTTTGGTGGCTATGTATTTTTCCAAGCCTTGTCCTTTAATAGTTTTGACTATCTTGAACTTGAGCTCATATTGTTGTAACTTGACCATCCACCTAGCTGACTTGCCTGTAGGTTCATTCTGAGTAAATACCTCTTTAACAACTATGTATGGTATGCATGCTATTACTTTATTGGACCCAATAATCCCTTTGAAATGTTCCAAAGCTTTTACTAAGGAAAAGGCTTATTTTTCTATCATTGTGTATTTCAGTTGACCTCCTTTCATCCTAGAACTCATGAATGCAATGGGCCTCTCATTTTTCTCCTGATCCCTTTGAGATAAAATGATAGCAATGGTATCTTCTGAGGCAAATGAATAGATATTAAAATATCTTGAATAATCTGGGTATGTTAACACGGGGGCTTGTGTAATGGCATTTTTAATCTTCTGGAAAGCCTCTAGATTCTCTTCTATCCACTTGATAATCCCATATTTCTTTATCATGTTATTGATTGGTTTAGCAATTTGGGAAAAATTTGGGATAAACCTCCTGACAAAGTTGATCTTTCCAAAAAATGATCTGACTCCTTTCAGGTTCTTTGGTGGTGGGATTTTTGCAATAACCTCAGTTCTTTCTGGATCAATATTGATTTCTTCTTTAGAAATAATGTGGTTGAGTAACTTGCCTTGTGTAGCTCCAAAAATACACTTTTTAGGATTTAAAGAGATACCAAATTCCTTACACCTTTCAAATATTTGAGATAGATACCCAAAATGATCTTTTGGATTTTGAGAGAAAATAATTATATCATCTAGGTAAACTACCACTATTTTGAACATGAGACCTTTAAAAGCAAATTCCATTACCCTTTGGAAAGTTGCTCCAACATTCATCAGCCCAAAAGGCATCCTCAGGTATTCAAATGTGCCCCATGGCATGGTAAAAGTAGTTTTATATCTATCTTTAGGATTTATTGCTATTTGGTTATACCCTGAGAATCCATCTAATAGAGACATCCTGGCTGAACCTACCATAGATTGTAACAATTGTTCCATGTTTGGCAATGGGTAATTATCTTTGAGTGAATTTTTATTCAAATTTCTGAAATCAACACACAACCTTATATCTCCATTCTTCTTTCCTAATCGAGACTAGATTAGCTATCCAAGATGAGAATCTAACCTTCCTTATGATTTTGGCATCCAATAGTTTTTGAACTTCCTTTTGCATCACTAGGTGTAGAGTAGGATTAAAATTTCTTTACTTTTTCCTGTGAGGCTTGGTTCCTTCTTTCAATGGGATAATATGACTCATTATATCAGTGTTGAAAGTTTTGAGATCTTCATAACTCCAAGCAAAGGAATCCACATTTTTCTTGAGGAACTTTATATATTGGTTCCTTTCTTTTCCTGACAAAGCCTTATTGATTTTCACTATTTTGGGCTCTTGTTCTGTCCCTATATTAACATCATCTACTTCTGACTCCATCATACTAGGTTTATGTGCTCTATCAAAATCATCAAAAAGGCTTTCCAAAGAAACTAACCCTCTTGGGAGCTTGTTGGTTTTAAGTTGTATGACCTCCATAGGTTCTCCTATGACCTCCTTCAGCTTTTCTTCATCTGACTCGTCACACAAAACATCAACATAATGGTTTTGCATAGTCATGAAATATTTAATATTGACATCATCCTAAAAAACTTGTAAGTAGACAACGTTATCTAGAATAGAAGGATGATAAACATAAATAGTAGGAAATATTTCTTGATATTTTGTATCTATTTCTGGGCAATCGGCTCTAGACGCATTGATAGCTAATAGATTTTCTACATGGTTTTGTTCTCTAGGTATATATGTTATGTTAAAAGCTAGAAACTTGTCTATTTCATCTTGGATAACCTATTTATATTGTTTTAGCCTAGGGTGTTTGGTTTGATATTTATCTTTAACTTGTTGTATGATCAACTCTGCATCTCCACATACAGTCAGATAGTTTATCCCCAATTCTTTAGCTTTCCTTAACCCTAATAGCAAGGCTTTGTATTCAACTACATTTTTTGTGCAAGGGAATTGTAGTCTATAAGGTATACCCAAATAATTTCCTTTTATATTAGTTAGGTTAACCCTAGCTCCTACTCCGGTTTGTGATTTTGCACCATCAAATGTCATGGTCCACATTTTAGTAGTTAATACTCTATCAGATTCAACATCTATCTCAGTGGCTATTTGTGGATCCATATCATGGCTTCAGGGACTTCGGATAAGAAGGGTGTATGCCAGATAGAATAGACTCCCATTTCCTTCTCCTCAATGGAGTGAACTAAATTTACTATTGTATTGTCAGTCTTCTTTAACTCTACCGAGTATCTATGGAATGGTTCTCTTCTAAGCATGGCTTGTTCTTTAGTATTTAATGGAATTGTGGTGTATGACCAATCTAACTGGATTGACCCTCCTAATTTCTCAGCCCAATGTATAGATAATAATAATGAAAAGAATGGGTCTACGTCCACAATGACCACATCCATCACTATTCCTTTCTTAGGATACTGATCTAAAAATACAAGTAACCTTGTAATTATCCCTGCACATGGCACTTGTCTACTATCCATGACTGATATGGGAGGTGAGTCTTTGGTACATATTAAACCAAGTTGATCTACCACTTGTTTGGGCATAATGTTGTGGGATGCTCCACTATCTAACATACAGTTATGTATCACATATTGATCTCCCAATTCTGAAGTATATCTCAAGGATATGTAAAAAGGTCTAACTGAAGATGGATTCCTGGGTATTGGTAAAGGCTTGTCTCTTACTGAAGTATTGCATATGTGGTCATTGGGTTGGTCTATCAAATCGAAGGCTTTGCATACCTGATATCTATATTTAGGAATGGTCATTAGTTCATCAAAAGTTAGCATATTTCATCAAATATGTTATATATTTTATTACATTATATTTAGCACCTAATATTCACATGGTGGTTAGGGTGGGGTAGTTAGGAACACGGTTGAAGATGTTATGTTGCTCACTAAATTACTCCTCATGTATTATTTATGCACCATCTATGGAATACGATATGTTAATGCTCAATTTCCAATATGGTATCAGAACACATTTGATTTTGGGCAATGTATTTGTTTTTTATGGGTAATGTGGTTTACTCTTACCACTCCATAACCTAATAAACCTGAGTAGGTAAAGCACTCCAATAATGCTACAATTATCTGACTATAAATTGAATTGTAGACCTCTCTGCCCATATGATGAACCCTTGAATCTGCACATATTCACAGACACGCAGACCATTGAAGATCATTACCAGTATCCACAAACTAACTTGCATGCACACCAAGGAGTAATTTTCTCTAATGTGGTGCACATCATGAGGTTGGTGTCATGACATATAGCAGTTATATCCAATGGTATTTTTATTGCCATTTTAGATTGCTCGAAGGTCATCGACTAATATAGTGCGTGAACAGGCATTTCACATTCTTGCATCGTCCAATATCTTGATGAGCAATATTTTTTTTTTGTTGTTTTAGGTACATCAATAGTGTAAATAGCAAAGGTATCCCTTTGCTTCTCATTTGGTGGTGTGGTCGAGTTGGTTCGATGGCTTGTGTGAAGGAACTAGTAGGAGGACGAACCACGGTTCGAATCCCCCAAGTGCAAGATAATATTTTTTTTTAATATTTTGTTGGCGGAGTAAATAAAGGGTATGTCATACCTTTCAAATCTCATCCACCCAATAGCAGAGTTGGTCAAGAGAGGCCTTTTCTAAGGTAGTCACTGGATTGGCATAGGTTCAACTCCTATGGAGTGCAAATGCACACTATTTTGCATAAGGCATTTTTTAAAAAAGGTATTTGTTATCATACCTTAGGTTTTATTTTTGCATTATTCTCTTTTTTTGCAAATTATAACCTCCTCAAAACAAGAAAATAATATTTTTTTTTGCATTCACTAATGCATTTTTTCATGGAGGAATATGGTAGCATATGCACTTAGTTTTCTTTTGACAAATTGAAAGGGTACATAAACATTTTTTCCACCTTGTTTATTTTGCAATAAAAAGGGGGGATAAAAGCCTTGTTTCTTTTGAAAACTTCTAAAACAAAAGGGAGGGGAAATTGTGAGTTTAAATATCATTTTTTCAAACAAAAATCTCAAATATTGTGAAAAAATTATTGTAACAAAATATGCATTTTCGATGGAAATCGACATCTTAAAAATTTGGCATTGTAATAGGTGCATTTTCAGTGGAAACCGACACCTATAGTTAAAATTTGCGGGCACTTGTGTTTGTTTATTGCATTTAATTTCTAGTTTTTTGCATTTCAATCATAAGTTAAAAATCAAAAACAAGAAAGACCCCAAATTTTACACCTATTTGTGCAATATATTGCACCACAGTGTTTGGTATATGTGATACCTCTGGCCCACACTTATAGGTAATGGTATCGTGCTTTGGGTTACTGTATATACCGCCTAACATAGCTGTAACAACAATGTTTGAGCTTGTTCTCTATAAATCATCAGGGAGAAATAAGGTAAGCAATTTTTTATTGATATTCACTCCATTTTATACCCTAATTCATTCTGATTGTTTGGATTAAACTCCTCCAACTCATCATCCTTTTTTTTGGAAGGGTTTTTACGTAGGTGTCATCAGTTTGATTGAATTCCCTTTTACATACTCTTTGTAGTATATCGAAAGGGGGACCATTTGGTGATATAAGGAACATTCACAATGGCCATTATTCACAAATATCTGTTAGATTCACAGTTGCTCAAAGGTTCTAATTTTGCACCATGGAAAATAAATATGAGAGCTATTTTTCAAGTTGAATATTTATGGGATGTAGTGATTGGCACTACAAAACATCCTACAACACCAGGTACATATCAATATGAATATGATGAAAATGATAAAAGATCCCTCATTTTTATCATCCTTGCTACTACTGATGAGATACAACCTCACATTTGTGATGCTAAAACCAGTAAAGAATCTTGGGATGCACTAGTTACCATCTATGAAGGGAAGAATCAATCCACTATTCTTAACCTTCAATCATAACTTCATACTCTCAACATGAAGTCTGGTGAATCAGTAGAACTGTTCCTATGCAAAGTGGCAGAATTGAAAGCCAAGCTAAATTCTTTGGGAGAAAAAGTAGAGGATACGCTCTTGACTTCGATCATTGTGAGAGCTTTTCCATATATCTACAAGATATTGATCACATCCCTTCAAGTTTCCATGAGATAAGTTACTTTTGTGAAGTTGGTAAATTTACTTTAAACTAAGGAGGCAAATCAGATTCAAAGAGATGCGGTGACATATAATGCACTTCACTCCAAACAAATGTCCAAAAGATAGGGTAACTTTTAGAAGGGAGGATCTTCTTCCAAAGGTTCAAAAGGGAAACAACCTCAATAGAAAGAAAATAAGTATTGCAAAATCTATGATATGGATAACCATGACACCAACAGGTGTTTGTTCAAGAATAAACAACCCAATAACCAAAATAAAAAGAAAAATGGAAAGGGGAAATACAAACTATAGAAGAAGAATAAGCAACCCAAGGGACATGTTTCTTATGAGGAATCAGACTTAGATTTTGAGATGGCATATAAGATGCTTATGACTCACACATATTCTTAGCTGAAGGATCCTGTGTGGTATATTAATTTTGGATCTAGCAAACACATGACTGGTGATAGATCATGGTTTGAGATATTTGAGGCAAAGGAAGGCAAACCAGTGACAATTACTAATGATAAGACTTATTGAGTCCAATGTGAAGGAGATGTTTTTGTCACTCTTTCAGATGGACAATGTTTGATTTATAAAGTTATATATGTTCCTAGATTTGCCAATAATTTATTGTCAATCCCTTAGATCTTGGATAACAACATGGCTATTTATTTTAGAGTTGAGGATGGTAGGAAGTGATGCTTCATCACCAAAAAGGGAAATCATGTAGTAACAGGTTCATACAAGCATTGCTTATTTATATTAGATGTTATTTCTACGTCTCATGTTGCCATGTTAGTAAACACAAAGGAGGCCACTTCTCTTTGGCACAAGAGATATGGGTATCTAAGTTTAGAATATTTTTGTTAGAGTTAAAGTGCACTATGCCTTCAGTTTGACACTTTTCATTTTCATTGACAAGTGTCATGTTCATCATATAGGCCTTCTGCCTATATATGTAACACATTTATCAATAATATTAATCCCATTAGTTTTTCCTTCCTAACATTTGGTATCAGAGCTCCAGGATTTCTCTGGACTTGTGAGCTTGAGGGGGTATTTCCCTCATGGAAATCCTCCCTCCCCCCATTTTTTTTAAATTTTTACCGAGGGAGTATGCTCTCCATCATTTGATGGATCAAAAACCATATGATAAGAATTTTAAAGAAAAAAAAAAATTTAGAATTTTTTTTTTTAGTTTTTTAAGGGTTTGCAGATCCATGGAGGTAGCCACGCTGTGTGGGCATTTGATTTCTTCTGGTTCATGGGTCAGAATCTTGAAAAAATTAATGACTACCCATTACTATGGAGATCGGCGGAGAAGCAGCAACATTGGATTCTGAGTGAAGATCGCAGTTTTGAAAATTTCGTCGATTATGGTTGGATGAAGATGGTTTGGATTTGAAGAACAAATATTGGAGTGTTGTGCATCTTACTGTTGTTTTTGTTCCTGTTCGGAGGACCTACATTGAGAAAGTCACAACAGCGACACCACGACGCGCCAGGCTGATTCATCAATAGCAATGCCATATCTGCCCTCTGCATCTGAATTGGAAGCATCTTTATTTTGCCCTACCAGTCCGATGTGGCAACCACAGGGCGGCCACGATCGGTAACGTACATGCCATGGTGGGGCGATGGGACCCCGCAGGTGTCATTTCAGAGCTCTAAGCTTGCAAGTAATGGTCGGGTTGCTCGAGAAGAATAAGGAAAACATCGACTACGTCGAAATGGAAGACATGAATGTGTCCGGTTCGAGTCCTGGAGATGCCACTGCTAACAAAAGAGAGAAGAAAAGG